>OZ022597.1:7425698-7830698 GCA_963669155.1 Arbacia lixula
CTCCCTTTACCTTTCCCTGTCTCTTTTGTATTTACCAGCTCAATCGTTCGCACACTTGCCCTAATTTGATAACTTGACCCCACCTCCATCTTACCACTTGGCCATTCTTATGCTCCCTTTGGAGATCCTCATGTAGCCAAACGTCAAACAACCCCCTCCCCCTCCTTCCCCGTCATCTCGCACCCCCCCCCCCCCTCTAAAAGCTACAGATCTCTTCCCTTACCGTTCACGTCGTTGACAGCCTATACCTTCTCCCATTCCCCATCCTTCTTCTATATAAAATTACCGTTGTGCTGCCTCGTCCCGTGCATCCTCCATTTTATCCGTAGGGTATCTACAACTTGACCAAGCACTTAAAACTTTTCTGACCCCCCCCCCCTGCCCTCGTACAATAGTTGTTTTTTCTTTCACCTACATTTTCTTTAACTATAAGATAACCCACCCACCTTCCCTCGCCCCCTTTCCACGTAGCCTCACCTACCCACTTATTCACCTCCATCTCCAATCTAGCCTCGGCTGTAAGATACAGGGAAACATCCGAGTCTGTAAACAGCTATGTATGGTAACACAGACTACGCCCTTCTTATCCCATCCTGGCTCTCCCCAATCGCCCACCATTCCCCCCGTGCCGCGGCGATCCCACGATGTGCCGTCCCCGTAACCTAGCTACCCCTCTCCACCGCGCTGTCCTAATTCAGGTAGTGTGAACAAAGTGCAGCTTGTGATTTCCCAAAGTTCAATCAGCGTCTTCCTCCAGGGGTCTTCTTTAAATATTTCAACTTCATGTCACACCCGGACCCTGCGCGGCACCTCGCCGCACATTAATAAACGTGCCAAAATGTCTTCAAATCCCAATTCCCCTAGAATTATTCTATTTACATAAAGACGCGCATTGCTTGGTCCCGGGAAAATTAATTACTTTTTTCAATCTTCTTTCCTCCTTGAGTACGTGCTGTGCTTTCAGATTCTAATGAAGATTTTTTTTTATTTGCAAAAGAAATTAATGTTCAATCCCATTTTTGTTCCAAGATATTATCTTTTCTCAAATGTCCTCTCTATTTGTTCTCTCTTTTGTGTCATCCCTGAAGGAGAAGTATTTTTCAATTTGTGACTGCTTTCAAGTGAAATGCGAAACAGAATGTGCGTTGAGACTTGACCTTCAATGCCATTGTGTTTTTTTTCATTCTCCTCCTCTCTTCTGTCTGTTTCTTGTCGTGTACCATCTCTGTTTCTCCCAATCGCTATTCCCTGCCCCCTCCTCGCAACCTTAAATCTCTACAACCCCCCCCCCTTCCCCCCCCCCTCCCCCCCCCCTCCCCCCAACCCGCCTCACCACGTCACAGAACAAACCCTCAAGACGGACGTTGCGATGGACCTACGATCAATTTGCCCAAGACTCGCATCTCTCGTTGTAGATGTCAGCATGGAGTCAACGAGGGAGCGAGCGGGTCTCCATAACCACTGGCACCTGCAGCACGGTCAAGTGATGACAGCCAGATGGGCGGGGGTGAAATTAGAAGTGGGGCTGATTAAGCTGGCGAAGGTGAGAAAAAGTTCACCCGTAAAGCGTTCTTCGCCCCTGTATTTGTTTATACTCGAATAGTCGATCACAGATCTCTCTAGCCCTCACTCCACCCCCTCACCCACTATCTCACTCTCTCTCCCTCTCCCTCTCCCTCCCTCCCTCTCTCTCTCCCTCTCCCTCTCCCTCCCTCTGTCTCTCTCTCTCTCTCTGTCTCTCTCTCTGTCTCTCTCTTCCAATCTCTTTCTCTCTCTCCCATTCTGTCTCTCTCTCCCTCTCTCTGCCACTCTCTGTCTGTTTTTCTTTCTCTCTCTGTCTCCCTTTCCTTCTCACTGTCTCTCTGTCTCTGTCCCTCTCCCTCTGTTCACTCTCTCTCTCTCTCTCTCTCTCTCTACGTGTGTCTCTGTCTCTGTCTCTCTGTCTCTGTCTCTCTGTCTTTCTTTCTATGTATTTCTCTATCTTTACACCCATCCCTCTTTCTCTATATCTCTCTTTTATCTCCCTAACTCTTGCTCGTTTCTCTCCATATCACCTATGCCTTCTTTCTCTTTCTTTCTTTCATTATCTATTGGTTCTTATATCCACTCTTTCATCATATTTCCACATTCTTCTGATCCAATGTGTCCTTCTTATTCCTTTCTCATTTTATCTTTCTGAGACATCGTGCTGCTCTACACATTTCAGATAAAAATGGTAACATTTCTTTTCCCCCAGTGTCAATGGGCTTTCAAATCTCGGTAATGTAAAGGTTAATTCGTATCATTATCTTGCATCTCCCTGTCATTATATTGCAGTGGTCAACCAAGGGTCTATCTATATTATTAATGGTGAAAAAAACTTGAATTCAAGTATAGCTACCAGAAAAACAATATTGCTTACATTACATTCACCTTTAAATGAAGAATCACTACCTTTTGACTGAGGAGATGCAAGTTGTTGCCAGAAATATGTAAACAGCATCGAATTAGACTTTTTTTTAAATATATTATATCACGTGTTTGGATATGATATAATTTTTACTACTACACTTTTTTTTACCTTTCATATCCCCGAATAATATAATACTGTCGTGAAAATGGTACACGTTATATTTCTCTCCCACTTTTTTCTTTTTTATCCGTAACTTTAGATTTTAATCTATCCCTCTCTCTAGGTTATGGTTATTATGTATAACCCGTTGTGGCAAAAATTGTACTACTGTATACAACACAGTTATTCATTGACTTTCAATGGCTAAGCGCATTCGTCTCTGAAATAATACGACCAATTATAGTGGAGAGCGGATGAAAATTGAGGTGTATGCCAAACACTATTACACAGGATAATCCGCTGGTAATGCTATCTAGCCCCCCCCCCCCCCTCTCCCCGCATCCCACCCTCGACCATCCCTTGTTATCCCTTTGCACAACATTAATCCAATTGAGTCGATAATATACACGTAGTAGTAACAGTTAATAATGACTATGCATTAGTTCAAACGATACCTCAATAACTTTTGAAGCACAGGAGTCAATATAAACAAATTAAAGGTGATCCTTAGTTTGTGCATTCTGGAATACGTTGTGTCATCGTTGATGTAATCAATGCAACTTTGACTTGTAGGCCTGTCAACGGAATAATCCACCTTTAAGTTAAAACAAATCAATATGTCTTGCGTATACCTATGCCCCTATACACGTGCCTGTAACCATTGGTTACTGCATTGCACGGTTGTTTATATCAAATAGCAATGACCCGTACTCAAACACTCAAAACCCATATCCAATTAGGCATACAATAAGAGGGGTGGGGGGGGGGGGGGCATCCCTTGTAACGAAGCTGGGACCAGTAATCAGTCTAGCCGAGGGATGACGCTTTTCGATACGCTTTTTTAGTTCAAGCCACCAGCGAGATGTGTATGTCGAAAGGTAAGCGCGAGCAAAACAAGACGCACTACAGAACATCAGTGCACGGGAGGGGGACTATGTGAATATTCATTTAGGGGAAGGGGGGAGGGGGTGTCGCCCCTTGTAACGAAGCTAGGACCAGTAATCAGTCTAGTCCAGGGGAGATGCTTTTTGATATCAACGCCAACAGGAGTGCGTGTGTGTAGGATATCGGGGGGGGGGGGTGGTATTCAGATTTTTGTGTATACAATGTGAATATTTAGGTTTACATATTCATGTGTGTTTGTGTATAGATGTATTGATTTTCATATATTTATATTTCTTACAAGGAAGCTCAATCTATTGTTTCAGTTCCATCATTTCACGATACTCATATATATATATATATATATATATATATATATATATATGTACCTACACATATGAAGAATGTTAGATGAAGGCCAAACATCAGCATCATTATCACGAACTTATAATGCCTCGTAATATAAACTGCATAGAGAATTAAAATATCTAATGAAGATATGAACCTATTACAATGAAAAGGAGAATGTTTTTCGTATTGTACAGCGACTGGTTTCTACAGCCCCCCCCCCCCCCCCCCTCGTCTACCCTAGTGCAGACACATACATACATAAATACACACACACAGACACACACATACACACACACAAACACGCGCGCGCACACCCACTACCACCATCACCAACAGAAAGTACGAACGCATAGTATACGCGCACCGGTGCGTACGAATTACAGGATAGCTATAAGTTTCCAAAAATGCGTGGTATTGTCCTGCCGGTTAGCCATACGCAAGACGCACAGTAGATGTGACCAGTATCAACACAACAGCTTAACCCCTTCAGAGCCAAGCCGACACAACGGCTATTCAGATATTACACATGATCGTGGCCATGGTGTTGAAAGGGTTAAATCGGCTCCTCGGGAGCTCCAGCCTGGTGGTATTGTCTTCCTGCTTACTGTTTCACACCTTCCAATTATAAGTCGGCTTCCCTGCTGAGCGAGAAAGGTGACGACAGGCGAGAATTGTCAAATTTTTGAAGCTCAGGACATAAATTGATTAGATGGGTCGGAAGAAACGCGGATATATTTGTACAATGTAAAAGTGCAAAGGGGTCGAAGGCTACGTTAACATCCCTTGTTTACGGTATAGAATGTGTTTCATATAAACAGAGTGGGAGAAAGAGTGGGAGTCGAACAGGCAATTCATACAGTAAATGAAAAACAAGCAACGCGTTTCTCACCTTTCAAACAATCGCACGTTTGTTTATGTGAAGGTTACGCCCAACAACATAGAAAACGACTGTTAAACTGCCGATATTTTGTTAAATACGTTATTCTTTGGGGCGAGCAAGATTATGAAACTTCATTTTATTGCTTTGGAAATGATAACGTAATCATTGTTTGCTTCAAAGTTGTCTGTGATAAGATGGCTAATGAGTTTTTCTTGAATGTAATTGTTCAGAAAGAACTCCAAACACCACAGTTTTGCCTATTTTTTTTCTTTTTGATTGGCCCTAAAACACCGATAACTTATGCAGTTTCCTTCTCCAGCTTCCAAAGTATTCACTCTTTTACAAATAAGAATGAATATTTAAAGTTAGCAATAATATCTTCTTTTCACCAACTATGTCATATCACATAGTTCACATTAAATGCTACTGCTCTCAGCATTAATTTGAATGAATTGGTTAGATTGCGATATCCGAAATCAGGATATCAGTATAAGAGTCATCATGTACGCACCTATACACTAGAGCAATCCAATAATTGATTACCTTGACATGTAGAAGTGCATATCAGTTTCACTGAAAGTAATTAAAAGTCCTTTGATTCTAAGCGAAGAACGTAAACGGCTTTTTCTTCGTACGCTGTTACATATGGCCCATAATTTACATATATATGAACAATGATAGGTCTGGTAAAAGGTATACCGTCTTTGATAGCATTAGTTGTAATGCAAATGGATGCGTGTAGGGTGATAAGGGTACTCCATATGCAACATCCAGTTAGCAATAATATCTTCTTTTCACCAGCTATGTCATATCAAATAGTTCACATTAAATGCTACTGCTTTCAACATTAATTTGAATGAATTGATTAGATTGTGATGTCCGAAATCAGGATATCAGAGTCAACATGTACGCACATATACACTAGAGCAATCCAATAATAGATTACCTTGACATGTAGAGGTGCATATCAGTTTCACTGAAAGTAATTAGAAGTCCTTTGATTCTAAGCGAAGAACATAAACGGCTCTTTCTTCGTACGCTATTACATATGGCCCATTATTTACATATATATGAACAATAATAGGTCTGGTAAAGGGTATAGCGTCTTTGATAGCAGTAGATGCAATGCAAATGGATTCGTGTAGGGTGATAAGGGTACTTCATATGCAACGTCCAGTTCTATTAACTTCTACTTGAATTGAATCCATAAATGAATTGCATTTCAGTTTGCGGTGTGCAATAGTTAAAGACGGGGAAGCCAATTTACAAAAGTCAAGAAACTTGACAGGATTCAGTTGTGTATGCTAACCATAACGTGTAACCTTTTCAGGAGACGTGAAAAACTATCCGTGTTTACGTTTGAAAAGTAACGACCATGTCCTGCATGCACATACCGTATTGCAACGTTCGTTTAGAATGTGCCGCTGAGCGTTGCGAAAGTCGTGACGTACGCTACCATGGCTATTGCGTATTGTGTCTATTGTCATAGACCTTTATCAAGAACTTCATAAATACATACATGTACATACAAACAAGCGAAACAAAAACGCAGGAAATTATAGTTCAATTAAGGTTCAGGCCATATGTCCTTATCAAAAGTGATGTCTCTACCCTTAAATCATCGACATATCTTTCTTAATGTTATACTGTAGATAAATCATGAAAAAACACGATATCAAATAAGAATATACATGTATTGATCGCAATGGGAAAACGCACCATTGCATGGCAAGGAATAAACGGTGAAAGAGAGCACACACATTGAAACTGCTGGATCTAACCATAATCTAATAATACAGTACGACAAGCAGTATACGGCGTGTTTGTATTACTTTACATCCGTAATTTGACAAGGTTTGGAGAGAAAATGACAACGCAAGAAATCAATAAATGGTCCCGACTCTAATGAAATAACTCCTTACGTTTAATCAACTACGAAATTACGGCAGTGCATCGCACACGTGTCTTATTCACTGCTGATTAATTGAATCAATTACCTTCTAGTATGCTACAACTTCCAGCAGTTTGCGGGGAATGCGTATGCACATGGAACGTATTGAAATCAAACAACATTATAAGAAAGAAGTCAGGCGGTATGGTTAGATAATATACATCTCCACATACAAGTTTTGCAATCGTACTCATTGCTATTTAAATCTTCTCTGATCTAATATGCAAAAGATGTGTTGGTCATCGTATTATTCTGGCAATGGTGTTTACCTCCTAATGTGTTACTAATAACACTTGTGCAGGATTTTCTTACACACAAATCCTATAGAGCAACGTCTTATTTTATTCAAAAAGGTTTCACAATGTATGTCTTTATGGTGCGCGTGCGTAAGTGTGTAAGTGCGTAAGTGTGTATGAACCGATCATGTTTATGTGTGTCATCGGTATCTGTTACGCCCGGACGCGTGCATTTTTTTTTTACACCGCTGCCGAACTATTTGGTCAAGATATGCAACGAAGCGGCTGTTGTCAAAGTCTACGCACTGCTATGTACATGAACTGGTCACCATGTGCGCTGGCGTCCGCGGGAGCTCCAGCACATCTATTGACTGTGATATTGTGATAGTTATTTGTACACGATTCTGATACTGCAGCCATCACCGTGGGGTTGATATTTACTTCCTAATTAAAAAGAAATGTCTAGACCACATCCCAGGAAAGAACCGAAGCATAGGATATATGAGTCTTGTCCTTGCACATGCACAGTCGCCGTCACGCAAGCTCGCAGTCTCCATGTACATATCCCGTACATCACCACATTAGAACGGAACACCAGCCGCGTAGACTCCAACTCCAGCATGATTCATTGCAAATCATGACAAAAATGGCCGGGCAACGGAGTAAAAAAAGAAATACGCGCCGCCCGAGTAGAATCCCTGTCTGCGTAATGTTCGCAGCCCACTGCTAATTCAATTAGGCTTGTTTCCCTCGCACAGCTAATACTACCACCGAACCAGCAGGCCGCCTCCGCCTTCAAACAATCACCTTCATGACTGATTTGGCTAGATAGAGCTGAAAGCTGAAAGTATATCTTTGAATGGACTAGCCACATGATGTATCCTTTAACTCCATCGTTGCCAGACACTATACTGCCGTATGGAAATAGTGTGTATTTCCGGTTCTACAATGCCTCAGTGGTGCGTACAGACTTAATTCATTCTCTGCCAGACTTGCATATTTCCCTGAGAGAATTAATGTGTATTACAATTGCTACAATGACACATTCAAATTTAACTCCTTCTCTGCTAGACTCCATACTGCCCTGTGGCAATGATGTGTATTGCAAGTGCATAAACGCCTGAATGACTTATACAGAATAACTCCTTCTCTGCCAGACTCCATACTGCACTTTGGGAATAATGTGTATTATAAGTGCAAAAATACCTCACTGACACAAAGAGTTAATTCCTTCCATGCCAAACCCCGTACTTGTCCATAGCGATTCATGATAATCAAGTTAGACATAATTATATGCTATGACAATGATTTCCAAGCCTCGTTGAAAGTGATGGATCATGTCTGTACGCCATAACATGTACAATATAAAGCTGTGCAAATATTATTACAGTTCATACCGTTTACACTAGTACATCGGCAGCGATGTTCAGCTCGGTGTGCGCCCCTTTGTCACAAGTAAGACACACATAGCCCATTGAGCAAGATCAGAAATTTTAAAAAAATGTGTAAACTGACCTTTATGATGAACACGATAACGCAATGGATTTAGTGATAATTTTTGATCTCTCTCCGTCTCTCTATCTACCTACATTACCTTCTCTCTCTCTCTCTCTCTTCCTTTCTCTCTCTCTCTGTTTCTATCTGTCTTTCTGCTCTCTCTCTCTCTCTCTCTCTCTCTCTCTCCCCTCCCCATCCCCCTCTCTCTCTCTCTGTCTGTCTGTCTCTCTCTCTCTCTCTCTCTCTCTCTCTATTATATTCTCGATCCAGCACACACGTATACACTAAAACCAGAAAACCATATGTATATATTATGTTTATACACGCATACAAATACTAGAACACGACACACGTGCGTTAGAAGACAATACACGTAATATCAACTTCTACAACTGCTACTTCCAATATTGGGACATTTTAGTAATACCCGACACACAACGCAGTTGAAGAGAATTCAGTGGAAGCCACGGTCCTATCAAGTCACATCCTAATACTCGGAACAGTGTGTCTCTCAGCGGCGATGTGACGCGGCACGGACGGCGGCATGACTGGAGATTTAGCCTGTCACTCACTGGGTATCAAGTCCTCGGCTCAGATTCTTCATTAGGGTAACCGAGCAGGCTTACACCGGAAACACGGCTGTACGTACTTCATGTTCAGACTGCTTCCTATTCACCAAACCGCTACTGCCCCCCACCTTTCAACCATCCCAATCGCCCCTCCCCGATTCCACCTTCAGTTTGTTTGTTTCTACTCTCTCTATCACTCATATCTAGATATAAGTCTCTCTCTCTCGTGTATGTCATTCCATGTTTTTTTTTCGCTCCCTCCATCATTGTTCATATGTTGTCTCTATCCCTCCCTCATTATCTCTCTCTCTCTTTCCATCTGTCTATCTCTCTTTCTTTCTCCCTTTCTCTATCTCTCTTTCTGTCTGTCTCTTTGTCTCTCTGTCTCTCTCTGTCTCTCTCTGTCTCTCTCTGTCTCTCTCTCTCTCTCTCTCTCTCTCTCTCTCTTCGTTTATTTCTAATCCTATTATGTAATACTACTTTTCTGATTTTTTTTCGGTCTGGAATCTTCATTTCTTAAATCGCACAGTGTCTATCTCTCTCACTCCCATGGTTTCTCTTACATCTTTAACATTTTTTTTTTATGTTGCTCATTTTCCTTGTTAAGATTTGCACCTTTAACTCTCTCTATTTGTCCCACTCTCCCCCCCCCCCCCTCTCTCTCTCTCCCTCTCTCTCTCTCTCTCTCTCTCTCTCTCTCTATTTCTCTCTTCTTTTCCCTTTCTCTCTCTCATTCTCTTTCTCTCTCTCTCTCTCTCTCCCTCTCTCTTCCTCATTCTATCACACTTTCTCTTCCTCCATATCACCCCTTTTTCTTACCCTTCCTTCAACTCGCTTGCATTTGCAACCAAACTTGTCTACCCCATGTACTGTCCCTCATCCGTTTTGTCTCATGTCCTTCGTTTAGCAAAGGCCGTACAGTGTTATTAATTTCATTCGTACCTTTCCATTACGCTCTATCACTGCTCTTGCCCTCTGTTTCGCAAATATACTCACCACACATCTAATAAGTCCATTCACCCCTTCACCCGTATCAGATCACCCCCTGCCTTCCCACTCTCTCAATTTAGGGCATTTTACATATGGACGCGCATTCAGCATGTTCAGACAACTTGAACCCGAGGCGGTGGAACGTCGAGATATTAATCCATTCAATTTGGGCAATGTTTCTATCACTCGACATGTATGCGTCAATATACGCAAGGTCGTCGCTGCCTCGAAAAAAGGAGAAAAATACAACACGCTCCTGAAGACATATTGGACGATTTTGATGAAGATTCGGGGAATAATAACATTATAGTTATTATCGAATGTAAACCAAATCTTGTTGATAGATTCGTCATTTATGATTACTGTATTTGTTTCATGCGTGAATTTTATTTTTCAACTTTCATTGAATACAAATAATTTGATATCATAAATGTTAAAGATGCAATATTTAGCGAGAAATATAGTTATGAGGATAGTGTCGAGCAAATCTAATTGAATTGAATTCAAACATTTATATCAATACAACGTCTCATTATTTATCCTTAATACGGAGTTATAAGTTTTGTTAACACAATTGGTATACATGTTCAATGTTTATGATAATATCTTTTCTCCATTTGTAGTTTGTAACACTTTGGAGAACTGCAACAACAAGGCTAGATTTAGAAACATACGATCACCCTTACGATATGCAAACTAGCAGATCGACTCAAACCTAACATGGGAGATGGGCAAATCAGTGTACGCTCTTAATATTGGGATAGGATCGGCGTCCCTTAATCTGTTCGCAATAAACCCATTGCTCGTCCTTAACTCTTTATTCGCCATTTAGACATGTTTACCACAGTATTACACACGATTCCCACTGAACAGCAAATGATATGACACACAAAGGGTTAATACGCATTTCTTACTCATCGCACCAAAAACTATTTTCGTTTGGAAGAACCAGACTATTGATCGAGAGCCCATGTGCGCCATGTTGAAATCACACAGCCGCCTTTCAAAGTTGTTTTTTTGATGACTTCTGTGAAACGCATTACCCATGGCCAGCTGGTTTAGGCTTTTCAAAACGCCAGTTGAGCGCGTGTGACGCCAGGTCACGCGCACTGCCATGGTATATAAGATACAGCTTCGTAAAGGAATGCAAGGTATAATTCAATTATTGGACCAAGTTCAATAAATGCAGCAGCAGTGTTCATGTTAATGAGCTATTTCGTCCTCTAAGTCTTTGTATGCCAGATTTAATCTATATTTGGTCTATATATATACGATTTGTATGTATTAATTGTGCGAAAAATCAAACAATAGCACACAAAGTGTTGATAAATTGTAAAACAGTTTGAATAGAGAAAATTTGGTTTGTATTGTATCTCCGTCGTATTTCCTTTCCGTCACCCATACCAGTGCGGTAACCCATATACACATACGTCATGGACGTTTAACCTCGTCGGCAGACAAAAGTATTGCTCAATGGGAAGTCTGTATATACCGTGTGTCTCAAAAAAAAAAAAAAAAACTAAGCCCTTTTGAAATGGCTTCGAATTAAAAAAAATATTTGATTATGGGGCGAATGATTTACATGTATGGATAGCTTATGGTCTCAACTTTCATCTGACACCAAAACGTTTTTTTGTAGAGGGTATTAAAATTAGGCTGCGCAGGAATTTGCCTTCCAATTTTGCGAGAGGTTGAATGTTGAATATTCAATTAAATATTCAATTCAATATTCATTACCGGTATTTAAATACATTTTGTTGAAAAAGAAAGGAATGTCTCAGCTACTGGTTGCCTATCCTTCAAGTTATCTATTGACCTGAAGAATAATTGCCAGCATCTTTGACATTCTTTTTTTTTCGACAACCCATAATTGAATATTCATTTCAATATTCACTATTCAACCTCTCGCAAAATTGGAAGCTTAATTACTGCGCAGCCTAATTTTCATACCATTTACAAAAGTGAGTAGTGCTCATCCAAGCATGAATTATTTTCAAAGGTTTTCATGTCATAGAAAAGTTGAGTCTATAAGCTATCCACACATATAACCCCCCGCCAGAATCGTATATTTTTTATTTGGCCGCCATTTCAAAAGTGTTTTTTTGACACACAGTAGAATAAATGGCAAAATGTATCAATGACAGCCAAGGAGTAAAACAGAGATGTGCACGGAAGCGATATGCTACTACTGCCTGATATAACAATAGCCCGAAGCGTCTTCTCAGAAGGTGTGTCAATTCCAGCGATTCGGCTGATCACTTTAGCATTCCTAAATCGCCATGATGTGCGGATCTTTTCTCTGCCTCTGCGGTAAAAGCTACCGGCGAGGGACGGTAGCGGCATACTACTTCTAGCATCGATGAATGAATCCTACCCCCCATAGCACCAATATTTGAAAATCTCATAGAATGTCTGCACATTTTCATGTCAATGGTAATTCAAGGGTTAATCCTTATTGATTTGAATCAGCGGCGGCGTTCATTCGGTGATTCAGAAAGTTTAATGGGATTACGAGGCACCGGTATTTCTGCAAAGCGGATCAACACAGCGGTATCCAAAGAAACCAATGAGAGATATGAACATGTTGAGCGTGTTCTCCTATTATCATAACAGTACAATGGCCTAGCTTCAATGGGATCAAGCCGTAGTCTACATAGCCAATTTCACTTCCCTACTTAATAGAGTAGGCCTCTTTACGAATGAATCCTTTACTTTCTGCATTTGCCGATTTAATGTTACCATGAATACCTGTGAATACCTTAAAGTCAAAATACTTCTTTGTTTATTCTTCAACTGCATATTCCAGATTTCCATTCGCTTAATTGTTTCTGTAATTTCTCATTAACTGGACGGCATGGATGGAGAAAGATAAAAGAAGAGAGAGAGAGTGAGAGAGAGAGAGAAGCAGAAAGCAGAGAGAAAAAAGAGAAGGCGTGGAGAGAGAGAGAGAGCAACATTTTCGCATTCACACCAGTCAATGACCACCAATTGCCCATCCATGTTTATTTCCATACAAGGACTGAAGCGTTTTACCGTGTGTACTGTGAGTTGAGAAGTTGTGTCTGATAAAGTCAATCTTCAGACTGACGTTGGCAGCTTCGTGTTTCAAAATGGGGGCCTTCGCTCAAACACCTTAGCTAGAGCGCAAGTCTTCAAACTAACCCCTCAAAAGAGTTCTGCAACTTAGGTTTGAAGGATCATATTTTCTTAGTTGCTTCATTATCGTGCGTAAACTTTGTGATATAATAAGACAGCTTAACTATCCAGCTTTACAATGATGTATCGCTCGTAATGATTACGCAATCATGGAATAAATATGCATCAAGATAAAAAAATGAAATGTGCCATGTTATATTATCCAATGTTGTATTATTATACTATGGTAAACCACTGCATTTTACTCTCTATAGATCGAAGACTCGCAATCTTGTTGAAGTGTTAGAGTGCAGTAATTTTTTTACCCCCATTCTTGAGAAACGGAGCTGCCAAGCCAGGCTGAGGATTTACTTTATCAAACAAAACCTCTCACTCACAGTAAACATCTTAAAACGCTTCAAGGCCGTGTCTGGGACCTGACACGGATGGGCAAAGAATGGGTAGCGACCGGTTTGAATGCGAAAATTATGGGCACGTCCTTTTATAATTTATTACGGACGCGCCACCTGACGATGGACGCGAAGAAGTAAGCTTAAATCTGTATGGTCATGACGTATGCTCACACACAAGTGCCATGTTGCACATAAGTTTTCAATTATTGTAATTAACCATCAATGTTAACTACCACCGCAACAGGCAAGGAGCCCTCAATCTTTCACCTGTTACTATGGTAATTAACATTGATGGTAAGTTACCATAATTAAAACTTGCAACGTGGCAAAGTTGAGCACATCATAGGGCACATCACTCATAATCATTTTTTTTTTTAAAGAGAACAATCAGAGATTTCAGAAATCAGGAAAACTGTACAAACCTGTACCATTTTCATCGGTCTGGAATGACGTATTTTACTAAATTTGAAGATGAACGAAATCAAACTTACATAAGCTCAGCGGGAGAGCTACTGTAATACTTATTCACAAGTGCCATGTCGTAAGGATGGATTCCGACTAATAAAATGATACCAAATAGATACTAAAACATTGGTTGTAATATGGAAGCTTATATTCTCGCAAAAAAAAAAAATGCAATATAAAAACACATTGGGCGTTGTGTTTTATTAGCACACACATCGCTTACAATGCCCAACTAAAAACTCGGCACTATACAATCAAAAGAAAATGCATTTGGACAGAAGTAATTAAAAAAGCCAAATGCCAGTGGATCTAATTTTGAAATACATACACAACACGCGTGGAGAACAGTGTTGTGATGCTGGTGAGACGGCCGCGCAGAGGTTTTTTTTCTGACCATGCAGTCCCCTCGATTGTAATCTATTTTAGGGATTCCAAGGTAACTGTCCAGAATTGCTAACGGCCTAATGAACTAGCCTAATGGCCATTCCTAGATACTCGACGGGTCAACACATGGTGCCCGGACGTTGAGATCCCCCCCCCACCATCCCCAGTTTGCCGAACTGATGGAGGCGCGTCGACTGAGTTGGTCAGCGTGTGAGGAAGTGTGTACATGTGTGTGCCCGGTGCCCGGGGGGGGGGGGGGGGGGTGGCAGATAAACGAAGAGGGAAAAGAGGGGAGGGGGGTATGCGACGGGAGGGGTATGCGGAGAGAGAAGGAAAAGGGGAAACCAGAATTTGAGAGAAGGGGGTGTAGAGGGAGAGAGAGAAAATAACAGAGACAGATTAGCAAACACAATTGAAAGGGAAGCCGGTAATGTGAATAAAAAACACAGATAGTGTGAAAGAGGGTGAGAGACAAAGCAAAAGAGAGAGAGAGAGAGAGAGAGAGAGAGAGAGAGAGAGAGAGAGTGAGAGAGAGAGAGACTGGTAGAGAAAGAGAGAGATATGTAGCTGAAAAGCTGGGAATATGAGTATGTGTTGACATGTACGGGCACATGTAGCCAGACATCAATTATTGAAACACACATCAAATCTGCGTTTCATCTCAAGGCAATGAAAGAATGTAAATGAACATCCTACACAAACATGCATTTAACATGTTTAGTAGAATATCATTCCTAATTGATTACCATGCAATTTCGCTTGCCAACGCTTATTGGAAGCACAAAGTTATATAAATCTTTGTATAAAAATTTGTGATTTTGTACACTTTTGGCACGTTTGAAAATCCTTTAATGTAAAAAAAAAAAGAAGTAAATCAGACATGATAGGTAATGTACTTCTGACATGCCACTCAGTGAAACAACATTGGGTGTCTCTATGTGTCCTTGTGTGACCTTTAACGGACGTGGCATACGTTAATCAAAGTCGCTGAGCTATACTAAAAATGTACGTCGGGTGGCTTCAACTCATTAATTAGCATGTGGCATGTGCACGTGCTTGTGGTGCTACAAAGTCCAAGAATTGAAATCATACAATCTAGTCGACAGCCACGCGTTTCACGTCAACGTTTAACGGTCTACGCGCCATTGAAGCATTGTTTTCTCTGGTAATACACACTATTTTAGGGCAGTACAGAGTTTGGCAAAGAGTAAGTAATCTGTGGAAGATATTGCAAGATTTCCTGTTTTTTTTAGAAGTGTGTTGAAAATGTTCTAGAATGCTTGCAAGGAATAGGGCAAAATGAACTTATATCTATCATATATTTTGTATCTAACCTAAACTTAACAAATTGGTTTGGTTTGCTGATTTGGGGTCAACTCTTTTGCATAGTTATTGTATAGTGCAAGTTCATCACTTAGCCTAGGTAACATTTGATGGCAACATGATAACTACGACAAAATATTACCCCCCCCCCCGCAAAAAAAAAAAAAAAAAAAATAATAATAATAATAATAATAACAATGATAATAAGAAATAAAATAAATGAATAAAGAATAATAATGATAATAATAGAATAAAAAACAAAAACATAATAAATAGACAAAAAAGAAGGAGAAGAAGAAGAAGAAGAAGAAGAAGAAGGAGGAGGAGAAGAAGGAGGAGACGAAGAAGGAAAAGAAGAGGTAGGAGAACAAGAAGAAGAACAATAGTAAGCAAATATTCAACGTTGGTGACGGTGATGGGACGAACTATCACTTCCAAGGCGATCTGGATGTAGCTATAAAGATAGCGTATACATTTAGACCAAACCCAAGTCTGGTCTAACGTCCCCTAGTGCTGCGCAAAACTCCTGAGATATTCGAAGGCTAAACTTCAATTGCCTCTTTGTATTTTTACTTGCACTTTCTTGCAGCAAATGTTCCAGTTCAGTTTCGTTGAGTAGTTCAAATCTAATTCCATTGGCATGGGCCATTTTGATTTAAACCTGACTATGTTAATGGGAAACACGAACTGTACATAGGCTACGTACGTACGTATTTGTGCGTGTACATATGTAACCGCGCCCGGTGTAGCGCGGTATTTACAACCACAAATTTGTAATTACCGCGCACCACGGCGTCGTCTGCTCCGAGCTAAAACTGATAGTCCGAGTGTAACGCACTTTTATTTCGCGCGTACTCAAAATATTAATCACGCATTAGGACTGTGAGGAGTGAAGAGATCAGCGAAACCAAAAAGCACTATCACCTAGAGTGTAACGAATTTTTATTCTCAGGTGATCTGATAGGAAAAACTACGCTTCCTCACGTGATCAACTCTTGATCAATCATACAGCAACATTCTTAGTATGTGGAATATAATACATAATAATACAATCATATATAACATATTGATAATACAGCATAAACTTAATTGGTTCAAATACAATGCGCCCCTTCCCGACACTACCATGACAACCAGGACCGAGATGCAAAATACATAAATCTTCTCATGTTTGCTTTTCATTTTCTAGATTAAGCACCTTTGAGTCGTGGTGTTTAATTGGGTCGTGTCCACATTTGAAACGTGCTCGATACTAGCAACATTTATCAAGAAATATTGACTTCGTAAACTCTTGATGTGCCATGACACACATTAATCATAAAGCATGAAGTGCATATCGCATTGAAATGGTTAATGTAATTCATACTCCGTTGGGGTCTATACAATGGGTCTGTGGTGGTGGGTCCATGATATATTGTGTGGGTCGGTCGGGTGCGATGAACAGCAAGGCACACACAAAAATGCACACATGGGACTGATGATGCATGATGGGGATAACATTGCGCATGCCAGTGGGACTATGAAGAGAAACTGTTTGTGATCCTTCTCACGACAAAATGGAAAATGGTTTACAGGCGCAATCCATTGGCATCCAAGTTTAAAAGGCATGTAATAACTCTATGGTGTGGTTCGGTACAGTACATTCAGTGGAGCTCAACTAAAGCTTACAACATATCTAGCTTGTGCAGTGCATGAATGCGTATGGTCCTGCTTTGATCTAGATCAGACAATATCTAGCTTGTGCATTGCATGAACGCGTATAATCTACCTTTGATCTAGATTAGACAATATCTAGCTTGTGCATTGCATGAACGCGTATAATCTTCCTTTGATCTAGATTAGACAATATCTAGCTTGTGCTTTGCACGAACGCGTATAATCTACCTTTGATCTAGATTAGACAATATCTAGCTTGTGCTTTGCACGAACGTGTATGGTGTTGCTTTAATCTAGATTAGACAATATCTAACTTGTGCATTGCATGAATGCGTATGATCTGCCTTTGATCTATATTAGACAATATCTAGCTTGTGCATTGCATTAACGCGTATGGTGTTGCTGTGATCTAGATCACACGAGTTTTATTGGGACACCCCACACTGTACACCCCCACACTGCAAACAGGCTATTATGGTCTCATACTTCAAGCAGACGACTAACAATACTTGAATCTGCACCTGTATTCTTACTTGCAATTATAGTTATAGTTATTACGATGTTCATAAGTACGTTCATTCACCTCCACATAAATTATAACACACTTTTGACTACCATTCAGAGCTTCGCTTGGCCATTGTTATTGATCAACTCTCCGAGCTACAAGCCAGATTCTTACCAATAACTGGCTCATAATCAAGGTGACTAACAAACTTCCCGGCAACTTTCCTTGAACTACGCCTCACCCTCCAAATGATATTTTCACAGCTCCTAATGCACTTTTCTACAGCCCAATCGGCTTTAAAAGGAGTATTCAATTACTCAAATAATTGATTAATTCTTCCTGCACTTGCCCAATATGATGATGTGTAATCTTCCTGTTTGATTTGGGTTACGATAACGACAAGGGACAACATTTTCTTAGATTCTTTCGCAGAAACCACTAGGCATCTGTGTCAATAGTCAGCCAGCTTAGATCACGTCCGTACTCTTGGACCGCTTCGTCACTAAGAATTCAAATGGCGAGCAAAGAGCGGAAAATCAATTCGAAAATGGCGCATCGTCCACTTATTGGGATTAAAAGGTAACAGGGCCGTACACTGCAAGTCCAGAAAGATGGCTGGAGTGGTCAATTTATGATTATAACAGCAACACCATGTTGTTTTTATGGTTGTGTATTTACCTTTATATCGCCTTCTTCTCTCTCCTTCGCTCTCTCTCTCTCTCTCTCTCTCACACACACACACACATACACACACACACATACACATACACTCTCTCACTTTCTCTCATTCTTTCTGTTTATCTCTCCCTCTCTGTCTCAGATGTCAATACTATGTATTTTGTCTGGCAATCTAAAGCATACACATTTGATTCATGACCACTCACACACACACACACACACACACACACATAAACACACACAAACACACAAACCCTTTTCTTCTAAAATGTCTTGTCCTATATTTGGTGATTAAAAGCACACGAACCTCAATCTGTCTTTTTCACTTTAATTTCTTCTACTATCAGCCATCCCCCCCCCCCCCCCCGCCCTCTCTCTCTCTTACCTACCTCCATTCGTGCTTTCTCTTTCACTTTCGGTTTTTCACTCTCTCTCTTTCACTCTCTCTCTCTCTCTCTCTCTCTCTCTCTATTTATCTCACCTTATATTGGTATTACCGTGTCTTTTTTTTTATTTCACTTTGTATATCTCCTTGTTACCCCGAGTAGCTTTTTTGTCCCTTCTCGCACCCCCCTTCTCTTTCTCTCTTCATTTCTTTCTCTCTCTTTCTCTCTCTCTCTCTTTCTCTCTCTCTCTCTTTCTCTCTCTCTCTTTCTCTCTCTCTCTCTCTTTCTCTCTCTCTCTCTCTCTTTCTCTCTTTCTCTCTCTCTTTCTCTCTCTATTTCTCTCTCTCTCTCAGTCTCTCTCTCTCTTCATTTCTCTCTCTCTCCTTCAGTGTACTTGCCCGCGATGATTCACTCTTCCTACTTCGCAGACAAATTACAACATTGCCACTTGAAAAAACGCAAACATCACCGGGGCAAATGAAACCGGCAAAGGAAAAGCGCTGCGTGACGCCATATACCAGTGCAAGACCAGTGGTACACGCGGTGTGATTATATGCCCCTCCTACACCGGCGTACATATGTTCGTACTCCGCAAAATAGGCCGTGGCGCCCTGTTTGACGTACCTAATTTGTCACATATGTTGCAGCTATTTACGCGAATATCTAGAGCAGTTGGCCTGCCTTCTGCATACCAAAGACAAAAGGTGGTGGCTTACAGATGGAGGTCATGTCTGTTGGAGATTTACAGACACCATACAGTGTGGCTTGGACATATTGAAATGTAGTCGGCGCCTTCTGCAGACATTTCAATGTAACTCGCTCATTGCAGGAATCTTGGTATGTGGGTTCAATGTGTGAAATATTAAAAGAGAAGTAGCAAAATAGAAGGCTTGAACCATCTCAGTACCAAGCTAAAGCAATGGTCTTTTAGTTCTCAAAACCTATTGTTTCCATTGTAATGAGAATGTTAAATAGTGAATTCTATACTAACTTCATTATTAAATACAAATTAAAGTTGTACGAGTCGATTCCATCACACATCTGAAAATAAATGTCTTTGTGTCCAGCTTTCAAATAAGTGATTCGCTAATTGTACGCATAATGACGTTGTAAAACAGCTTACAGGTTCTATTTTATCATACTAAAAGGCGACCAGATGATTTTTTATTGTTAATAACACGGTCACTCTCATTCCTTTTAAAATAGTTTAACCTAATGTTATTATTAGGGAATCTCTTATAAACGGTATGCCAATTCATTTACCGTTGTCGTAACTGAACACTGTATCTTCGGCATTCAATATAAATATACTTTAAATTGATATCTTGGAGTAGTAAATGAGGACGTGGTTTCAGGTACCGGACAAGATAATATCGGGTGGAACATGAAAGTCGCAAAACATAAACGCAGGAATTAGGATTAAAATTTCCAGACGCAAAATGTAAATGTAAAATTTGGAAATGGAGCCTGCTTCTAATTGATAACGTTGCTTTACCGTACCCATCACTAGTACATATATTACCCTCATACGATCGGGGTAAACCATGACTTGATATAAACCCCATATACCACATTATAAGCGTGTATGGAGGATTCAACTGAGCATATCATTAAGTTGAAACAGCTCTCGTATTGAATAAACTTTGTCGGTATACGGGCGACTTTTAATCTGCACTTGACGTGCGGCGACATGCACAACCGATACCAACGACCTTTGCATAATCCCCAGCCTTTATTTCAGCCTCTTTCAGACTAATTTCTTGGGTAAATATTTGCGGGAGCCTCATGAATCTTGATGATTTGCGCTTATGCACGGTGCTTTTCTCTCAAGCGTCTGGCTTCTCCTTTTAACGCGCGCTTTCAAGACGTTGGGCCAAAAATAAACACTCGTGTGCGTGTACAGTGGAGTTATTTTAGTAGCCGTGCGATGACATAGCGCTTTCTACCCAAGGTACATGTTGCAATTTCAAGTGTGAACTTAATGTAACTCATCTTCAAAACGTAAGATCTACAAATAGATGCGCGTGTCAGCGAACATGGAGAGTGCATTTGCAGAATCCTTACCCTAGACATGTTAGGAGCAGAACAAATCAAATGAATTTGTCTGTCCCATCTTACATCTGAAAAAAATAATACTACTCAATTGATTTGACCGCAACCGCATTTCTTCTTTCATTTCCATTTCCTTCCTTTATCACACGTACTCTTTTTGTATGTCATCATTCATTGTAATGTATTAATAATCTTATCGTTCAATGGCAAGCCGTCATAGACATTCCTGTCTGGGTAGGGGAGGGGGGCATTAAACATTTAATATTTTATATATCGCATGATTATGTTGATTCTACTGCATTTCGTAGTGACGGGTTAGAGTCTGAGTACTATACCAGAATACATTGTCATTGGAGTAACCATGACAACATCTTGATAACAATGAGTTACAGTGAGGTCCCTCGACAGTCAGGTCGCAACTTCAAAGCAAACTTTTAACGAAATTACGTCAACCGTAATGACGTCACGTTGTGACAACCTTGTGCCAATGAAACCGCTTGGCATCTATATCCCAGTGCATACGGTATGATCTGATGAAAATGCATTAGTAACTAAGAGTAGTTACGGCGAGACGTTGGTATGTTCCATTACGTTATTACTTCATATCTTCCCTAATGTGATCGTCTCCACAACGCCATCATAATGGAATAGGGTACCGAAGTGTGACGTCATTTGAGCATTATTTTCAAGACAACTAGTTCTAAAGAATGCGAGTAAAGCAATCAGCGATGATCACAGCAGGGACTATAATTGGGAATGTCCGACACTAGTCCGATAGACAATATCGGATCGTTTAACCTCTTACTGGAGTGAGTTTGTTTAGAGCCAATTGTCTTGACAACATGCTCATATGACGACACCACTTCGGTATGCTATAAGCATGATAAGGGTGCAGATAACAAAGAAACAGATTACACATCCACGAGATAATAGCGTAATCTCCATTGACATAATTTATATAAAAAAAAATGTACCCAGTACCTGACCAGGAAACAATACAACTAGATAAGCATAATATTATTCATTACATTCGATTATTGTGTAGGTTAGGAAAGGCACTGAGAGCATACGAGAGAAAAAAGAACATTTCATCACTGATTAACGAATAAAGCATGTGTAATTTATGCTCACGCTGGGTTACATGTGGGATAGATCATATCCTCCTCCTCTTCATTATAGCTCACATATGCAAGCTTTTCTAATTGACATTTGGTCATGGTAAAACATCTTCATCAAATTAATTCCTAATGCGCCATGGATGCATCTTAGTACACACAACAGACACACAAATAGTTAATGGCATAATAAATCTTTACCCTGATGCAAGCTTGACATCCATGCAAACAGGTGGGGGTGGAAATCTAGAGAAACCTATTTGAAATCGGGTTGATTTTGGAAGTTTTTCAATAACCCCACAACACATTTTAAGACACTATTAATAAAATAAATGCGTTATGTTCCAGACACATAATACAGCTACAATGAGTGCACATCACTGTTGAAAATGAGCAAAGTTACATATATGACTTGTATTCTATGGCTGGGCGAACAGGCCCTCCTATCAGAGATAATCACAGTCGACGTGCGCCCTTCAAAGCGGGGCACCTCAACATTGAAACGTGCTTGAAAATGATAGTTTTCCAGGGAAAGATTCTGCTGATTACCATGCCAATTAACCGCCCAGAGCTTGTCAATTTAGACTGCTTTATGATACACGCGCTCTCACATTTTACTCCCAAGGTAGACATCTACTCCTACTTTAGCCGTGTTCATGCGGTGAAATAAGAATGACGCTCTACATAGAAACTCGAAATGATATTCCATGTGTAGGTTTGAATATAAAAGTACACGACACTACTTTAGCCATGTTCATATGGAAACTAAAAATGACGCTTTGAATCAAAACTCTGAATGTATATTATTTATGGCATGCTTGGGATGAATTTGACAAGTTCGTTTCGTTAATGATGATGAGAAAGAGCAACTTTCATCAAACTTTTTGAAACCCACATTAAGATTTTATAATAATTGGTGTATCCATTATTGCAATTGCAAAGACCAGTAAATAGCGTGATGCAATCGTTTAACTGTTTGTTAAATAATAGAATAACTTAATGTAATAAGATAAATTGATATCCCATAACAGTTTTACTGTATTATGAAATAAGATGAATTGTGTCATGTGGCATCAAAAAATATCGTCAGCCTGACCTTCTCGGGAACATGCTTAAGTTTGATGTCCAAAAATAGAATAATGACAGTTGAATTAAATTAAACGGGAGAATATACATTTCTGCTTAAGGCAAATCGAGGATTGTTGTTCATTTACATGTCACCATTATAATTAACATTATTCAAATTGGCAACACGATGGAAATGTAAAAAACAACATGACAGGTTGGTCTTTAAATGGACAGAATTTACTTATATTGATAGATAGCGTAATCAATTCGAAGCACAAGAGGTACTTTTTCATTGACACTGGGATGATAATGATGTGTTGAATATCACTACAAAACGAGGTAGGTGTTTCTTGAATCTCCCTTCCGGCTGAGCGTAAGAACGCCCCTTCAGTCAGAAATCCAACCCAATTAGGCGCAATTTAGCGAATCCGCCACACGGCACACACACACACACACACACACACACATACACACATATACACACACGCGCGCGCCTGCATCCATGTACGTACGCGTTGTGCATTATCGCTGCTGATCAGACGGACCCTGTCCCCCGCCGATTATTAAGGATGATGATGAATGGATGGCTGAATTGCCTCTGATTTCTTGATGGGTCCGAAACCGCGATCAGTAAATGTCATGTCGCTTTCCCGGGCGCGCCAAAGTCGAAATGAGAGTCTCTCTTTTCTCTCTTTTTCCGTTTTTGTCGAACATAACCAAAAAAAAAAAAAAAACTGTGCCATCGTCACTTGATGTGTCCATGTTGTCCGCGCTTGGTTTATTATTCACTTTCCTGGAGACTGAAAACAGCGCAGGAATCGTACCGAGGACTAGGCACACTTTGCTATCTACCCTACGGGGAAAGATGATTCTTCTTTTTTCGCTTAGAATACCGAGTGGTAATGTGTGGCGTGGGTAAATATTTGTGCTTTTGCTTTTGAGCTAGCGCTTGTGCATGATTTAATGTGAGATAGATTGGAAGCTTTTCCTCACTTTCCGTCACTATAATGCGTCCCGGTTGGTTTTTTGTGCGTATTTTTAGTCGAGTTGCTTTACTGACACATGAAGAGGTTTTATGATCAGGAGTTCTGCATGGAATGTGTTTACATAGGTATTAGAGCGAATGTAAATGCATGATTCTTTGTGACTGTATGTGTGTGACGAAATTATGTGAATTTTTATTTCTCTGTCTCTCTCTCTGTCACTCCCTCTCTCTCTCTGTCTCTATCTTTCTGTCTTTGTCTGTTTCTCTATCTCTCTGTCTCTCTGTCTCTCTCTCTCTCTCTCTCTTTCTCTGTCTCTGTATTTGTCTCTCTCTCTCTCTCCTTCTCTCCCTCTCCATCTCTCTATCATTCTCTCTCTCTCAATCTCTCTCTCTCTCTCTCTCTCTCTCTCTCTTTCTCTCTCAATCTCTCTTAATCTCTCTCTCTTTCTACATCTATATCTCTATCGCTCTCCTAATTTCTCTCTCTCTGCATCCCTTGATCAGATCTACGGCAGCATCGCAGACAAACTAGCAAACTCAGGTCAAGAGGTTGCGCCAGCTCCCGGCAAGATTTCACAGAAAGAAGAAGCAAGAATAAACAAGGAAGAGGGGAGAAGACGGAAGAGATGAAAGATTGCATCCTACGTTTGCATCAAGGTCATCGAGTCGGAAACTGTCTGGACGCCTGTGGTGAACTGGGGCGTCAGAGTCTGAACGCATCATGCGTCTGACTGCGTTTGCATGGTTGCGTCAGAAATACACACGCAAGCACTAATCATAGATATCATTATACATGGCATGTTACAAGTTAACGACCCCTGCTCCAATCTCAAACACGCATGCACTAACCCGCCCAGTACCAAGCAAGAATAGTCCTGTGTCAATCAATTACAACACATTTTATTGCCTATGGGACTAAAAGTGTCAAAATCTACCCCTATGGGGAAGTCGGTGTGTGAATTGTGGATACATTCACAGGGAGCGCATAAAGAGTTGAATTAGACATCCATGACCTCAGTCAATATTAGAACACTGCACGGATACCTCAGAATAACATGTTACCCTTCAGCTCAAAATATACCATTCGTTGTAATAACAATATCAACTGCTACCATATTAGTGAAGGTTTGACGAAAATCCGTCAAGGGACACAAAAGTTATGATCTTTTAAAATTTTGATTTTGTGACGTCACGTGCGAGATGTTCTTCCATAATTATGTTGTGTGATGTATAATTCAATAAATTTGGTAGGCGAATGGCGCCCGGACCTTAGCTTGGTACAACTTATTCAAGGTAATGCTGTTCAAAAAGTCGTACCAAGATCAGATGTTGGAAGGTTAATTATTTGAATACTTTTGATGTGAAGACACCCTTATCCTAGTTGGCATGTTGGAGACAACATTCGTGGAGTCGCACAATCAGTGGCCTGAGGAGGTGTGTGTATTATGTAAATCAGGGGCGTAATGTGTGTTGGAGAATAAGCGTTCGATAAAATACGGCCAGTATCTGGCCTACCCGCGAAGCAACAATTTGTCTTAGTACAGGAAAAGTTTACCCTTTGCATCTTAGATTAAATACAACTCTGTGGATTTTTTGTATATCACTTGTGCAAATATGCACCAATGCTATATAGAGAGTTAAACATTTTGACAAATCAGCACTAAGCGTGTGACTGTACCCCCCGAGTTGTCTCCCGTTTCTCGGACTAACGGACTGAGTGGTATTATCCTAAGGTAAAGTGAGACTGTTCAATGGAGTGCTTGTGAGTCTAATGCAGAAATAGATTACCATGCGAGAGGTGCGAGGGTCGTAAGAGGTTGCAGAAAGGGTCGAAACATTAGTTTGTGTCTTCTCAGAATGGACAGACCATCATGAAATACGGGTCGTGTTAAATATACTAGTCACAGAGGTGGGAAAGAAGGAGACATTTAGAACATTGTTATGCCTATTAACTCTTGTGTGTAATATAAATTTGCTCTCTAGGGAATCTGTGTACATTACTGATCAACATTCACACGAATGGCACATTAAGAGTTTAAGCGTAGGGTTACACGTATGTCCCTTTTTGGGTCCTTTTTTTTTAAAGTTAAACACGTAATATCTTTCAGGATTACGAGTATTTTCCTTTGTTAACTTGTGTTTTTGTTTTTTAACGAGCGTCTAAATACAAATGTTAGAATTTGTAGATTTGATTAGGATTGTATGGAGCTTATTTCCACTGTGTTAAAACAGAAGCAAATTTGGGCATCTCATTTAGCGTACAAACAGGTCACCAGTTGTGTGTAAAATCGTGCGTAATTTACGAACAGTTTTATGAAACAGGGCCCAGGTATTAACCTCTTTCATGCTATTGTCGTACTTATTGTGATGTAGGTCATGCGTGCTACTGGTGCCGCGAAAGTCCGCCGTGGTATGTAATGAGTTAAACAAACGCACAGCGCACACCGTGTGATTAGCGTGAGCTGTAAACTCAATTAGACCTGCTCCTGAAAATCCCCACGCTTGGGCCTCATTCGTCAAAAAAAGACGCCAGACTCGCTCCGTCGAGAAGTAGGCAGTTTGACCTAATGAAATGCAAGTCACATTTCCCCTCCGTGCTGAAGCACTGGCCTCTCTCTTGACTCATATTTCTACAGACACATTTGTACATGTCAACGTGCGAATAATTGGACATGCGAGAGGGAAATTAACATTAAGCGCGAAAGGGGCACTCAACTGTCAATCCGCTGTGAGCAGCGTTGCATTTAAACAAAATGCAGTTGACATCAAATCGGATGAAGTTGCTTTCAACCGCTTTATGCGCTATTGGCATATAATTGTAAACTGTTTTTCACAGCGGTTACGCTTTCCGAACGACAGAGGTACTAACAAAGAGGACTTATGCAAACAAATGAGATTAATAACATCTAATCCAGATTAAAATAAGGCTCGATGTTTTCATGTGTAAGCTCTGTCCCCTGAACGTTAAGGTTAGGATTATGGCTCTCTGCCTTTAAAGAATTTCGTTTTAACGAGGTTAAAGGGATAGTTCACACTGAAATTATGTTGGTTTCAATAAAAGGAGACACATCAAATGTACATAGTAGTGAAGGTTTGACGACAATCGTTAGAAGGAAAAGAAAGTTATTTGATTTTGATTTTGATTTTTTGACGAAGTGCTCTCCCATTATGTTGCACTTAAAAATACGTTTATACGCACATACCTGTATGAAAAAAAAATCATTCCGTGTAAAAAAAAGAAACAGAAAAAAATTGCAATTTATGGAATTATTGTGTACACAACATATGGGAGAGCACCTCGCACGTGACGACACATTGAAATTTCAAAAGATCATAACTTTCTTATCCTTTGACAAATTTTCGTCAAACCTTCATTACTATGTTTCTCTCATGTTTCTGTTGTGATTGAAACCAACCTAACTTCACGGTGAACTATCTCTTTCAGAGAAGGCGCATTTATCATTGACGAGCCTTAACCAATAATTGTATGATTGTCGAAAGTGTAAATCAAAAACAGCACGTTAACAAACTAAGCCCGATTTTAGCATGAGTTACCAGATTATTAACCTGACTCGTTTAAAAAAACAGCCTGCTTTAAACGCCCATCTCGCTAAGTTAGCGTGTTGGTTTGAGAAAGGGGTTATATTTTATCATTACTCCACATAATTCTAATAAGGTACCATTATATCTCTAACAGAAGGGGTTAAACATCCGTTTTCATTTCCCTTCCATACACATGCACACATACACCCAAACACATACATACATACATACATACATACACACACACATACATATATACATACACACAAACATATATACACACTACGTACTTACATACACAGGGACGCACACAATTATGCATTGAGATTCCGTGGCCCAGACCTATCCACATTCATAAATAGTACAGAAACTATATCAGCAATGATTATTGTGCACTTGTCTCCGTCTTCATATGTTCGTCTTCAGCCAGAATAGGTAATCAATAGCTATGGTCCAAATGAGTCGCCGTGGATTGTATAGTCAGGGGGGGGGGGGATGTTTCACCAAGGTGTTCGCAAGTTACGAACGGCTTTACGAACGACTGGTGATCCCTTCTTGTGCTATATCAGATTCTTAATGAAACAGAGTGTGGTATCGCATTTAGCACAAGAAGGGATCACCAGTCGTTCGTAGCGTCGTTCGTAACTTACGAACAGCTTGGTGAAACACCCGCCAGGTTAGATAAGACAGCATATCCCTGCTATTCATAGATTACCACATATTCAAACATCCAAATAGGTGTGCTTGTAGAAACACGCGCACAATTTTAAACGTGCTCACTAAAAACCTCATCAAGAAGCATAATTATTGCGATTAACGTTTTAGAATGAAATTATTAAGATAAAATGTACACCTTCATAATGATACGATAAAGAGCGTACCTATGCCTAAACATTTGGTATACGTAAACGTAATCTAAAGATATCATTTGTAAATTACAAATCATTTCGATAGCGTTTACATACAGTAGATGTGAATTATGTATACGTACGTAACTTCAAAATGATGTAAGTACATTCCTCTTCAGCTAGCATGGTTTACATTTGACATTATGTATTGATGTCAGGATAAGCATTTGTCATGGATATAGTATATTTATGTCAGCGATATCAGTTGATAAATCTATATACTTCTGAATACTTAACTGCTGTCATGTTGTCACCGCTATATTAATCTTCCTGTGTACGACACGATGATGCTCTTTCTTTTACATGAACAATATATCTGCAATGAGTTTTTCTCCTGTGGATAATTGTAAAAAGCTTTAAAGCATGCGAATACAGAATATCGGACAATACCAATCAGCGTCATGTATTTGAACAATAAGCACTTAATTCTAATTAAGCCCAGTGCGTGCGTTGTTGCACTACACGTTCATGTATGCAGCCAATTTATAATTGATGGCTTAAGTGAGCCGATATCTTAGTGTAAGCAGCAGTTGAAATGCTAATTAGATGTGAGGGGGACGGAAGGGAGATGGAGAGATAGGGGAGCTTTTGTTAAAGTTTATGTGCTTGCACAAATGGATCAAGGTCCGAATATTGATTTCTGAATTTAATTAGACATGCGGTTAATTCCACGCAACTGTAGTAGTGCCCGAATCACGTTGACCATGATGAAAATTATCAACAAAGATGGCTTGACCACAAAGAGCAGGGTGACCTGTTGTGAATTAATAAAATTATGCGACATTGTTAACATCAAGTGTGCGAAAATAGGATTCCAGTACTGTGTGTTGCTTGCATGACCCCCGCACTGCCAATGTGTACTATTTGGAGGCAACTTGAGCGCAATTCTTCCCCATAACTGCATAAGGTCATAGTGGATATAATCAGGTTGTCGTTGCGAAGGAAACCTAGATCTGTCACCGAAGAATGAGTGTAAATCTATGGCTATGATATGAGACTCGATTATTAGAATACATGTTTGTTTTACATGTTACAATACACTGCCACATATCAGGGTCCTGATCGTAAAAAAAAAATGATTTTGACTTTTGCACCCTAATCATCACACTGTAAAGCAATATTCATACAACTATGCTTTACGTGTTGTATGTAATCATAATAAAACAAAATGTGGAATGGTTATAGGTGGCACGAAATGGGGTAACACAATTTCGTGTTCCTGTAAAGTTCACGATGCATGTTGATCAATTTAAAACGCAAAGTTGCAGGAGAGAAGGGGGAGGGAGATGAGAGGAGAAGAAGAAAGAGAGAGAGAGAGAGAAGGAGAGAGAGAGAGAGAGAGAGAGAGAGAGAGAGAGAGAGAGGTGTTAAAGGATTTGACCTGATATTGCACCACCGGATCTTTATTGTACTATCTGGCTCATTTTCTTTGGATTTTCTGGAGTTGTCTCGACTCCCTACGCATAATATGGTAACCCAATCATCTCAAGGTAATAACATCGGTATTGTATTAGACTCAAGACAATATCATATTTTCCTCCTTTACTCCCCTCTACCTTCCTTCCTATTTCTCCTTCTCTCTCTCTCTCTCTTTCTCCCTCTCTCTCTACCACTCACTCCCTTACTTTTTAATGATTTTTCTCTTGCCTATCTTTCTCTTTCCCACTCCCCCTAGCTCTCTATAACTATCACTCTTTCTTTCTCGCTTTGTGTTTTTGCTTCCTCACTCTCCATCTTTATCAGTTTTTCCACCCCCCCCCCCCTACCTCTCGTTCTCTCACCCTCCCTCCTTTTGTTTTCTCTCCCTTTCTTACTCACCTTTTTTTCCTTCATCTCTCTCTCTCTTCCGCATCTCTCTCTCTCTTTGTATATACTTTATCTTTATCTCTGTATTTTGTCTCCCCTTCTCTTTGCCCTTCCCTCCCCCTCTCTCTCTCTCTCTCTCTCTCTCTCTGTCTCTGTCTCTTTATATCTCTGTCTGTCTGTCTCTCTCTCTCTCTCTCTCTCTCTTTCTCTCTCTCTTTCTCTTCCTCCCTCGCTCCCTCAGTATTCCCCTGCATCTGTTGTCCTCCTTCTCTCTTTCTAAGTAATTACTTTTTATGGTAGAGAAAGTGTTGAGCACGGGCGGCGGATCGGGTTTCAAATAATATGAATCCGGCGGGATCAACTTTGATGATAGAATGTAACACCATCTCGCCATCAACCCTCCTACTCTATTCTACGGAGAATTCCCATCAGAACCCACGCCATTTTCAAAGCCAGTTGGGTGTGTCTGAGGTACAGATACATTCCAAAATTATTTCGTACGACTTTGGCCTTTAACTGAAGATGACTACCTAGAAGACAACATAACTGCTACAAAATATCTGTCATTTTCAGGCATACGTGAGGAGTTCTGGACTATGATTACGTCAAATTGATTTGTTCTAAGCAAGTATAGGGAACTTTTCACCGACATGAAAATACCACTTACAATGAGGAGAAGGATATTTGACCAGTGTATTTTAACGACATTGACCTATGGAGCAGAAACCTGGTCTACAACTAAAGAAATGGAACAGAAATTGAGAACAACACAAAGAGCTATGGAAAGAAAAATGCTCAATTTAACATTACTTGACAGAGTGAAGCACACTGACAAACGGCAGAAAACGAAGGTCAAAGATGTAGAGTAAGAATTTAAGAGATGAAATGGAGATGGGCAGGACACTTGTATAGAACACAGGACAACAGATGGAACAAGAAACTCACAGAATGGCAACCAAGAACAGCACAGCGAAGAAGGGGGTCGACAAAAGAGGAGATGGAAAAACGAAATATCAACACAAACACAGCAACATGGAACAGAATGACAGCAAATAGAAATGAATGGAAACTGACTGAGGAGGGCTTCATCCAACAATGGTTGAACAATGCCTGATGACGATGATGAAGCAAGTGTTAAAAACAAAGCTTACACAATCAATCATTAATATAAAACGAATATGTATATTTCAGTAGTATAACGTATACGTTAAGTATACTCATACTAATATTCATACATACATCATACACATTGGTAGAAATGTGTGCTACAATATTGATACGGTTGTTTACAAAGTTAATACGCAAGAAAAGACGTTATTAGCTTGACAGTATTGCTTTCTTGTTTGTTAAAGTATGATATGAATGTTCCGTAGAAAGGCTACTTATAATTTAACATTGGAATTCATACGACACGTACCAGAGGAAAAGTATTGTTAAACAAAATCGTTAGTACATTTACATATCGTTTCAAGAGTTAGGTAGCGCCATATTTGCCACGGTTGTATTGGACATTTGTTTTGAAATATCATAAATTAGAAATGGTAGACATTATTGTTTTCAAAAAAATCCTAAATCTCCAACCTCCAACGCCAGCCCAATTCCACCCACAACAGCAACAGTAACTAACAGAAATCTAGAGATAAAGATCCGATGGTCTACATGATCTAATGGCTAGTATTGGTATTGGCATGATCTTCAATTTCGTGAAACAATCCCCCGCTCATCATTACGACAACACCTATCCAACGCTACCGTACCTGATATTGAGAGACGGATGCTTCATTACTTGGCCAAGATGGAGGTTGCAAGGAAGGGGGGATGAAAAGGGCACGTGAAGGTGATTACTGGCTGCCCAAGCTCGCTCTTGGGACCTTTATTGGTCTGCCCATAAAACTATTCTGCAGTCAGGCAGTCACGTGGCAATTCATGGAGCTGCCCTTGTGACGAAGTCGCCCAAAAGGGCGTATTCATACTTTTTTTTTAATACGAGAAAGCTGATGGGTAAACTGGTTGGGCGTCGCACAACTTTCTGCTCTATGTGATTTAGGTCGATTCGGTGGACGCACATCCTTCAATGGCCTATAATTGCTACCTTTGTGACGGAGTCGCTAAAAAAAGGGCCCATTCACACGTTTTTCTACTGCATGGAAGCTGAGGGGTAAACTAGTTGGGCGTCGCACAACTTTCTGCTCTATGTGAATTGGGCCTAGTGGATGGACGCACACCCTCCAATGGCCTACCGCTGCCCTTGTGACGAAGTCTCTTCAAAAGGCTTATTTCACATTTTTTTTTTACTGCGAGAAAACTAAGGGGTAAACTAGTTGGGCGTCGCACAGCTTTCTGCTACATGTGAATTGGGTCTTTGGATGTACACAAATCCACCAATGGAATATGAAAAGTTAAACTTAACCCTAGATGTTTTCGTTTTACACGACAAGAGCATTATGGGGTTACGTAACAGGGATATTACTAAATAAAATGGTATTGGTATTAAATCTGAAGTAAATTGAATTCATATTTTTATGCATACAAGATAGTCAACAAATGCAAACGGATAGGAGTGTTTGTGGAATCACCATATTGTACAAATGATGATATAAATACAACCAAAATTGACGCGGTGACGGTACTTTTATAACGATGCTTTTTTACGATATGTATTGCTAGCACCAAGCCAGATTAATCAAGGATATTTCACCATCGAATCGATTAAATGAAAATTAGCATTAGTTTCAGTACCGGGGTATCATTATACAAATACGCGTACTGGTGTTGAATATACACCTTCATGTATGTAGCGTAATCCTACGATTTGGATGGAATGGAAGAAAAAGGGAATGATTTGTGCGAATCTGACGTTTATGACGGTGCTCATATCTTAAAGGGAATGGCCGTTTATACGCACAGAAGAAACAAACATTTAATTTGATCAAATGCAAAACGATTTTGTTAAAGATGTCTAGATTTAAACTGGTATGGTGCTTAAAGTCGGTGTGTCTGATTACTCTAGACAAATGTGATATCCGCTGATGGTTAGATTGCACGAGAAAGTGTAAATTATTTGAGTTTGAATAAATATATTGCCATTGTTTGCTTCTGTTTTCTGAGTTTATTCCATGTGTGCACGTCGATCTTCCTGTTTTCAGAAGGTGACATTTGTAAGGTGGGGTATAAGTGCGGTATATCAGATTTGTAATTCGGGATTTCCGTACGAATGTTATTTCAAGTTCGATGTATGCGATTAAAAAGATAGTGATCATTCTCTACTACCACCCCCTCCCCCCCCCCCCCCCACCACCCTCTCTCTCTGTCTCTCTCTCTGTCTCTCTCTCTATCTCTTGCTCTCTTCCACTCCCCCCCCCCCCCCTCTCTCTCTCTCTCTCTCTCTCTCCCTCTCTCTCTCTCTCTCTCTCTTCCACCCCCAACTCTCTCTCTCTCTTTCTCTCTCTTTCTCTCTCTTTCTCTCTCTCTCTCTCTCTCTCTCTCTCTCTCTCTCTCTCTCTAGTATGTCTCTCTCCATCTCAAATATTCTGGTTTCATCCGTGGGCGTCTGTGCCCATACCCTGTAGGTTACTGAGAGATAGTAAATATTACATCGAGATTCTGTGCCATCAATTTGCCATGTCAAAAAATAAACGAATCTTCTCCGTCACACCGATGTGTGTCGAAGTGTAATTTCGGATCTGCACGGAGACACGATTATTGTTTGAACAGAGAATAAGCTATCTTCTGTGCGACACAAGTGTGAGCATATTAGCTGAGCCACACGAATGGATATGTAAATAACATTTACATTTGTGGAAGCTCCAGTAATGTAAAGCTTTTACCGCAATTATAATGAAACAAAACACGGGTACATGTAACTCACTTTGGTGAATCGGGTATGAACGAGTACCTAAAAGCAAGAGCCCACAATTAGAGCTAATGGACTTTGTATAAAATATATAAAAAGAATGGGAGCTATTGCAGCATATTGCATTTTACACACGCGATGCGGTTTTTCTTTTTCCTGATGAATGTGTTTAAAAGTAGCTACAGTTTGCAAAATGGAAAAAACGGTTTTGATTCCCTGCACTTTTTTTCATGTCAATTATATGACATTCATAATGAATTGAAACAAAATTGAATAATGATTGCGTGAAATGCAGTAAACCTGGTATCAGTAAACGTATGACATGCTTGACTTCAAAGTATTCATGATATCAACGCGCATTTCTATATCCGCCAACGACTAACGCTTTGATTATGCAAAATGATTGTGAATCTATTATTGGGGTATTAGGATTTGTTTGTTTAAGATTCTTATGAAATTTTATGTATTTTGTATCATGTTAAAAATGTTACCAAGGTGATGATCTTTTTTCGCCCATAGAAATGGTTCCAAGAAATGAAATTAATGTCTGCTAGTAGACGTAATCTGAACAAAATGACATCTGTTTGCAAATCAAATATTTGTTTCACTCAAAGAATCAATAATGTACTGTAAATAATAAAGAAGGGGAATTACCTTAACGCACATTCCCGATGATACTACACACATTTTTTGCAGATTAACCCTCTTTTTGCCAGGCAAAATTAGTGATTTGTGTGTATTATATGTGAATGAACACGCATGTGGAACGAAAAGAATCAATAAAAGTTTGAAAAAAAATGTGACGTATAAGTGATATAAAGTTCCTGTAACGAGGTGCTGCCTTAACAAAGTCATAGATTGTTGTATAATTCGAAACCTTTGGTGTAATATGATTTTCCCCCTTATATCTAGACTTGAATCCCCGAATTTTTAAAGTCAGTGTTTATTTGATGTGTGGATTAATCAAGATACACAGCTGTAAAGTCGATTTATAAGGAAGCAGTGCATCTAAGTCGCTTTCCTTGAGTGTTAACTGTTACCCCGCCCTGTTCCAGAATAATGCTCATCTATTGAAGATAGCTCCATTGCTCCTGAAAGAATACCCACGTGGTACATGCAGACTTAACGCGGTGTGTCACCAACCTTGCCAACGCCGAAATGGGAGAGCGTCTTGCCGTTGACATTCTTCTAAATATGGGAATCTCCCTGGGAATCTTCAGGCGGGAAATCTTGGATGTCAAACGGCAGGTGGAAAGCGGCGACGGCAAAGCGCGCTAATAGTATGTGCACTTCCATCCTACTCAATCTCTCTCTCTCTCTCTCTCTCTCTCTCTCTCTCTTCCTCTCCCTCTCTCTCTCTCTCTATATCTCTTCCTTACCTCCCCCTCTCTCTCTCTCTCTGTCTCTCCCTGTCTCCCCCATCCCTATCCCCCCCCCTCTCTCTCTCTCTCTGTCTTTGTCTCTCTATCTCTCTATATCTCTGGCTCTCTCTCTCTATTACCATGATTACTGTATTTCTCTCTCTTTCCATCTTCCTTTCTTTCCATATTCCTCTCTCCCTCTCTCCCTCTCTCTCTCCCACTTTCTCCTCGATAGTCATTTCTCATACAATTTAAGCCTCCTTTTATACTGACATAATGTAATTGGAAATGACGTAATATATTATAATAGCATTTACTTTCAATGATTTAAAGCATAATTACTTTACATTGGAAACTGTGGCAAATTGTGTTTATCAAAAAGGCAAAAGTTAAAAGTTCGTAAGTCAAAGGGTGAAGAGGAAGAGAAGGGGGGGGGGGTGGAAAACAAGACGGACATATTTTAACATCTTTTATAGGAAAATTCAAGAAGGAAGGAGAAGAGGCGAATTAGATTGGCATTGATGTTTCTTTAGCTATAAGCGGGTGTGTGTTTTAAGATGAAACAACTCTCATAGCTGCATTACACACCACAGTGACTATGACCCTGATATAGACAAATAACATTGGCTGATTGAAGCGATAAACCATCCCAATGCCAATACCATTACGATCTTCCTTGTAACAAGTCATCTTTTGATTGGTCTTTGTTTTGTTAACGCTTAACGAATGTCACGGCTGCCTACTCTCGACCGCACGCTTGACTGACCACGGCTTTTATGCGTGACAGGCGAGGTAAAAGCCAATGTGGGCGATTGTTTTAAAATGACGGAGTTAATTGCTTTGAGATGGGAGCCACTTAATGAGTCCATTGCTTGCAAACAACAAACACTGGTTTTTAATACGTGTTGTTGCTGGTACTGCAGGTGTGTGGAGACCAAACTCCATTGACGTTAATTCGACTTGGACGTGCAGTGGGGAGGCGTGACTCGGCAAAAGCCGTGCTCATTTCAAGGTTGTCCAATGTTTGCGTTACAGCATTTCTGCATCCTCTGTCTAGGGAACTTTGTTTTGTACGGCAGAGAAAGGGTTAAAAGTAAGCTGTAGAAGTGCTGATTATGTAGAGCCAAAATCATTGCAAAACTTTTCTACGGGGGCCCATCATTTGTTCAATTTGAAATGCATGTACTTGATCACCTCGAGGTAATTCTCTCGCGGTAACACCGAAATCACACTAGAATATTACACAATTCACTGCCATGTGAGAGTGACGCTTCACTGCGTACTCGTCCAGTCTCCTCTGCCGCTACTCCCCCTTTATTTTCGAGAGAGCCTTTTCAATTAATGATTAAAAATGAGAACCTTGATCTTCAGCGTGGGTTTGTCTGACAATTAGAAGGCTGGATGTTGTGTGTGACGGTGTGGAAAAAAAACATAACGAGTCATAGAGTGAAAGCGCCAGACGGCTTTACCTTCGACAAGGCGTATTTCGTTTAATTAACGCCAGTGCGGGCAGTCTAATGCATAGTGCATTTTCGTAATGCGGAAGGGGCCTTTTCACAAAAAAGAAAATGTCATGAGGATGCACATGCCTTGGTATATAAACACTTGAGTAGGTGTGTAATATGAAATAGATATAGCGGTACTACACGTAACGACTACTTAAGTCATCTTTCTGTATTCAGAACCTCTCTCTCCACCCACCCCCCCCCCCCTTTTTTTCTCTCTCTCGTTCTCTCTCTCTCTCTCTTTCTCTCTCTCTCGCTCACTCTCTCTTTGTCCATTTACCTTTTTCTCCCCATATCTCCAACTTCCTCTTTCTGTATATAGGTCTCTCTCTCTCTCTCTCTCTCTTTATCTTTCTCTCTCACTCTCTCTCCTTCTCTCTCTCTCTCTCTCTCTCTCTTTGTCTCTCTCTCCCACATTCTCCATTCTCTCTCATTCGTCCTCCCCCTTCCCCACTAAACCCTCATTGAGCTATTTTAGTCGTCTAATAATGTCTAAGTACAGATTGGATTAGATGTGTGCAGCTCCGGGATGTCGATGGCGCATAATACATCACGTACGATTAGATGTCAAATAAAGATAGGGGGTTCTAACACACCAACGCTAGCACTACTCCATCAAAGCTATTCACCCATCAGTGCACGAGAAAGCGTCGGTCAATTTATGAAAAGCTACAATCAAAATAATTATGTAAATCATATTAAAGGAATAGATTAAAATCATCGGAGTGGAAATTAGCACAGTAATTCGTATCTGGCAAGTAATCTCTCTACTTGGGCGCTGCTAATCGGTAACTGTACAAAGATGTGATTGTGTCATTTAAATACATTTTCATGTACGATCAAATTAATCTCAGTAACGCCATCGTCCAAATCACAAGTAGTGCCATCTATAAAAAGCTCAATGGCCAACATACAGAGCAGTAGACTAACCTAGTTAGTACAGTTTCATAACCCTTTGTTAAGAATTATGTATAAATAAATAAGAAAAGAAAGAAAGGTTGCGTTGTTCGTGGAAGCCGTAGTGTAATGTGAGCAATGATGGTCCATTCTAGTATCCGTTTCCATTGTTAGTTGTAAGCAGATTCTCTTTGCTTTAAATCACGTTTTAATGGAAGTGGTTTGCCGCTTGTAAATGGGGCGGTTTTTCATCCTACTTTTGCCGTTACGTGGGATCTCCCTCACATGTACATGCCAGCAGCATTGTAATGATGTTCTTGCTTTGCCGCAGCGGGATTTCTTTGGCGGCACTTTGGAGAAATCGAGCTTTCTTCGTAATGTAAACTCTTGTAATATGGGAGATGCACCAAAATCTTTAAGGTACCGGTAGACCTAAGTGTAATAACCTTTATATTCCGACCTGCCTCTAAAACAAATAATGCACAGTTTTAACATTTATGAAGTTGAGGCGGTGCAGCCCTAACGCACTCAGAACTGTGCATTATCTTTATAACACTACATAATGATATGTAGAAAGGGCAAGATTAAACGTTGTTATTGTTGTACTGTGTAGATTTTTTTCAACCTATTTCTTGAAAAATCAAAACGGTTTACTCTCTTATTACCAAGACGGGAGAGGCTAGTTAATTTACCATACATTGTGTGCACATATAGTACTGGGAGGGTTAAATAAGCATTAAGAGGAGATCATTAAGCATGAAGTAGTGGTCATTTCCTTGAAGTACTAATTTATCTCGCCATTTTGTTGTGCCATGCCTCCTAATTAGTGACGCGCATTAGTCCGCATAGACTCGAGCCCCAGTCGTTTGGTGTTAGCCGTTTTGCTTGCACGGGTATATCTACATCTACCCCAGATAGTGTCTCTATCATAATGATACAATATCTGTATATTGAGGTCAAGAACACACCAGCAGAGAAGTAGATTTTATGATTGATACTTACACAGCGAAATGGTAGGCAAAACATTTCCATCCCGACGGCCGCTCCAGGAAGTTATAAACCCTTCCCTGAAAACTCATCCGCACTGACGGCCTCTTGCTTACATGTTCCGAGTATTTTCTCTCAAATTCCTTGTCAGTCTGTACGCTGTTGTTGAGGTTGAGGTTCTGGACTAGCGGGTTCCGTGATGAGCTATCGGCTTGTTGGGTGTATACCATACAGCCGCCTGCCCCGTGTCCGCCGCTGCTGCCCATGTCGGACGACGTGCTCACGGGGTCGAGCTCCACCACGCTGGAATAAGAGTAATTCTTCGGCGGCGTGCTTCGTGCTCTACCACCACCACCTCCTCCTACACCCACACCACCACCACCACTATCACCGCCACTGTCCTTTTCCGCCATCGCTTAACGTCTGTAAGAGTGCTCCCCACGCTGTTCAATAGCCTAACACATCACTCAGACGAAAACTTCTGATCCAGCAGGAAGCGCAGACGATATGGAATAATTCTATGCCTTCGATAGGCCTATCCCCGTAAGCGCCAATTCATTGTGATATGCGACAAATAATTTCCATGCGACAATAAGCAACTAGGGTGATCGCCGTGTCCGCTATTCACTTTGATAGAACACGTGAAGAAGTCATATAACGGACGTTCCCTTTCACTTTCCGACGCATGTCGTACTGTTGTGGTATCTACCATATACGGTACTACGACGCACGAACCAGTGACCGTCGCACGCTACGCGGTGCGTGTGTGCCAGTCTCCGCTCCCGGCCTTTCACATTTTATCTCGACGACTACCACGCACGCTCACCGCACCCAGGGCAATACGGCGAACACGTGACTTTGTTTACACTTTTACATGAATATTCATGAGGGAGCGTCCAATTGGAAGGCTAGAACGGCGCTATACCAATGGGATGTTTTTTTTATGACAGGCTGTACAATTCACCAGCAAGGAAAACTGAGTTAGGCCAATATTTGTTATTTGAAAAATGGCTAATCGAGCATCAAGGCAGTTGCCATGCCTTATAATCATTGATAAAATTAGCAGTGAAGCATTTTGAAGCAGAAATTTTATTTTTATTTTTATTTGGTTGTATGTAATCAGGGGAGACCTCGATCAGCGTACAGGAGAGGCTATGATGAAACAATGAGAACCGAAAGTTACACATCCATATTCGACCATATGAATCAGTATTAACAAACATAAAAATGATATATTCGGAGGAGTCATTAATCAAAAAGATATATTTTTGGTGGTCTTTGGGGAAACCTGCAGAAATTCAAATACATTATTGAAATAAGTGTCATGACTCATGACTCATCTCATCGACGTTCAAATGGCATTTTGGTGAAAAATGCCCCCAAATCTTAACCTTCAGCATGGTAAAATAATTAAATTCCACAAGTGAATTCGACAGTTACTCTACCCTCCACCCCCCCCCCCCCCGCTTTCTATCTCCATCTTCCACACAGACATGAACATCATTCATACATACACACACAGGCAGACGCGCACACGCAGGTAAACTTACAAACTCTCAACACACGTGCTCCCTGAGCAATAAATCACAAGGTTCCATTTTCATACTTCATACAACGGTAGAGGTCTGAATTCATTTTGCATGTATTTTCCAAACGTAACGAGTTGACGTGTATGGTACATTGTTATTACATGCCTGTGTGACTGTTACTCACTGTAGCGCTGGTGGCGCTATTTCAAACAATGAACAGTGATAAACTCAGGACGCCAAGCAATGCCACAGGGATCCAAAATCTGTTCGTTTTGTCAACAATTCCGAGATCGAAACAATGTTAGCATTTTTCTTTTCCAGGTTTTCATGTGAGCTGTCATATCTGGTCATATTATGTTTTCTGTCTTTAGATTGCATCTTACTTTGGTTTTGATGTTACGAAATCATCAAAACCTTCCTTTACATAAAGTTTGTTGGCCAACTCGTTTTCAATAGGTAGCAACATGGCGCATATTCTCGTGTTATCTGCCTGCCCAAATGAGCAACACACGCCATGTTGCTACCTATTAAAACCGAGTTGGCCAAATTCTGTGAACTCTGTCTTCATAGTGCAAACCAATGTTAATCACTAGGTATCGATTATTGTATACATGTATACCTCTTTATGAGACACATTACAAGCCATATCCTACAAGATGAATAATGGTTTATGAGGATAAAAACACAGTACAAACAAGAAATACAATGTTATAGAGATACTATACACATCTAGAAACATTATGCAATAATTCTGTCTTATTATTACATTTCGCACATGTGCTATGATTACGCACATAATACATGTGTAAAACCATCTGGCATGATTGTGGAACAAGGCATTTCCATTTGCTGTAATACAGTTTCTATGCTAAGTTTTATTGACATCTGTATCATACCAACATCGATCTGGTTATCCATATTTTAACACTACAAACTGGTATATTGATAAAAGGAACAAGCAGCAGCCGAACAGGGTGAAGTTTAAACTGTAACCAAGATTATACGAGTCAGAGCGATTTCAATTATATTTCAACATAACAGATGCTAGGCTGGCGACAAATCATTTGTACATAAATTACCAATAAAACCACGAATCATGTTTTATTGACACAATATTCATGTAATTACTCGTTATTAATTTCATAGCTACCGATACTTACTCAACTATGTATACGGCTTTTGCGAACTAGCAATTATCTAATGAGCCTGGCTTACCGTAATTTTAAACATGACCATGATGACTAGGGCGATTAAAGTGTAAATATTAAAGTGTAAATTGTTTGTGAAATAAGGTAGAGGGAGCTGAGGGGTGGAGGAGAAGAAGAAGAGAAGAAGAAGAAGAAGAAGAAGAAGAAGAAGAAGAAGAAGAAGAAGAAGAAGAAGAAGAAGAAGAAGAAGAAGAAGAAGAAGAAGAAGAAGAAGAAGAAGAAGGAGAAGAAGAAGAAGAAGAAGAAGAAGAAGAAGAAGAAGAAGAAGAAAAAGAAGAAGAAGAAGAAGAAGAAGAAGAAGAAAGAAGAAGAAAAAAAAAGAAGGAAGAAGATGAAGGAGAATGAGAAGAAGAAGAAGAAAAAAAAAGAAAAAGAAGAATGAAAAGAAGAACTACATACCTGTATTATACAAAGAAAGAGAGAAAATGAAAGTAAAGCAAGGGGCAGTGAAAGAGAGAGGAGGGAAAGACAGAGAGAGAGAGAGGGGGGAGAGAGAAAGATATATAAATAGAGAGAGAGAGACAGACAGACAGACAGAGAGAGAGAGACAGAGAGAGAGAGAGAGAGCAGGATAATGATCATGCTCTGACAAGAGATGTTGTTTGACTGACAGCATGCATGTGTTGCCATCCCGAAGTCATTAAGAAAAACAAACACATCAATAAATATAAGAGGAAACATACAATACACCGCTGGGCTGTCAGAACATTGAAAAATATTGAGTTTACTATTACATTTTAAATAAATATTTGATTACAAGTGATAAGTGTTTTTATTTGAATAGGTAATTGGGTGGCGTAAACATAATCTCCTCCATGAATAATATATGTCGCACGATAAGAGTTGAATTATATTTTATAAACACAGCTGTTAGCTTTTCCCGAATAGTGCAATGATGAAAAACACCATTGCACTATGTTTATATTCATTTTGATTTATCATTGGCATAACAGGAGGCAGACACATGAAATTTGAGGTGGGAAATACATGGGCTGATTCAATAAATTTAAAAATTTCTTCTTCGATGTCTTGTCTTCATGTTAAGAATCGTTTCTAGTTGTCATACTAAAAGCCGCTTACAGAAGCTAAGACACTGTAAGAGCAGCCAAAGGGCGACAAGGTTTAAAAGTCCCCAAGAGTTGCCAAAATCTGCAAAGAAGCTGCCAAGAGCAGCATATGACACCAGGATGTATCAAGTACTCACGATAAACCTTTGCAGGACTGTTAAAATGTTTGTTTAGTTAATTAAATCAGTATTTTAGATGAAATTTGCGTAATAATGTAAAATCTATTGGCGGCCTCCTCGCGGCGATACCTCACGATAGCTATAACGATTTCGAAGCCTTTGCTGCCTCTTGGCGGGTCCTACTTAAAGCAGTCAAGAGGCAGCCAAGAGTCAGTGATCGTTACAGCTATCTTTAGGTATCGCCGCGCAGAAGCCACCACGGTTCTTCAAAAATACTGATTCAATTCATAGAACAACCATCTTAAGAATCCTACCGAGTTGTCACCGTGTGTCTTGGGTGTTTCTTGGTGTCTTCTGTTGCCCTTGACAGCTTCTTTGCTGATTTTGGCTTCTCTTAATTGGCTATATTTAAATATTGTCGCTCTTTGCTGCCTCTTGGTTGCTCTTCTTGGCATTAGTAAGACCCGTTTGTAGCCCTGTTTCAGTGTAATCTATACATGGCTTTCTTCAGGCACAATTTTTGGATAAACATGTACAAATCCAGTCCTGTCCTCATGGTCTATTTCAAGCTCTTTTTTCTAAACCCTGGAAGTAATTAGACGATAAATGCACGTACCAGTATCTTGACATACCAGAAATGCAATAATTCGTTACGAACTGAGCGAAACGACGTAGCCGCTGTGTATTGGTATTAACATGGACATATGATCATGACATTATGGGTATTATCATGTTCAATCTGCCTCAAATGCCAACGAGTGTTTGAATGGTTGTTGCATCTATCATTTGTTGCTCGTCAGAGCAGCCTCGGATAAGATTTGGAGCAAACATGGGCATAAAAAAAATCATGGTAGTTGACCTATAGAATGATATCAAGTTACATTTAACATCCATACATAAAAAAAAAACAGGCGACCAATGATTAACACATCTCGAGAACTCCATAATGCCATTAACATTATGATGAACACATTTCCACTGTTAATACCCACCAAAAAAAACCCCGGATGATAGTGTATAGCATCAGCGGACTGCCCGCACTCTGTTTTATTAAGACGGAATTTGTACTTTTGTGTTGTGTGGGCGATACTTCGCGTTCGCTGCTGAAGAAAAGACGACCAACTCTTGATTTAATTGACATCAAAATTTATGCATTTTCGCTGCTAATACACAGAGAAAAACGTACAGTAGTGTACAGCAAGGCACACAGAGTCTAGGTTAAGGCCCGGTCCCACTGCACATTCGGATGCAAAGAATATAAAAAAAAAACGTAAAAAAATCTTGCCATCCGTTGGAAAACGCTATGCATCCGTTCCGTTTCGTACGCTGTATCCATCGAGCATCCGTCCACTTCGAATCCATCCGCGCAAAAAGTTTTGAGCTGCAAAAAACGTTTAGAACGGATCCAACGGATGTAAAGAGGATATAGCTTACGTTTAACGAATGAAAAACGGATATAGAACGTTTGTTGCTCGTACTTGTTGCGGATTCACATGGTACACGGCGAGAAATTCATTAGTTCTAAAGGCCCGGTCCCATTGCACTTACGGACGCAAAGAGGATGTCCACTTTTGTCCATTTCTTGAGCGGATGAAAACGGATGGCGCCAACCCCGCAATTCTGTTCTTCTGCTGGGCCATTTGTGCATACGTTTTATGTCCATCGGCCTTTGGGGTTAGTTTAAGTTTATCGGGCACACAAAAGGTTAAGACCGTAAAAGTAATTTTCTGCGGGCAATAATTCGCGGTCGCTGAGTGCTTCCTCTTTTGCCACAATCACATTACGCTATCCCAGTTCACAAACTGTAACGGTCTGGATTATACACGGATTGGAGAACAGGTCGGCAGGGCCTGGGAAGAATAGGTGCAGTGAAAGCTTTCTTTTCAACCAACTGAGCGATCTTAAGGCCACCGAAGTGATAAAGCCACACATAAAAGCAAATACTGTGTTCAGCTTTACGGAAGTATTCATCCTTAACGTGATTTGTTGGCCGCGTTTTGTTACTCTCCACAAACCATTGGCGTAATGCATACGTCTCCACCATGCAAATATTCTACATTGCAGTAAATCCGGTCGGCTCATACTCATAATGTGTTGTTAACAAAACCGTCATGGACTCGTTGGAATATACTTGGGGAAGCCGCTTGCATATTTGCAGAGAGAAATAATACCTCGAATTACAATTTAGTGTGTGATCGACGTTCTCATAAGTATGTGAAGAGCTGTACCATTACGCAGGAGAGAAAGGTAAGTATTATGTACAGTCTTAACGTCAAATCAATGTGATGCCGCCAATTCTGTTGCAGAGCTTTTGAGCAACATAACTAGCATTTCCAATTACATGTAGTATAAATGAGCAGATTTTGAGATCTCGGCTCAATGCAGTTGGCGTTTGTGTTAGCAGTATAAACAAACGTCATGAACGGCATGATCGGGCCATAGTCGTGGCTCATGATGTTGACTTAATTTGTAAACGTCATTCTTATCCTGCTTGGTATTTTTAAGATATTAACGCACCCGGATCTCATATGATACTTATTCATATTAACTCCCTACAGCACATATATTTAACCAGCAAGAGGCATTGATCTTATATAAAAAGCACATTTATCTTGCCTTGAAAGATTGATATATATATATATATATATATAGGATAAAGCAAGAAGCAAAGCATTAGTATGAAGGTGGATCTATATGCATTCCACGCGTCCAAATTCTTTACTATCAGTTGCCAGTGAGCTGCTCTGAATACGCTCAGAGGCTGTCTGTACCTACCACGATTATAATTGGCATGGTGTTTTATCGTATAGTCATGATAGAAGAAGTACTTATGTGTACGTATATGTCACGAACACATCCTTGTATACCGGTAAATTATTGTAGTATATATACTTTAATAATGTTATATTGCAGATTCAATTTGGTTATTTATATCAAATTATACAATACGCCATATTATTCCATCCGGTACCTTATCATAAAGCTATAAACATACTCAAAATTAGTAGTTTTGTTGCCATATTGCAGTGCAATGTAATGTGTTTTAGCATAAATAATAGTTTTCTATTTTCGTTATTGTGTTTTAGATATAATTGGAAAATTATTTCTGTATTTTTCATCTAACCGCTGACATATGTATAAATAGATGTAAAGTGGTTGCAATAAATGGAATATATATACTTGGAAGTATATACAGTAGCTCATCCCTCTGGCTCTCCATCAAGAGGGTAATTAATGGATCGAATCCCTCAAACCTACAACTTATGTTTCGTTTAGGACAGCATGATAATCCATATAGCTGTTCCGTGTACCTAGGACAAAAAAGGTGAATCTGGTTCGATCATTTGAGCCAGTGTATGGAGGACTGGGGTTTGTACAGCAGCTGTGTTCACACTGGTGAGAAATCCTCATAACAAGGATCCTCATGGACGATTCTAGGACAACTTCCTCTGGACAATTAACTCCCGGGCAACTACCCCCAAGGACAATTAACCCCCTGGACAACTACCCCCAGGACAATTACCCCCAGGACAACTACCACCCAGGACAACTACCCTCCTGAACAATTACCCCCAGGACAATTACCCGCCAGTACAGCTACTAAATGTTGTGGTAGTTGTCCTGGGGGGTAGTTGTCCAAGGGGGTAATTTTCCTGGGGGTAATTGTCCGGGGGAGGGGGGTAGCTCTCCTGGGGGTAGTTGTCCAGGGAGTAGCTGTCCGGATAAGTCATGGACAGCTGCGTTCACACTGATGATCAGTTGAGTCAATTTGGAATATGTTGCCCATAATTTTTATTTGAGACAAACAAATGGCCTCATGTCGGGACAGTTTTACGCAATATTTTTGGAGATGTCATACTTATTTCATTTGATGCATGCATTCATGTCTTCTTTACTTACAAATTTAAATGCAGGGTACAGTAATTGAGTTATTTAATACAAAAATGCTTACCAAGGGCGCACTGCACTATAATAGTACAGCGCATTCGCTGCTCGTACATCATCTTTCTTTACAAGTCAATACAACATATTGCAATATAGTGCATTTGATATCCTGGTATTTACTCGTAGATCTATTTCGCCACGTTAAGTCCGGGTGTCATTATATCATGGTGTTGGAAATACATGCAGCGTATAAATGCGCATTGAATAGTGCGCATGTACTATACCAATACCGTGGAACTACCGTATGGAGCTCTTTAACGCGCACCATGTATACTTCATATATATAAATTTCGTCTCCCCTCTCCGATACCAAAAACTTTTACCCGCAGTTTGTACCAGACTTAATACAGATCTCCACTTTCCTTGTCGATTGCATTGATATCAATTTCTCTAGTAGTACCCACGGCTTCAAGGCAATTAAAAAGTAGGATACAACAATACGATTTCCTCCCATGCAGCGTATTCCGTTTGCATACTAAACCCGCATAGTTAATATTGCGTGTCTCATATTTCATGTCACGCTTTACAGCACAGTGAGCATAATTTACAAGTTCATAATATGATTAATGTTTTTACCCCGAAAATACATGTATATTGTTCGTAATGCTTCGGAAAGTCTGAATTTTTCGTCATCATGCTACAAACAGTATTATTTGTTTTGTATTTGCATTATATTTTGCACGCTTTCTTGTGAGCAAAGCAAGTTTAGTCTTTACGAAACAAAAGAAATATTGGATTGAATGGAAAGAAATTCAAAAATAAGAGTACAACAGGCATGATAAAACAAGACACTATAAAATGTGATATTATTTCGAAGATTTCTTAAAAAGTCTGGAAAAGGGGAAGAAAATTGGTAAAAATATATTATTGAGGATACAATACTGGTATTCATTAATTCACAATTAAGAAAGCACCAATCATATCACACGGATGCATGGATAGCAGGGTGAATGAGGACATAGTGGAACATTCATCAGATAAAAGGTTATTTTGTAAACAGTAAGTAAAGAAATTTCAAGCAATATAAATTAAGGTATTAAATATGACGAAGCAATTCAGTGCAGGAGTAATATGCCCGCATATATTATAGGGCTGATATGAACGATTCCGGTCATAAACAAGCAATGTTCTTAATCCCCTATCTTGTCTCCAGTATACTTTGCATCATAAATGTAAATGTCCGTCTTTAATCATCTGTTCATTAAATTATGTCCATTAAAGACAGGGAGTCGTTTGCAGGTCAAAAAATAAAACTTTGTAAAAACCATGGAAAATGGAAGAAGATACTGTTTCAGAACTTCCCTCCCAATAGAACTAGAAACTGACATCAGTCGAATTTCTAGCGATCAGTAGATTGTGATGAGGTTTGGGGCTGGTAGTCCAAAACCTATAGTCTAGAGACAGGAGACCGTTTTGCGCTATGGTCTGCATCTGTCCGCTTCCTGGTGCGTGCGTTCAATAGGAGTAATGCTCGCATCGTGCGCTGCGAGGGACAATACGATTGTGACTATGCTCGCTGTGGCTCACAAGGATAACTTGGTTTTCATTTCTCCTGAAAATGTTCGTGGAGCTGTGACTGTGTCATTTCATACATTATTATTAGGGTACACTGCTGGTTCCTGCCGAGTGTCATGACTTTTGCAAACAGGACACCTCGTCTTTAAGTGACTTTGTATTTTGTTTGTAAAATGCGGGTGCATCCAACATGACACAGATGAACCAGCAGAATGTACGTCAAAGGCACCATGTCCATTTTACTAGCAATAGATAAAGAACATAGATTAGCCCGTAATTATATTACCTTGACGTGATATAATGTGCGGGCAAGATAAGCAATTATTGATGGCATTGCAAGCCTTAGGATAATTTATGTGTTTCCAAAATACTTTTTATATTACTCGTTTTGCTCTTTCCCTGTTCTCTTCGTTTTTAGTCTTCCAAAATCAACACCAACTCGCATTCAATAATCTCAAACCCCACGAACCACGAGTAGAAAGCAAATTCATCCACACAAGGTTATCAATTCATTCGCACAATCCAGATGAATTTAAACTTTGCCGTCTCATTGTGTTTTACTAATAATCAGTAGGCGTATACCACTTGCAATGAGGAGAAGGATATTTGACCAGTGCATTAACGTATGGAGCAGAAGCCTGGTCTACAACTAAAGAAATGGAACACAAATTAAGAACAACACAAAGAGCTATGGAAAGAAGAATACTCACTTTAACATTGCTTGACAAAGTGAAGCACACAGACATACGAGAGAAAACGAAGGTCAAAGATATTATAGCAAAAATTAAAGAGATGAAATTTAGATGGGCTGGACACTTATATAGAGCACAAGGCAACAGAGGGAACAAGAAACTCACAGAATGGCAACCAAGAACAGGCAAGCGAAGAAGGGTTCGACAAAAGAGAAGGTGGAGAGACGAAAATCATACACAAATACATCAAATGGAACAGAATAGCAGCAAATAAAAGCAAATGGAAACTGATTGAGGAGGGCTTCATCTAACAATGGTTGAACAATGCCTGATGATGATGATGATGATGATGATGATGATGATGATGATGATGATGATGATAATGATGATGATGATGATGATGGTGGTGGTGTTGATGATGTAGATGATGATGATGATGATGGTGAGTAGGCGTATTATTAATCATCCAAGACAATAAGTAATGATCACACTTTCAACAACAAAACCGTGTAGATTTGACAAAACGAACAATTCAATTGCAATAAAAATACTTGTTAAAATACTAAGAAGTACATTTTCGGTAATACCATGAGGTTGTGTTCTTTCAGGAGGTTACCGGAAGTTAAGGTATTTTCTAAAAGATATTTCTTACTACACTCTCACAATGAAACCACTCAATACAATTCCCATGGATAAATCCCTTCTTCTCTTGCCAGATAAAAGGCTGCTTAAGGCTGATACTAAAATACACTTATTTGTATATTATGTGTGTCCAAAAATACAACAGTTCGGTATTGTGCACCATTTCTTCCTGTCTCAGAAGAAACAACAATCTCGATACAATGGGTGAAAAATTATTATGTAATAGGATGATGAAGATGAGCCGGAAATTAGTATTAGCAACTGTGGATGAAATTCTGCTGGAAGTTCTTGTGGTTAAATGCAAGGGGTGCATGTAGAAGCGATGGAGATTACATGGCCCGTGATAACACCGCCGTCATCACATGCCCAATTCTCGTTTAATTTCACGATTAAGTGAACGAATCATCTCAAAGTGAATTTGCCATAATTACGCAAACTTGTAACTTTTGCTAGCCTTTCCCTCGCGTGTATGTAAAAATATCGGTTAAAGTATTTCCACATATTGCAAGCTCCTGTCTAAAGCATGTGCAGGTTACCGTTTTATATTGCCTCTTCCATCAAGTTCAACCTATCATTCAGTGCAATTCATGCAAAAATGGCTCGACAACTTCTTTTTTTTTTAAGTACGCTCATTCAAGGTCGTTCATTCATTATTCTTTCAATCCGATTTTCTTTTTCTTTTCTTTTTTCACGCACGCACGCACGAATACTACAGGATTCAACCCTGAGCGCGTTAATCCATGCAATCCAAACGGGTGTGTGGATACAACGATAATTGTGTGTGTTCGAATTTTTGACGTATTCAGTCAAACCTCACCCTCACATGCCAAGGTCTTTCTGGTGATACCTTGTATTCATACCTTGTGTTCATGAAATCTTTTATTTGTGTTTGTTGCATGAATAACAAATTGATTTGAATTGACTTGAACTTAACAAGGGGCAAGGTGTTGAATAAAGAGTAAGATACCTGTCTCTAAGTACCATCTACGAAAACATAACAAGTGTGGACCGATGATCTTCATAGGGGGGGGGGGGGGGGGCGTGCTTTTACATACAAACAACTCCGATAGGGTTTGATTTAATTCGTTGTATATAGGCCTACACATGTAATAGATGATCGAGAGAAGGCTACAGAAAGGGTGTTGTGGAATAACATGATCGCCAAAGTCAATAGTGAAGTCGCCTGAATAGAATATAATATAATTTAATTTAGCCAGCAGTCTCCACAGACAACTGTACGTTAGAATCTCTTCAAAATAGCAGTTGTAGCAGCCCGTAGAAATCATACGACCGGATGTGTGTATACATGACCATGATGACGGTGGGTGTATATTTCTCAAGAACAGGTATACAGTCATTCACATAATGAAAACACATGTCTGGTATAGATGTAACCAGTGTATGACTTATGGGTAGTGTCCAAGCATCGTCTAGTGGTAATGTACGGATATTTGTAGACTATTAATTCTGACCCAATGGTTGCCAGGCAGGAAATATGCTCAAACCATCATCTGTGTCTCTTCGAGTTGTGTTGATGTTTGAAACCACGCGATTATTCCATCCACGTAAGGACACGGTGTCCCATTTGCTAACGTCTTTAAACTCGGCAGGAATCAGCAGCATACCCTCACAGTAACGTTTATGAAATCTTACAGTCATAGCTACACGAACATTCTCAGGAAAAGCGAAACTCTATTCTTGTTTACGTTTGAGACGCAGCGAGCATAGTCTACATTGATAATCGCATTGCAGGCATACACGGTGGAGCGGACCAGTGCGGTATCCGGTCTCTAGGTTATCATGGTTATTGGTTCGGAAGTCCCACTCAAAATCTTTTTCTAAAATCTACTTATCACTATAGTTTCGCATTAAGTCATTTTCTAGTTCTATTATGGGGAGGGGGGGGGTTGTAACACAGTATCCTCTTCCATTTTCCTTGATTGGGGGTTGTAACACAGTATCCTCTTCCATTTTCCTTGATTGTTTACAACATTTAATTTTTTTGACCGGCAAAAGGGATACCCTGAATTTAATATTAACTCTTTGTGTGCCACGCGTGTCTTTTTCTACAAAGAGCGGCAATTTATCTGATAAACAAAAGGTGGATAACCGGCACTACTGCTATTTTTTTAGTCCCTAATGTTCCTTTTTGCATAATTATAGTAAGAAGTGGTCCCATGGTGCATCGCGCAGCCACATTCGGAGTTTCTGCGCAGCCATGTCCACTTCCGGTCTTGCGTACTAGCGTTTGCAACAGGAAGTGGACATGACTGCCTACATTTCCGGAGGTGGCTGTGCGGTGCATCATGGGACGACTTTCCAATTATGCCAATGGTTAATTGCCCTTTATCTTTAAGCTTAAAGTTCCTCATCTTTTCAGGTCCCGATATTTTGTAAATAATTTGGCTTCCTTCCTTTTCTTCTTCTTCCCTATCACCTTCTTCCCCATTTTCATTTTGGCACTCGTTCACGTATTTGTGCCCCACTATTCTCCCTCCTTCCGGTGATACCAACTTTCATACTAATATTGATAACTCTTTGTTTGTCAGGCAAATTCCTGCTTTTTGTGTTTAATGTGTATCACTTGTGCGAAAATGCATCACTGGCGCTTTATGCGTTAAATAGACCATTTCGTAATTACACCATGGTCGGACAATGCACTGAATAAATACTGCTAGACTGCTCACTGGGATTGTTTTTCATGAAGTTGTGTTGGATGATGGATGTAAAGACATTTTACAGTGTGCCCGGAACAATAATAGAAGCAGATGCACATGGTGGAATGTTCTTTCACTACCTTCTCATAGCTGAATAGCTCTTGCCATATTTGCATGATAATAGATTGAAATGTGGTCGACTATCTAATGAATTCCCATTTTACTCTGTGAGTTTGGAAAATGACCTGAGGTCATTTACTAAAAACAATAATCTGCTCATGCGCAATTGCAATTAAGAAATGGCTTATTGATATAGTTCTTCTATTTCCCCCTTCAATCAACTAATCACAGATGGACAGCACATCGGATACTTCTGACGACGACGTATGGTACTGGGTAATTCGTGTTGTCCCACCCGTAGCAATCCTTGTCGTTATTATCATAGCCGTATGCCTCGTGTCCAAATACTGCTGCAAAAATGCACCATGTAAGTATCTATGTTATATATTTTTCGTTAATTAATTCCTAATTTATTCACGCATTCATCCATCAATTTTTCATTCGACGATGCATCAATCTATCCCAAATTCAAACATTCATGTATTTGCTAGTCCATTCAATGATGCCAAGACGAAAACATTGTATCACGGAAAAAAGAATTTCCTTATTATAGCACAGCAATGGAGCGAGAGATAAGACACGAAGATCAGACAAATAATTACAATTGCAAACTATTGTTTTAGAACCTCAGCAAGCGGGCGGTGAACCATGCTATAGAATGTGGAAAAGAAAGCCTTTATATCTGGGCCCCGCATCATAAGGAATTCCGATTGATCTTGCGATCTATTTATCAATCGTGCAATCTTTTTTTAAACTATTGCAATTATTATGTTTATCCAAAATATCAATGTACAGTGTATCAAGTTTAATTGAGAATGATTTGTTCGATTGATTTGAGAGAAAATAATTAAAAATATCTTTTTAAAAAGTAGAGTGCATCTTAATCAGAGTGAGGAGCAAATTAAATCAAAAGATACGTCTCAGTTTGGAACACCAGCGTAAACAACAGTGCTAAATAAGCATAAATCTTAGACATGACATCCACACACGAACTGATACAGATGAAACCACGATAACCCTGGCTTGCTCGGCAATGGTTTATATAAATTTTCGAAGTGATATCAAACTGGGCCATCACAGCTCAAATAGTGTATGTACTAGAAGAAAAAAAAAACAACGCTCAAATTCAACCGGATATTAAATATATGGGTTTTTACCAATACAGTTGTAAAAACATATATTGGTGCTAATGCTTTTGTAATAAAAAAATGTCCTACATTCAATTTAGAGTTGACCGACAAATTGGTTTGAATTCTCCTAAATATTATTTTTCTCACTCTACAGAAGGAAAGTATATTTATACTTTATTGATATATATACTCAGTGCTATACGAATTCTTAAAAGAAATAATACCACAGATTATCCAACCTGAATCATAGATGAGGATTTCCTTTTTGGGGGAACCGTATTCGGTGACATTTCACCTTTTAACATATTTGTAATAAACCTGTGAATTCGATATTAGATTTTCTCCATTTGACCTTCACTTATTTTCAGCTTGATTAAATTTGTAACTTTTTTGTTTATTATTTTTCAAGAAGTGTTACTACACTTGTCAACAACTGATATTGAAATAGATTGTTGTTCAACAAGTGACTTTCTTCTTGTCTGACTTATCCTCAAATTGTCTGCTTTATGTACAAAAATCCTCCATTCCGTTCATCTGTCCTGATTTTTTCTTAATTCGTACAGCGTCTCGCGATGACGAGTCGGCATCAGGTGATCTGCTCATGGGTAAATTGCCGCCCTCTAGCGCCTTCTACGATAAGACATCTGTCGCTCTCAGCATCTCAGAGTCCACATCGAGCGGTTCGGAGGGTTACGGTTCTTTGCATGTCAGTTTCTTTTATCGATTTCTTATTTGGGGGACTGTGGGGATCTCGGGGATCGTTGTACTCCTATATCGGGTGCTTTCGCTCATGTAATTGACACAATTCCTGATACATCACTGTAGTTGTACTCACTTTCTCTTATTTCTTATCTCTCTTTTCTTTTTCTTTTTCTTTTTTTCCACTGATCGTCCCAATCATTTCGTAAATATTGAAATTGTTGTGTTTCATTGAGGAATTTTTTCAGTTTATATCTTCTAATGTATATTGAACAATATGTTCTGATCCCTTAATCAAACACACCCACAAATATTGTAATAAATTGAAATACATGTATGAAAATGGTGTTTATCGATATCGAAAAAGTAGGTATCGACGATACCCTGCTGTAGTTGTTCTTGTTGTCATTACTGCTAATGTACTTTAAAGATGGCGCTATGCAGCCGTAAGGCACAGAGTCATATAGAGTACCGAAGTGGTGTCGTCATGTCCATTGTTATTCAGGTTTCTTGTTCTAAACAACATTGCTTATTATTAAACTGAGAGTTTCACTGGTACGACATTGTCTAGCGGGCTAGTGTCGGGCACTCGCATTGAGAGAATCTGCTATGATCACCGCTGTTTGCTAAATCCACATAGTCTAGAACCATTTTGTCTTTAACAACATGCTCGTATGACATCACCCTTCAGTACTCTATAGAGTACCGAAGTGCTACGTAATGTTAGCATTATTGTCAAGACAACTGGTTCTAAACAATGCGGATGGAGCAAGCAGCGGTGATCACGGCAGGGACTGTAATTGGGAATTCCCGACACTAGCCCGATGGACAATATCGGATCGTTAAACCTCTCACTGGAGTGAGTTTACTTGAGAGCCAATTGTCTTGACATCATGCTCATATGACGTCACACGTCGGTACTCTGTATAGATGGATAAACTTTTAATTATCTTATCATTTATTTCAATAGGAGGTCATATTTACCCTGTTTACGAAAGTAGCGATCACACGGCGAAAAATATATTCTTTCTTTTGTTTGTTTGTGTGTTTGTCTTCTACGTTTTTCAGGTGCAGTGTTCTTTTTTTTTTTTTTTTTTTTTTTTGGGGGGGGGGTTAATAGCTTTGTTGGCCCGTTGATGTCATAGAGACACAAATTTATAAATCAATTATCGGAAAATCGTTGATGAGAAAAATATAAATGAACACAGGATAGGCACATGAATATCCTTCTCTCTTTTTTAATTATTCCTCTTTTTAAATGAAATGTTTATTCATGTTCTCTCAGAGCATAAGCAGAATTAATAAATGTACATATAATCGATACATAATATATTAATAAATCTTATCCTGCTGCATTCGGTTGTTTATGAATATTACATTCTCTTACATCAACTTTGTCCCTCTCAGAGCCATCCGCTACTACTGGGTCGCCACGCCGCCTCCATACACGAGATCCCAGGCGTCGAGGAAATCCAATACATCGACATCGAGGACCACGAACCGACGTCGGGCGATGCCGGCCAGATTCTCCTTACGCTCAGAATGAGCCGCACGACGGGGATGTCGATCACCGTACACGAGGCTCTTAACCTCGCGCCCAGCCCGTCATTATCCGAGCATTATCTCGACCCATATGTCCGGATACTCGTGTGCGCGAACGAAGAAGGTGATATTGAGTGCGTGGCAAACTGCACTCTCATTTTGGCATTCTTACCTATTTTATTTTCACAAAAAATCAGGAATTCTCAACTACGTACAAATGCACACACTTGCTTGATAAAATTGACGGAGAAAATGTCATTCAAAGTTGTAGAAAGAAGTACTTAATCATAACGTGATGGGGTAAATTTGTATTAAGGTACCACGGAACAGTATTAGTTGACTTCCCTAAATTCCCTTAGATTTAAATATTATCGTTCTTTTCATTTTATATGCTAATTTTTATGCATGTATTTGTTAGTAAGTACAGTAATTTGCAATTAATGTCCAGTAAGCTACGAGCCAGAAGTGTTAAGATTAATTTTTCTTTGATCTGGTCAACACTCTCCATTTTGAATAGTTGTCATTATTGTGAACATGTTTAGACTTTCGATGTTGCAATACTGTACTTATATTGTGTCCACTGTGCTATGTTTAAACGAATAAAACATTTTTTTTTTATCTTTTTCGTTTGATAGGGAGGTTACCAGAGTATCAATACCAAACACCGGTCAAGAAGAGGACGAAAAATCCAGTATTCGAAGAGACGTTCAGTGTCAGCATAGCACCTGAAGACTTGGTGCGATATGCATTGCATTTCTCCGTGATTAACTATCACAAATTCTCGCGGAAAGACGTAATCGGCGAGATTTCTATTCCTCTACGTGACGTCACGCCACAAGACGAGATCACGCAGACGTATGAACTGAAGCCCCCGCGAAAGGTAAAGCATATTCGATCTACTTTGTGGTTTCACTGCGGAAACGTTGGAATAACAAGGAATGAAAACATGAATAAAACCTATAAATTATTATCTTTATTCAAAGTTCTATTCGTATTATATGCTAGAAACGTGAATAACATGAACCAACAATCGTGTCATCTCAGAGAATGCGACAATGTCCGTGTTATTTGTGTTCTTCGTTCCTTTTGAAATGTGTATCCGTTTTGTATTCTTGTATGTAACCCATATACATTGGAGTATCAGATAATCAGCACTGACGTTATCAGGCTAACGGCGATGATCACGTTTACATACCACACCGTAATGGATGTGGTAGTATCATATAAGTTTTAGAGGTCACTTTTCACTTTGATTTTGTTTCTCTTAATTCTTTATTCATTTAACAAACAAAATAAAGAAATTGTCATGAACAATGACTACAAGGTATCACCAGAAAGCCGATGGCTTGAAAGGTGTGATGACCTTAAACATACGGTTCAATAAACATTAAATATACAGTCTATACTACAAATAACAGGCAGTAGAAGAAACAATGTACACAAATAACATAAAAAAGGTGCTTTAAAAATACCTCAAAAAAGTACCTATACAAACATAAAACATTATACGCAAATCAGACAAACAAACAACAACAAAATACACGAACAACATCAATAAGAAGGTATAAGGTTGATTTAATGAATAATTGTTTGATTTGTTTTTAAATCATTGAATAATTTGTAAATTTTTATACTAGAAATCGCGCGGTGAGATCCTGCTTTCCCTGTCCTACCTACCGACCTCCAACCGCCTGCTCCTCGGGGTGATGCAAGCGAGGAACCTGACTAGTCGTGTAGGGGGTAGCAGAAGCATAGGTGAGCAGGGTGAACGTGTTGTAGACGAGGGCCCCGTTGCATAAAATTTACCATTAATTGTAACTCTGTCATCAATGATAACTACCACGGTAACATCTCTCAAATTCCAACGAAATTCAAGGTTTCCATAGATAGAAGTTGACATTGGAAGCAAAGTTACCATCAATGATAAGTTTTATGCAACAGGGCTTAGGGGGAAGAAATCGTGGGAGATGGAGGGTTTCAGAGAGAGAAAAGAACGATAGATAGAGAGGGAGTGAGAGAGAGAGAGAGAGAGAGAGAGAGAGAGAGAGAGAGAGAGACGCATGAAAAAGTTAATGGGCTTCTCCTGGATTGTTATTGAAAAGCGTAACATTTTCATGACATTCATGCATTTTGGTACAAATATAAATGTAATAGGGCAGCAATTTCCTTGCCCACGAAGGGTTCAAGCACGTTTGATAATACTTGCCTTTTTTGTAAAAAGGGTTGCGCCATGTATATTCAGATAGTTAGCTGAGCACATAGTTTTACTATGTATGCCCTGAACATTATTTTGAGGAGAATGTCTTTCGCATCGTTATATTGGTTTATGTAATGATATATGTATTGATTATGTAATGGTGTATTGTTGGTGTCTCACAATGTCATCTGAAGTAATTTTATAACACATCCTTTTTTTTTTTGTAAAGTGGGCTTTACATTGTATAATGAAATGACATGCACCGCCTAAACAGCGTCAGATTATTATGAGGAGAATATCTTTCGCATCGTTGTCATGGTTTACTATTAAATTGATTATGTACTGTTATATCTAGGGTGTCTCACAATGTCATATGAAAATAACTTGATCTCCCATACTCTCCATTCTCAGATGCCTGTGTACGGGCGAGTATCATTTTGGGCGGCCGCAAGTCTCGGCGCAAGAAGACGCTTGTGCACCAGGGCAAGAGCGACCCGGTATTCAACGAGAAATTCTTCTTCGAAATTCCGCCTGAGAAGCTGAACCGCGTCCAAGTCCTCGTCCTTGTGTCCAACGAGCGCGAGACCGACCAGGACTCGGACACAGACACTGGCTCGGGCGATGTTCAGATCGGACAAGTGTTGCTCGGTTATCGGGCGTCGTCGCGTGCGCACGCGCACTGGATGAAAATGACTGGATGTCCGCGTGATATATTCGCCCAATGGTATGATCTGACGTCATAACGACAGTCGTGACGCTATGCAATAACAGTTAAACGTGATGTGCCAGCTCTCAATACCAGGGACGTGCATCAGAAACTTCATGTCAATATATCCGTGTGTCTTGTGCTACTCAGACGGATGATGCATTTGAGGTGTGCTAATTAAGTCGTTGCGTCACAGAATTGACGCAGTGTGATCTTTGCTGCATCGAAAACTACGTCTACGTGGCGTGGGTTACCACCGACGCCAATATTCTTCCGTCACAAACCTCAACCATAGCTAAACAGTGTGAACTACAGGAGTATCCAGATGTCGCTACATGGTGCATGATTGGGACGGCTTTTCCCATTATGTAGCGATGCACGTTTCGCCGAATCCTTTTTTTTTTTCATATTGCTCTCATCTCTCCGGCACTTATATAAATAAATCTTATTACCTCTTAAAGAAAAACTTGTGGATTTTTTTTTACAATCAATACACACAAATCCCATAGAGCAGCATTTGTCCGGCAGACGTAGCGTTAATCACTTGGTCTCTTCGAGGCGCGCAATGACGGAGCAGCAGATTGCCCTGATTGGTCAGCTAGCAATCGGGCTTTGAAATATTTGTTAATACGCCAATAACCACCTGCGTGTCAAACAAAGTGCTGCTTTAAATGATTTGTGTGTAGTACTTGTACGCATACACACACATGCATCAATGGAACATAAACAGTACAGATATAGCTTAATTGGAGCATTTTTCTTTTTACGAATTAAGCTTCTATTACAATTTCTTAACTAGCGAAATAGCGGGGGTTTTGTAAATTTCATCTTTCAATAAATATGATTTCGGCCAAAAAAATCTTGATTGAGGGTTATGCTGCAAGGCTATGATGGTCTGTAGTTATTAATGAAAAGTGTGTTGTTGAATATTACACGTTTGATCGACGAAACGCCGTCAGACATGTCCGACACCGTCTCTTGTCTCCCAGGCCAGGGTGGGAGAAACAGAGAGAAAGAATCCACTGGCGTATGAAGGGGCGTTGAACAGTACCACAATGTGCATGAAGTGAGTGTGTGTTGCACTTCGTGTGTTGTTATCAGTTACAGCAACCGTTATTTTTGCCAGTGCCCTTAATGCACCAAAATCTTACAAGAGTTCACAACATATCATTTATTGGACAATTAGTGGAGACTTTGAAGATTGGCGATAGGTATTGCTAGATATTTCTTTTTATCATTTTATTATTTTCCTTATTCTAAAAGCATAATGATGTAGCATGGTTGGGAAGTTATACGTATAGTAAACATAATCCAGTGCCAATTTGCATATAATTTTTCAAATATTGTAACTTACCATCAATGGTAACTATCATGGTAACAGCGAATGAGCTCTCATCATTGCATATGTTGCCATAGTAGTTACCATTGACGGGAAGTTAAAATAATTGAAAACCTAAATGCAACATGGTCTTAGTAATTGTAATTCACATTTTATAAGCGTTTGCCGCTGCCGATTGCAATAATGATTCTTTCATCTATTTCCACGGTTTTCCAACAATGGCGTTGCGCTGGGCCATCTCGCCAATCACACAGTACTAATTGAAGAAAAACAAATATTGCATGTCGCGGCATGAAAACATACATATCAAGCGACAGCCAGCAAAATACCGAAGTTGTCATATGACCATAATTTTTCAAGACAACTGGCTCTAAACAACGTGAGTAGAGCAAACATTGGTGATCATAGCGGGGACTCTCTTTGGGAGTGCCCGACACTAGCCCGCTAGACAATGTCGGATCAGTGGAGCTCTCACTTGGGCGATGTTGTTTAGAACAAGCAACCTGCAAAGCAATGGATCTGATGACACCACCTCGGTACTCTATTGCAGCAGCAAAAAGCTTCTGTGCGAATCAAACTCAAGCAGTTAACGTCCTAATGCACACAGTCATCCAATCTAGTAGTCGAACTGATTACGTGGCTCACTATTGGACCCTTAAAATAGCTACAGATAATTTTTTTCTCTTAGTATGTCATTGACAAAGATGCATTCCTTTACGCATTTTGGAGAAATAATGCACACAAATTCATTAAGGTAGCATTTTCCAGGAGCCCAAAGGGGTTACCAGGTTGCATGCTTGCCAGGCTGGCGTTAATTGAATTAATTCTCCTGGGCCATGTTGCATTTAGAGTTTCAATCAATGTAACTCGCCACCAATGGTAACTGCCATGGCAACAGCCAATGAGCTTTCATTATTGCATGGTAAGCTACAATAATTGAAAACCTATTTGCAACATAGCCCAGGGTGGTATTTCATAAAGAAATCGTCACCACCCTGGTACGTGAATTCACATCGGTCAACTAATTGCACAGTACAGAGTGCTGGATATTAATTGTTACATCATTTTGATAAGAGAGTTGTGCCTGATTGTACCATAATAATATTATATGATCGTGATGATGAGAACATGTAGGAATTTGTTGCAATATTCATTACTGAAATAAGATACATGGTCATTTTATCATATCATGTTGCCATCTTATGTCTTCCAATAAAGTTGCATACATGAGTGTTGTATCGTATACTGTGTATAGTATGTCTCCTGCTTAGTTGTAATGCATTATGGCATTGTTGTCACCATCATTTTCCCTCTCTTTGATTACTCTATTTCAATTCTCCCATCTTCCCCCTTTTTCTCATTCTCCGCCTCTTCCTCCCGTCCACTTCGTCTTCCTTCCTTCCTTCTACCCTTTTCCTTCCTATCCACTCTCACCCTCAATTTAAGTCTCCTTTTCGTTCTTTGCATCATGCTCAGTAAAGTACCCATGGAAAGAAGTGAAAACACACTATACAATTTACTCTTTTACCAGTAGACAATGGTAGTGAAACGTGTGCAAACTTTAGTGTCTTCCTGGTCTTGAGAACAAATAGAAAGCTGTTAAGCAAATTTGTTAGGGCACGGGCGTTGATATACCGATGTTGGTTGCTGGGGGGGGGGGGGTGAAGTTTCCCATCCACGCACACACCCACACACTCACCCCCTCACACACACACACACACTCACCTAAACACACACACACACAACCACACACACACACACACACACATAGGCATACACACCTAACACACCAAACCTCATCCCACCCCCTTTTGAATATATAAGCTATCAGCCGATCTAATTACATAACATACGCCAATGTTTCAGGAAATGAATAACTTTTCCAAAAGTAATACTTTCCGCAACGAGCACATTCAAACATATAATTCGTATGAACCACAGACAGTGTCGTAAAGAAAGAACGATGGTAGATACAGGCTACGTCGTATTATGCAACATTGTTATCACTAATATCACTGGTCCCCATGGCGTATTGATTGCAAATGAAAGATGAATAAACAATGTGCAAGAAGAACTATTTATTTTTCAATAGGATTGCCTTATGTTTGTTAATGATAAATAGAATTAATTACGATGTCCTGCGGTATATCGTGGACATTGGCCACCGGCCTTTTAATCCGTCTATTAGCCTGGAAGCAGAACGTTGAGGCATCCCATGCCATCATATTTCAATTATCGAAATTAATAAAGCATTATCAACTTTTCTTATCTTTCAATCGCACTGATATTACGTAATCACATTGGGCTGTCATACCTCAGTTGCTGGTGGTGTTGTTGGGGCAGCCGTATGATAGTAATGTATTCTTATATTATTTTTATCTTTTAACATCATTATTCTGATTATGAGGCGTGATTGTCATTGTTTAGTAGTGATAAACAAATCTCTACATTATGTTCGAACTGATTTATAAGATGAACATTCACATGACAAATTATCAGTAGTTCCTTTTTTAGAAATAGAAAACTATTTATTTATATAATTATATTTACTATGTGATTTATGTTGGTCTATACAGGAGAAATATCACAGCGATGACATAATTATGTACATGCAAATATATATATTGTATTTCGGCTAATTATTGAAGGCAAGTTAAAAGAAAAAAAAATATCATGTAGTTATGTACATTAAACTATCAAAGCATTGATAAATACAAGACAGTAATATTTCCTCTAGTTAACATATAAGCTGAAAGCACGAAATTATGAAAATAATTATGCAAAAGAGTTCAATTACAGTAGTGAATAATTCTTCCCGGTAAAATAGTTTTGGAAGTAAGAGGTATGAAATCTTTGATAGAACACAAATACTAACTGTTACCCGGACACAAATATATATTGTGTTATCATGAAAGTTCACCTGCATTGGTAATTCACATGATATCTATTTTAAACTTTTGATCACAATACCAAATATTTACCTCCATAATTTTCGTCACGAGAGGTCAAAACGGGTCGGTCACAGCGCTTTCGAAGGGTGTAGCTGACAGCCAAAAATGACGGAGGTAAATATTTTGTATTGTGATCAAAGTTAAAAATATATATCATATATCATATTCATTATGATAAACAAATCTATTATCAATGTTATCTTTAGTTGTTGGTTGTTGCTTGAGCATAAAATGAAAGGGGTGAAAAGGGAAATTGCACTGATATTTGTGTACAGTTAGTAAAACCTATTTGTAGACAACATAAAATTTTGCAGAATATTGCATTAACTACAGTGACGATTTAACGTTGTGGGACCAGTATCACAAAGTGCTACGATTAATCGTACAATCGATATATGCAACGTATGCATAATGTTTAGATTATACGACTGATATTGATCGTAATTCCGCATGACAAAGAACTTACGATCGATTTCAATCGTAACTTGCGATTGATATTGGTCATAGCTTGAGTGGATCTATCATAACTACGCTATTGATTGAAAAACCATGTTTAGGCTCAGACTTGCAATAGATAGCAGTGATGCTTTTTAACGATGGGTTGCAATCGAAAGTAACTTTGAAATCGGTATGAATATAAGAAGATTGATATTAACGGAGATTTAAATAGACCCAAAAAGTTTGCATCTCAGATATTTCTTTTTCCCAATACAGTATAATATTGGAAATAAAAAATTGCGTGGAAAATATCATCACACATAAAAGATCTCTTTATCGATCACTTTCTGTCCATATTCAACCTTCTTATAAAATCAGTGCTAAAGGGATCTTTGGTCACGCAAAAATAACGGTTCTATCATTGTTTCTATTGCTGACCCTTACAAACCTCCTCAGATAATGGAAACTTTAAAATGACTTTCAATGTACGTTTTTTTTTACCTTTTATACATTTTATAGTATTTGTGTGCCGGGTCATCCCTGCATATAGTTGAGTACATTCACACCCTTGTACTGACCAAAATAAGGATTTTAAGCATCGAAGTCGTATTAAATCAAGCAGATGAATTCAGTTATCAGGGATATTTCTTGCCAGATTTAAGATAGTGTAGGATTCCATGGAAGACTCCAAATTCAAAAAAGAATTTGAAAAGGATGCCGAGCCCGAGAGAGATACCGCAAAGTAGCATGTCGTCCATGCTGTATGTTAATTTCAATTCACTGCTTAGTTTCATATTTTATAACAGTTATATTACCAGGCCTTAAATTTTTATTGGCTTACTACACATCTTCATACCAATGGTAATGAGAGGGTTAACAGAATGAGTTTGTAATTTCTTTGGTCGTTGATTGTGGCCGAATGTCGTGCGGCTCGTCGCAGAATGAACACTGACGCTCTACCAAGCCAGCAGACTGCCCATCATGTTCGCTAAGACGATCCTCCAACTCGGTAGTTTTTGTGTCCATCGAAGACGCATGATCCGACGAATCTTCTGACGAATCGACTTGGTCGACCAAATTGCGGATGACTTCGTCGACAACCGTGGTCAGCATCGAATCAGATCGAATGGAGTCGACATCGGAATGGCCAACATGTTCTTCGTTGTTTTCTGGAGTAGTAATTGGAACACGATTATCTTCATCTTCCCCAGTGCGTGGATGTATTATATCCGAGCGGGTTTGGGTATCTCCTGGTGACATAGAATGAGTATTCCTGCAATTGTCGTCAAAGAGAGACAGCAGCTTTCTCTCTACGACTTTAACATCCCTCGACATCGCCGAAGACGGGGGAGTTTCCTTCCAAGACGATGTCGATGTCGCGCGATATTCGGTGCCCGAACTTGAAGAGGCTCTTGGACCCCTCAGATCTTTCTCGCCGGGAAGTTCTGAAAACGCTGATTCACGCGATGGCAAGGCCAAACGAACAACATTTGGCTTTGACTGTTTATCGTCTCTGTAAACCGGGCCTGCATCAGTGAGGAATGCTTTCTGTTGATCACCATCTGGTTGCTCTCCGTTGCGTTCCTTAACCAGGGTCGATTTCAGCAGTCGAGGAGTCTCTTCGTCTATTCGTTTCGCAGCTTTCCTTTTCGTATCCATATTCATGGAATTGGAAACTAAGAAATCGTATGAGTTATTATTTGTTTTCGGGGATTTTTTCTTGTTCTTGCTGGTTTTCTGTCGCGCCACAATTCCAACCAGATTCGTCTCGGTTTGATAGAGCTGGCCAAGTTGGTTCTCGATTTGGTCCATTTTCGATCTCGTAATCTTGAGATCCTCTACAAAGGGATGGATAAGTTCGGTTGAGTCTACAGGCTGCTTCCCTGGTCTTGAAACTTGCAGATACTTCATTTTCAAGTTCAGGTTTGACTTCTGTTTCAGAGTGTAGAGGTAAAGACTCGCAAAGGGTTGGAAGGGTTGGAATTGTCCAACAGGTTGGAAATCATCGGGCAATGGCATTGCATAACTTTGTTTTGAAGTCTCAGAGCTATGCTCCCTGATATGAGAATCGATTTTGGGAAAAGAACCAGCAAGTCGACCTCCCGCCTTTGCATCATGTAATTCGGTCTGATTTTTGCCATCAAGGTTCAACTTCTGAATCCAGTCCTCAACAAAAGGGTCAGCATCCTTCTGACCGTGCAAGCTGCCTGGATAGGCCAACATACCAAACTTACTCTGCCGCTTGCCAGCCTTCTTTTGCATCGCTTCATTCCTTCCAGATGGCTTGGATGATGTCTGACCGCCATTCCAAATTGAAGGAAGATGACCTTCTTTGTCTTTGTTCCCGCCTTTCTTCCTCTCTGCAAGTGGCCTAAAGGAGTTTAGATTGCCTGGCGGAATAGATGAGGACGGATGCAGTGCGGCAGAGGCTGGTGCAATATACTTTGATACAGGTACGGTATGCAAACGATTCTGTTTCGAAGCTTTGTACGTTTCCATGTGGGATTTGTCATAGTCTTCACTTGACAGGGAGGTCTGCCGAGTGCGTACACTACTACTGTTACTCACGCGTTCAACCGCTTCCGATTTGGCTTCAAGATCACACTGCTCTACACCTGTATTTCTTAATGCATGTTTTGTATCATTACTTGCATTATCGCCATGGTGTTCGTCTGTTTTGGTTGCAACATCGGATGAAATTGTTTCTGCACTGAATAAAGTCATGGTTGCGTCGGAACCTTCATCACCACCGTCCTCACGATGTAAGATATGTCCATGTGGATATATCTGACCATGTAACACCATTCCTTTTGCGTCCATGATACTTAATCCCTCCTTGCCTTTATCATGCTGAGACAAGCTGTTTCCTAACCTAGATGATGTATTTAGCAGATGCTTCTTTGAATTTGCTGTAAGTTCGCCATCGTTCGCTTGCGTTTTCACTGCTGTTCCTACCGCGGTCTGCCCTCTAATCTCAATGAGGTCTTGAGAGGTCTCCGTGGGTATATCAGGTAAGGAGCCTCTGCTTTTGGAAGGCCTACTATTGGTTTTAGGTGTTGAAGGGCTCGAATACCGATTTGGCGTGACCAGGACGCGTCGACCTTCTTTCCGGCTCTCCGAAAGACGCCCTCTTTTGCTCAAAGGCCCTCCAGTCTGATACTTCTGACTCTGCCGAAGAATGCTGATGATGTAGTCGTGTGTTGTGGAGTAGTACCACTGCTTCGGGTCCGTAAAATCGGCGACGATCTGACGGTGACTACGGGCGAGGATGTCATTGGTCCGGAGACATCCTTTACCAACAGAGTCTGACAGGCTACGACGTAAGGAGTACTTCAGGTCTTCAGTGTAGCGATCCATCTTTAAGCGCTGGCGTGTCGACCTGAAGGGTGTGCTTCTGGGTCAGTTCCCGGTATCAACGGAGGCTCCCGGACAGCCTCTGTAGAAATAGTTCACCCTTGAAAATGAAAACGAAAGAAAAGATATGAATAGATTTTAATGTTTTCATATCAATAAAGAGCTTGTCTTCCAAAGACATTTAATAACATTTTTTTTTAAATACGCTCATATGATTTATACCAAATATGTTTCAGAACGCACTTAGTCCCTACATATCAAGTGATAAACATACATTAAAACAAAAAGCAATATTTTGTTTCCATTAATTAAATTACTCACGAACATCAAAATTCACAAATGTAAGCGAATCAATTGATTATGCATTGGTAAAGAGTATAGGTCATTTTTAAATTATTTCACCAGCAATGCACAAAATCTCCGTTCACCAACACTTTGTTCTACTTAGGACCCATTAATTTATTATACTATAAATGTATTTTCCAACTTTTGGAAGGGCGCATTTTATACTAGGAACTCCCATTACGGTACCACTAATGACGGCCGATGCTTTCTATAGAAAATGCTTTGCGAGTTGGCCTTTTTGATATATAATAGGCGCTGTTGTGTTCAGAATGAATTATATGATACACACACAAAAAAAGTTATTACAAATAAGTTCGTTAATGAATAAATTATTTTTCGGAATTTTCAACAACAAAAATCACACCTAGAAGTAATGAAATTGTTAGTAATTATATCCTTTTGTTTGGCAGATTTTGTGCGGCTCAGTCTATCATATTTGTGTAATAATTGTGTAAAATGTTTACATAAAAATGATGAATAAAGCGTAAGAAATGAATCTCACGTAAATTGTTTGCGTGGTAATATTACTGAAATAGCTTGGAGAGATACAATACTAATTAGTCCAATTAGAAAATATGCACTAAGTCGCAAACTGCTGTCTCTCTCTCTCTCTCTCTCTCTCTTTCTCTTTCTGTGTGTTTACATAATATAAACATATATATATATATATATATAGAGAGAGAGAGAGAGAGAGAGAACAATAGAGGTTGCGATGGCGCTGATTACTAGGTGAAGACAAACAAATTAAATGAAACGCCGGAGAAGAAAAATTATTCGAATTTTCGGTTATAGACCTTTATCAAGAATGAATGACTAAACAATTTACACAAAAAACATGATTGCGTACAACGAGCGTATTTTAAACTGAAACTAGGGGCGCTTATTACATATTGTTACGTAGTACAAGATAGGCGTAAAGCTAGGTAAACCAAATTATAGAGTAAAATCCACATATCGACATGATGTAAAGTTCCTGCACAAAAAAGTGAAAATAATAAATCAAAATTAGGGGGTAGACTAATTAGGGATCTTGCAAAAAACAATCACAAGTAGTTACGTAATGAGAAAACAAGATAGGCGTAAATTTGCATATACTACATTAGAGTAAACAAAATCCACAGGCCGACAGTAGGTAAAATTCCTAGAGAAAAAAAAATGAGAGAAAATTCAAAATCAATAATAAGACAAAGAGTGAAAAGAGAAAGAAGAATATATCAGATGTAAAAACGTTCACAATTCAGAGTCGGAGAATGAAAAGAAGAAGAAAGAGAAGAAGATGAAAGAAAGAAATGGTAGGAAAGAAAGGGAAAAGAAACGTGAGAGAGGCATTAACAAAAAAGAGAAAAAAAAAAGAAAAAAAAAAGAAGAAGAGAAGAAAAAAAAGAACAACTGTGGAGGAGCGCAGAGAGAAGAAGAAGGAGAGAGAAAGAGAGAGAGAGAGAGAGAGAGAGAGAGAGAGAGAGAGAGAGAGACGGAAACAAATATATCAGTGAGGAAACAAATATATCTATTCCTCACTGATATATTTGTTTCCGTCTCTCCCTCTGTTCACTGCTTTTATCTAGCCAAGATTTCGACCTCGTAACAGGTCTTCCTCAGGGTTAGGGTTAGGGTTCCTTACAGAAAACGTTTTGTGTGGGTTTAAAAGTTTTATCAAGATCTGATTGCGTGATATGCGGTTATCTCTTTTTGCATTCAGAGACTACTGTGTAATATCTACTTATCAGTTATTCACAAGTGGATTCAAGATGTATCGTCAATATTTTATCAAGTGTGTTTATTGTTGTCATATGAACGTGGAATGTGAAGTGGATTGTTTTGTAATATTCATAAAAAAAACTCAATTCATTCAGGAGAGAACAGTGAGACGTTAGGATTGCCCATTGGAAACATACGTGACTATCTTACTAGAATGCAACTGTTATAACTGTGCCCCCTCAACGTTACCACATGACCATGATGACTATCAAATAAAATATTGTAGTGCCCCTTCAATTGTCTTAGAGGATATACAAATTCTCAGAATTGAAGACTGTCCTACCAAAAAACACATGCACCATTCTTGCAATTTCCAATGGAGAACTGTTCCTTGAAAACACAAATACCCTTCGTAAGGTCGAAAATGAAAGTGCCCCTCAGTCTACAACATTGTCATGTTGGACCAGTACAACTAACTCTTAATTGGTTGCTCGCTTTTCTCTCTTTCAAAAGAGGTGTAAAAGCATGATAAACCGTAAAAGTAGTGATCACAGGGTTACATGTGGTAGAGAGATGGATGTGTCGTGAGGGTGATAGAGAACTGTTTTGATTGATTAATTTGCCCTAATATCCAATACTATTTCCACTGCCTACAAAAATAGCCATCATCTTGAATAAGACGCACATGCCGTTCTTCCGTGTACCACATCCCATGGATACCGAGAAGACAGACCGCTTTATATATGTGTACTTCTCTCTTCTCTCGCACCCCCCTCCCCCCCCCCCCTCTCTCTCTCTCTCTCTCTCTCTCTCTCTCTCGTTCTCTCTCTATCGCTCTCTCTCTCTCTCTCTCTCTCTCTCTCTCTCTCTTTGTCTCTTTTCCTCTCTTTCTCCCCCCCCCCCTCTCTCCCTCTCTCGCCCTCTCTCGCCCTCTCTCTCTCCTGCTCTCCCCCACCTATCTCCCCCCTTCCACCCTTTCTCTCCCTCTCTCCCCCACCTTTCTTTCCCTCTCTCTCTCTCTCCTTGTCATCCGCGTAAACCGATTTCCCCTCTGTCCCCTTAAATCTGTCAGAAAGCCATTCTTGAATAGAATACACTTAGAGTCTTACATCAAAGAGTGCAAGCGTAACTTGTAAATACTTACAATGAAAGGGAACAAAGCATCAAGAAGTCAGGGAATTGAAGACTTCGAATACGAGTGTGGGAAGACTTTCGTTTGCTTTCACGGCAAACAATGGGGGCCGGGTAATGATCTGACAGTGATAGCTACACACCTGCCAAGTGAAAACCCCATTGGCCTCAGTGGGCCGTCTTTATAAAAGATCCTTTAACAAATGTTAGCAAATATCTTTAGAAAATTTTGATTATTTGTATTGCATAAACCTACAGCAATAAGAGAAGGAATATTGACAAACATAAATAAGACAAGTCAAAAAAGAAAGTTTCTTTGCGTTTAGAAAATCTTTTTTTGTTTTAATCTTAACCTTTTCTATGCACAATTAGGACCTACGTGCAGCTTTATGGGATTTGTGTGCACTGTTGGTGACAAAAAATGAAAATTGAAAATATTAATATCCTATCATGATATTGCTGTTTTTCCACGTCATTGTCACTTGGATCTAGTTAGTATTGAAGTCTGTGAATATACGTATATTCAATTTGTCTACTGCCTTTGTTTTCACTTGGTGAAACATTTCTGGGAATGTTCTGTATCATTAGCTCAACTGGCCAGCAAGTCTAAATTCATACAATTTGAAACAATGAGCATTTTTAAGGTATATTTACTTTTTCGAAAACAAAATGCTTATTCAAGTTTCCACCCGAAAAAAAACAGAAGTGAGGAAGTCATCTATCATTAGTTGAATTGGGTAACAAGTCTAAGTTCATACAATTTAAAAAAAATAAGCATATCAAAGAAATATTTCGAGTTTCCACCCAAAAAGCGAGCATAATCCCAATTTCTTCTTAAACTTACCTCCAGCTCAATATTGTGAAGGAACAAGGGCATTTACAAAATGTTAATTTGACAATGAAAAAGACCCTGGTGAATATTTGAAATGAACAAACGTAGAAGAGTAGAGGAAGAAATATTGGAAAACAGAAATAAAACATGTCATAAAAGATAGTTCTTTTGTATTTAAGATTATTATCACTAGGACAAGGTCGCAATCCTCAACCTTTAATGGCGACCCGACTTACCAGCACTGACGTATCATACGTAAATGAGACAATAACTATAGTATCACATGTTAGACTTGCATTTACAGAGCAAGATTAACGGCTTAATGTTTGAATATCATGGAAAACAAAAACACTCTCTTTTATTTTCTGCCGCCTCTCTCTTTATTTAATTTCTCATGAATGTTCACGCTCGTTTATTCACAATTTGATTACAATGTGATTAGTATATTATACTACATAATAATCTAATTTGTTAACAACAACATGGTGATAGAGCAGTAGCTAATGCAGAACCTTTTTTTCTATCAAAACTGATACTTGTCTCACATTTGCAACTTTGGGAAATGTGTGCGTTCCTTCATAACTATGGTAGCTAACGAATATGGTGCGCAACATACCTGTAAGCAATGTTCACACGATTACACGACTGTAGCACATTAACGTATTAAATTACTTGATCATCTAATTAAAAGAGACTAGCTTTCTTAAGAACCCATATTCAGCGTGGTAATACTCTAGATAATATATTTAATTAACTTTCAATATCAACTGTAATGTGCTGGTCCTTCGAGCACTATGTCTTAATATCAGGTTAATTTTGTCGGCAAAGTGTGTCTTGCTTGGCTTTTTGTGAGATGTTTTTCCGTCCGTTTTTTCTTTAGTGTGCTGTTATTGCTGTTGTTTTTTTTTTTGTTTCTTAGGGGGACTGGGGTCGGGGTAATTGATTTAGATGAATAATTCAAGTACCTGTAGCGTAGTAAATTACTCGATCATCTAATTGAATGAGACTAGCTTTTTTCAGAAAGAAAGCTAATTCTTAGCTTTAAGGCTAATGTATATGTAGACAGTACATGTTGGTACTGCCTACATATACATTATGTATCATGTTTAGCTTTATTTTGAGCATGTGTTTTGTGTATTTTCCTATAATAATTCACCATAAAACGTGTACGTATAACATAAATTGTGATACATTATAGAATAATACGGGTATCGTAAGCACTATTTCCATTCTGGATATGTTTATTATCCTTCCACGCTCAATTCTGCATCTACCTATTTTTGTTAATTATCTGCGTTTACTTATTTTTTCCTCCATATTCCTTTCACTTAATCTTGTGGCTTTGCTTTTTTTTCTTCTTCTTCTCATTCTTCCCCTTTTCCTGCCCTATTCCATTTCTCTACCTTCTTCTTTTGCCTCTCATTCCTTTCCTTTCCACTCTCCTTGTCCTCGTCCTCTTTCCTCTTCTCCTTCTTCTCCCCCTCCCCCAACCCCACCCCTCCCTCCCTATTCCTTTCATCATGTCTATATTTCACACTTTCTTTTCACCCTTACATTTGTGATATATTTCGCGACGAACCTGAAATTTCAAAACAATGAAAATCATCTCACCTTCACAATCGCCTAGCAACCAAGGCATCACGGCACTGTCCACTTCTCCAAGAAAGAATACAAATCTAATTCAAATTATGACTCCAAACACAACCATACAATTCTACTGCTTGGCGAGACATATTCTCGTTTATCATGTTTATGCAACCATGTCTTCGAGAAACTTCACCTCCAATCCCATGCTCAAACAATTCCCTCCTTGCAAGACGTTTGTTGTCCAATGACTCATTTCCAAAGCTGCAAAGTTGACATAGCTGCTGGCTGTTCGCAAAGCGGGTGAAGTGTCGTTGACATTGTACAAATTAAAACTTGAAATCGAGCTCGTTTCGATGTCAGTTTAGTGTAACACAAACCGCAAATATTGCCAGCAACGTCTCGTAGTGCTCAAACTTTCGAACTAATACTACCATGACTACAAAGAGCGCGGGACTTAATGTCGTACAGTAATCCGTTCCGAGGAGCTTTCAAAATAGAGGGGATTGGTTTTGCTAGATGTACTGGGTATACATTGGTATACGCGCGTCTGAATACTTTGTTTGATTTATAAAAACGTGTGGTTACCTTGTAAAGAGGGGTCCAAAGTTTGCCTAAATCTGAAATGGAGATTAGGCTTGGCGTATTAGATTTTGGAACTCAATCTCGTGCAAAAACACTTTAAGGACCATGAGAGAATTATGTATTAGGGAGCTATAGAATTGCTTAGCTTAGCTTTAAGACTTTTATTGTATTTCTTTAAGACCCACCCCACAAGTCTCTCTCTTTCTCTCTCTCTCCCTCTACCCCCCCCCCCCCCCCCTCTATCTCTCTCTAAATTCTTATTCATTTTTGTTTTCATTTATCTTCCTTTTATTATATTTCATCTGATATTATTTCACATTATTGCCATTAGTACCATTTCAGTAACATCTTACACAAATGATTGACGATGCGTAGATTATGGGTAATACATGGTTGCATTTTGTTGACTGGAAAATAGCCTAGTTGTTACCACTGGTTACTTAAACTTGTTCAGAGATTGTAAGTCTTTCGGGATCACGTGAATATACTAACGTGTCTTGAAAATCTATTGAACTTATCTCAGCGATGTTCAACGATTGCGTTTACTTTATAATCAAAACGTCTGAAAGAGAGCCTATGTATCCAATGGCGACGAGAACGGGCGTCGAGGAGGTTGCTTTTGAGTGTGCGCAAATAGATAGCAAGGTCGGCTGAGGACTCTTAGATTGTATGCTAAACACTGTGTGAAGATAAGAAAATACCACATACTGCTCTAATTATAGACCTAGTTAGTGTACGGTGTAATTATCTATCATACGCATTCGTGTTTCTCTATCCATACACAAGTTCGCTTCATGAAATGTGCCTTAATCAATTAATCAATGGCAGATTTAGGAGTTAGGCAAGCCAAAATATAGCCACTAAGCCGGGGTGATATTCCACCATTTTTGGTTTAGATTTGGTATGTTGGCCATAAGTACCAGTTATCAGGCAACGTAACAAAAATTTTAACAAGAATTTCCAATAATATGGTTAGATGAAAACACATGGAATAAGTGACGTCATGTCTGGATTTGTGTTGCCGTATTATATTCAAATTGTTAAGAGCAGATTTAGCTGTTCTATAAGGGGCTAAGTATTTGCGTGCTACCGGCGCCTATTCTCAAAGGCGCTCGAAGTCTGTACATGGATATTTCATTCTGGTAGTAGAGGAGTTAACATTTATCGACATGTCTGCATTTAGCATTTAACATTTAGCATTTGGCATGAAGCCCTGCACGATTCCGTATGAGAAGCCCTAGAATGTACTTACTTTACTGATTATCATTCCGGATATTCAAGCGAAGCCTCACATGTGCAAGGACCTTAAAATAGAGCAATGTGGTTCAGGTGATTAGCGTCCTGATCCTTTCAGCTGCTAGACAAAATGCCACTCTAGGTGATTCTTGTGTATTGACGGTGAAGTAATGCAAATGTGTTATTTATCTATTTATTCAAGTCTTCTTTAAAAATTTAGGGTAGGCAACTTCAGTTAAAAACCCGCTTTAAAGGTGCTCTGTATATGAATACACAACAATTACAGGCGGTATAATATATAAATTACGTAATTAGAGAAACGTAATCAACATAATATAACAACAACGTGAAAATACACCTGTACAACACTAACAAAAAAAGAACCAAAAATAAGTACTTTGCTTTACACGATTAAAGGATATTTAAAAAAAGGAAGGGGGGCAAATGGGAGGAGAGGAAGAGGAGAGTGAGATAACATGACTAGCAAGTGAGAGAGTATTGTAGCAGAAAGGTGTTAGAACTGGAGTCAGCACGAAGAGTAATTCATTCCTACATTGATAGCAAAAATAGCAAAATATCCAAATATCCAAACATCCAAATTTTGGATGCATTTAGAAAAATATATGTTCTGTATCCGCAGAAGATTTCAGAAACACTTTATGTACTGAACTGTATGTGTAGTAGTAGTACATCTTATAATGGTACAATTCTGTGAATTTCAGATTATATTGTTGCTTTGTTTTTGTGATGAATTGAGAATACTGTATCTTCGAGAATATCGCACATTGGGCAATCATATTTCCTTACAAATATCTTGTAAATATCTTGTAATATCTTGCACAAATATCTTGTAAATCGTTCATTGAGTGTTTCACCTTCCATGGAAACAACCTCAATTTCGTGTCCGGGGGGTGTCCGAAAAAGTTATGGACCAAATTCCTTATACACTTTTATCAAAATTTCCCTTCGCTTATCCCCAAACTAGTTCCCAGTGTGTGTAATAAGAACACCTATGAACTCCCCGCGAAGGCTGAACGGTTGACATATTTCTCAAACCAGATTTTCTTTTGTTTTTTTTTCAGAGGAAGGTACTGCCTAATTTTTGTGTCAAAACGAAGAGCCCTATAAGCATCTGTTTTTAACTTGTGAAAAGTAGAGTTTTGTGGAGAGATTGTGGTGATTTATTTAATTTATTGGATGTTAAAATATAAACTGAGAAGGAATTTATATTGGCATAAAAGTTATAACTTTAGGGAAGGAGCAGTTTATTCATCACATTACACTTTTAGTCAAGTAAAATATTATGATCTAAATATCTTTAAAAAAAAATAAACCCCAACTCCGGAAGAAATTAAACAAAGAATGAGGGAAAATGAACGAGAGGACAGAAAATTAGCTGAAGAGCAAAGTACATTAACACATCACCTTGGGAAGTGGGAAAACTTTCATACATAAGGACGGTGAGGCGAATACATCTATTTTTTGTCAGAAAATAAAAAATGCTGGAACGCCTGCGATTGCACTACTTTTGCATATATCCTTCGGTACACATGTTTTGCTTTGTGTGTGTGTGTCTGTGTAAGTGTGTGTGTGTGTGTGTGTGTGTGTGTGTCTGTGTGTGTGTGTGTATGCATGTGTGTGGGGGTGCGTATTTCTGTGCTACGTGTGTGTGTGTGAGGGTGCGTATGTGTGTGTTTGGGTGTGTGGATGAAGATTTTAGGAGTATGTTCAAAGGGGGAGGGGATAGGATAATGAATAGACAAACTTTTCTCTCAAGATTCTTGATTGCACAGTAATGTTTTGTAAACAGTATATGAAAATGTGTTTGCAATTTATGTTTAATTCAAAATATCAATATACAATGTATCAAGTTTAACTAAGAATGATTTGTTCAATTGATTTGAGAGAAAATGATAAGAAATATTAAAAAAAAAAAAAAGATGTCGCGTGCTGCCAGGTAAAAAAAAATGCACGGTAATTACGGGTGATTCATCAGATTGCAGATATTCTTAGACCCATTCTATGATAAATAGTCTTACCCACAGTATTATCGCCATTTTATCCATGAATATGCACCTTCTCGTAGTTTTCGCTCTACAGGGAATGAAGACAAAGAAGAATATCATATGTGGAAGAAAAAGCTTATTTTTGTCAAGCTTTCGAATACATTGCTCCTTCGTCTTCACACTGCTGGTTCCATAGATACGTTTAGAACTTACCGCAAGACGTCTTTGTTTTCTTTACTTTACGATATGGAAATCCTCCGTGTCCCAATAAAACTATATAGCGTTATTGCGTTTTACAAATGGTGTGTAATCATCATCATTACATTCTTGTCATGGAGAAACGACACTTGCCCGTGGGGAAAATTGATTAATCATCGTTTTGCCTCACAAGAATAGCTATTATGAAAGATTCTTGAAGAAGCTGGTGGGAAAATGTATCATCTGTCCCTCGGGGTTGGCACGCACGGTCCACGGCTCCACTAATAAGCAAGAGGGAAAGGAATACATACAAGTGATCGCTTGCTACCTATCTTGAAATAGCGGTATGATAAATGAGACGCTAGCGCCTGGTATCGTTCATATCAACCATGGCACTCAGCAGAGTAACAGCGATGTTCCTTTTATTGGTGTTTCTCTTCATCAATGAGCACGTCTGTGCCTGCCCATCAACATGCGACTGTCAATCTTGGCTAGCCAATGATGCAGTGATTTGCAGAGGACATGCGATGACGGCCATACCGACCAATATGCCATGTGCATCTACCACAGTCGCCATTAAGTACACATCGATATCAAGCATTAGACGTGAGACATTTGCCTGCCATACCAAGGTATGGCGTCTTTCTCTGAGCGGCAATCGCATCAGCCATATCGAAGAGGGTGCGTTCACTAACCTCGAGGCGCTGCTCCTGCTCGATCTATACGCCAACTTCTTGACCACAATTCCGTCCATTGGTTCGCTGCAGATTCTCACTGAGGTTTATTTGGGTTCCAATCTCTTGCGGCAGTATCCAGCGTCGTTATCGTCTCACACTGTTCGAGAATTAGTGCTCATCCGCAACAATCTACAATCGCCGATGTACATTCATTCCAGCGTGTCTGAATTGAGACTGGAAGGAAATAACATCACCCATTTGTCAAGCGAAATGTTTCACTTTCCGCATGATATCAAACTGCTCGACATGTCAAAAAATAACATTAGGTACCTTGAAAAACTGGACATGCCTAATCTGCTCTTCCTTCAAATGGAAATGAATGCGATTGATGTAATTGTTGACAGAGCATTCGAGAGTTTGTCGAACCTAAAGCTACTCTGGCTAGGGGATAATAAAATTTCAGACATCAGAAGTGTACATAACCTGCCAAGCCTAGAAAGAGTGACTCTCAACCGAAACCGTATCAAACACTGCCCGCATCCAACATTTACTGATTTGCCAAATTGTATTTCCATTGACTTATCAGGAAATGACATTTTACGAATTTCTCTATGGGCAGGTTACCTAGCCGGCACACCAAACATCCTCCTGCAGTCGAATAACCTACTCGAGTTTGATTCCACACAGTTTAAAGATCCGGTGAGGTTTGAAGTAATCAACGTCGGTTATAATAACCTCAAATGTCTCCCTATCAGTAAATTTGAAAATCTGGAGTTCATATTTGCGCCTTGCAATCGTATTGAATGGCTAACCCTTGGCGGTAACAGACAGTCACGTCTTCGGGGCTTATATCTAAATGATAATCGTCTTGCATACATGAGAAATATAACGAATCTCCCGGCTTTAGACACCTTATGGCTAGAGAGTAATTCATTTGCATCGTGGAACATTGATGACCTTCAAAATCTCCCAGCCCTTCGGCACTTGCGCTTAGCCAACAACAATATTCGTAGTTTGGACCAGCTGGGCCATTTCCCTGCGCTCATGTACTTAGGCCTTTCACACAATCGTCTGCATTATATTGGCAATCGGTCTTTTGAAACCTTTCCGTCGCTTATATGGTTAAATGTCACGTCTAATCAATTGGCCACTTTACATTTCCTTACCACCACTTTAGAGAGTCTAATTGTGAGTCACAACCAAATTGAGATTATCCACCCAAGAATTTGTGACAACATGCCTAGCTTGAAGTTTTTACATCTAGATTTCAACCGTATCATGGCGTTACCCGCAGAGCGATGTCAGAATGTCATTACTTTAACTGTAGCGCACAACCGGATAACTCAAGTAGACTTGGGATATGCGTCAGTTTGGGAATCACTGAACACAATTATTCTTACTGACAACAGAATTAGTCACTTCACATTGGGACCAACCGCAAGTTTGATGATTATCGTTCTGGAAAAGAACTTTCTCGAATATGTCCCTTCACATCGTGGCAAGGACGTGACTCTCTCGCACAATCAGCTGACGAACATGACATCTGTTCAGATCCATGATGAATTACACCGTTTAGACCTGACGGGGAATCTTCTCACTAGCCTCAATGACAACTGCGTTATAGAAGCGAGTTCATTACAGTTCCTGACCCTGACAGACAACAGGATCAGCTTTATCGCAGCCAAGGCCTTTGTTGGCTTAACCGATGTCTATAGTCTCCAACTTGGAAATAACCACCTCCAGTATCTACCACCTGAATTATTCACCCATGTTCGATCTCTCCGACATCTGAATCTCGCGGGAAATCCACTGATTAATATTGCTAATCAGCCTTTCCATGTCATACCAGAATTACAATTCCTCAATTTGACAAACGTGACGGTTACTGACGGTATTATTCGTAGCGCCAGAAATGTATTTATTCTTGACCTGTCCAACACTTCGATTGAAATTTTTCTTCGCCAGGAGAGAAATCCTTCTCAATTCGATTTTGTTCACCTGAGAATTTTATTCCTGTCCCACAACGTACTTCATAACCCACTGCCCGTTTTTGTGGCTCCAAAGCTTCACCTTCTCCATCTACAAAGCTGTGCTCTGTCTATCATCCCAAAGCAATCCCTACCCATTACCAACAAACCATATACAATAAATTTATCACGTAATCAAATCCGCGGAGTGTTAAAAAGATCCTTCGAAAAACATCAACGATTTTACGTTATTGATTTATCACGGAACAGAATCGTTTACTTTGAGAGAGGGTGTTTTGAGTACCAAAGTTTTTTAACACATATTGACATCAGTGACAACTTTCTGATAGAAATCCCGGCATTAATGCTTGGAGTGAAATATTTAACGTTCTTCTTCAAAGGAAATTCTTGGTATTGCAACTGCAGGATGCTATTTTTGTACAATAATTTGTCTCCTAATTTTAAGGAATTGACTTGCCATAATCCCCCAGCTCTGCGTAATGCAACACTCGGGGAACTCGAGGCAGAGGAGTTGGTATGTCCGACAAACTTGCCAGAGCTATGCGCCAACCCTCGCCTCACTCTCGTGTCCTACATCGGAGAACAGTCCGTTGAGATTCCGTGTCCAGTCAAAGATCTCACCCAATCAGCGATCTCCATTGGCTATCCTACCGACAATATCAACCAATCAGCAATGTCCATATACTGGTCCGTCCTGGGACATCCAAATACGTCTTTGCCAAGTGGTGTCTCTGTTCAACCTAACGGGTCTCTGTTTATAGATATCGTGTCAAGGAGCGTAGCGCGGACATTTGTTTGCGAAGCTGAGAATGGAGGTGGTCGGACCACTTTTATCGTGGATCTCCTGGTCTGGCATCAACTCGGACAAATGAACAGTTCTATGATGAACGCGGCAAGCAATGGGACATTTAAACTAGCCTCGGAGTGGAGAGAAAGTCTTTCCTGCCACAATCCTATAATATCCAGTGCGCCAACACATCTTAGGCACTGCACTGCTACATGTACCATTCTTGTGCTTGAGAGACTCCTATATTACTATTTGCATCTCTCTCATGCATAAACATGACATTATGCCGAATCCCACCAGGAGGGCATTTCATGAACGTTGTCAGCACTGACCAAATAGTCAGTGCTGACAACTTCAGTGAAATCCTCGCTTTTTATTGGCTGAGAGGCACTAGTCTCTGACTGTTACTATGGTAACTGTAGGAAAAAGACAGCTTGTCAGACGAAAAATGTTCATGAAACGCCCTCCTGATCTCAACTGGCTATTCTGTGGGGTTTGTTTGTTTTTCTTGTGTAGAAATAACTCAGTGGCAAATCAAGACTTAACAAGGGTGGTAGAGTGTCAAATAAGAGTTATTGAAGTTGTTCGTATTTGTAAAATATATTTAGTATTAAAAGCAAGAGGAGCCAACAATGTATAGATATTATTGATATAAACATGTATGTAAGAATATATGAGAAGTGAAAAGATTATTTCAAAGCCATCTTCAATGAGTGTAACAGTCAACAATTTAATCCTAACACCCACCGTGCAATGAGTTCGCAGCAAATTTTAAAAATACCTTTTTTTATTGTTATTTTGTTTACACAAATATAGATAATTGCTATACAATTTGATATGAGCTATTATGTGACATATTAGCATCATTGAGATGCCATACTGAAACCAAGCCCCAATGAAGATGTGCATATCATTGCATTTGAAAGAAAATTATTGGCATGTCAGAAACATTTTGAAAGTTCACATTACTTCCTTTTATCTTCAAAACCTATAATTACACCAGTTTGCTTTCCATTTTGATAGCGATTTCAAATTCATTATCCAACTTATTTTCTGTAGCTACCATTATTTCGTTTGTATGTCATTGAAGATTTATGTGAATGATATTTGATAACATTGTATCAAATTAAGTATGACATGTTTATTTATGATTCTTATATATATTCGGGTTTATTTCATCAAATTGTATATTCATGCTCGTAATATTATGTATTTGATTTCGGCAGATGAATTTGAAGCAAAACAAGAAATCACATGTGTTACACAAGAGTAGACTTAATCAATGCTTATTTTAATGATAAGTTGTTACAATGGGAACTCCACTATTTATGTATATTATACCAAGTATATGTATCATTCAGACATTTTCAGACATTTTTCTACATGTATCTTTAACATGTATTTAATTTTTGTTTCTGTTTTTCTTTAAAAATTACATGTATTATGAAAGACTGAAGGAATCATGCACGACTAGCACTCGTGCTACCCTCTGGTCCCTTTTTTAACAACAATATCTCTAATATTCTTGTTGCTATTGTAAATACTGTAACTTATCCATAACGTTAGTTAAATCATGCATATTAGGTACATGCATGCAGAGTACATTCTATGTATTCATATTTATCAGATTATGCTCTTATTACGTAATATAATAACGTTAGTATTTAATTCTGTAGGTTTTATACTAAAATTGTTACTTAATTCTCTGATTTATTTTGTTGTTATTGTTAATGTTGTTAAAACATGGTTCTTGTTATTGCTATTGTTGTTAAATTGTGCCCAGTTATGGGGCCATCATGTTTTTCTATGTACAAGCTCCATTGGAAAATGTAATAGAGAAGTGTGGCATCGGCAAAATGATGTTGATACCCGAATTTTATATGTCTCTATACCAAAATGTACTAGTCGTGCCACAGTAATAACTCAAATTCAATCTTGTTTGTGTGAAAGACAGGAGTGGTCACCGCAAAACAGTCTAAGGTTAAATCTAGGAAAAACTTAAGTTGTGCATGTAAAACCTCGTGATAAATTACAACCATCGCTGTCAACAACGGTCTCTGATATTCAGGGGCGTAGACAACGGGGGGGGGGGGGGGGGGGGGGGATGAGGGGGATGCATACCCCCACTTCACAAGGTGGGGGGGATGGCATGTACGATCATCCCCCCCCCCCCCCCCAGGTTTGGGGGAATGATATTTGCTTACTTAATAAGTCATAATGATGATAATAATAGTACAAATAGTAATGATAACAATTATAATATTAATAATGATAATTATCATGATGATGATATTAATCCTCATCATTATTGTAATTGTGTTTATTGTTACTTGTATTAGCCCCATTCATACGGTGAAACCAATTCAGACGGTAAAAAAAGAGAAAATCTTACAAGTATTTTGTGGTGTTTTTTTGTGGTTTGTCCTCACTAAGCAAAAAAGCATAATTTTTTTATCAAAGAAATTTTGGGTAAAATACTTTTACAGGATTGTTTCTCACCTTATTGACCAACTTCTATGTGAAAATCACATCAATCCAAATATCCAATAAGTCATGAGTGAGTGGGCAAATCTAAGAGGCAAAAATGTTAGTTTTCAAAAGTCACAAGGGTAATTTGGAGTTTCTGTCATATGAATTTTTGATGAATTCCATTTCTGGTGCATAACTTATGTCCTTTCATTGTTTATCATCCATCTCTCGATGCACCTACACCTATCCCGACATTTAACCCGTTTAAAAAATACTCTTGCCTCTTGAGTTTGAAACTTTTAAAAACCATTTACATTTGTGAAAAGATACAACTGGATATTTTGAAAAAGATGTAGCATGACCTGTTCTGTAAACATTGAAAGTAATTTCCGTGTCATGGTTGAGTGAATACACTTTAAAAATCGCAGGAAATAAAGAAATGCCAAAATGTACTGTTAAAACGGCATAAACAATTACTCTTGTGACCTTTGAAAAATCTCCATTTTTTGCTCACTCATACATGACTAATTGGATTAATGTCATTTTCACACAGAGGTTAGTCAATAAGTTAAGCAAAAATCCTGCAAATTATTTTGCCGAAAACCGCTTCGATAAAAAGTTATGCTATTTTGCTTAGGGGTGGGTGGCGGGGGGGGGGGGGGGGGGTACTTTTTTGTTGTGTTTAGAAAACAAAAACACGTGGTGAGTCCACTAAGCAGGAGGCCTTGTCTTCCTTAATTTTTTTAAGGGGGGAATATATGTGAGTGTGTCCCTTACATAATTCACAGCGTGAATTGATTTACGGATTCCAGGACGGCTCATAATAAGAAGTTGAGAACATCAAAGATCACTTCTTTTTCAAGCATAATGAGAAAGAAGAACATGATGACAAACAGCCGTCTACATCAAAATTGGATAATTGTGTCGAAAAAGGCCTGTTCTTCAACCAGAAGAGAGTGCCGTTGACGGTGATGGAGCATCTGAGGCGAAAGATGATGATGAAACTGATGCCGGTTTCAACGACTGGGTTAGCCCCAATCACCCCCAACTTCTTCTATTCCCGTACTAGAAACTCAACCACAGAAAATTTTGTTTCAAGCCAAATGGTACCCAAACTACCCCGGGATCCATTAGGAACCCTCCCTGCAAAAATATGTGTCAGTCCATACCGTATTCGTATCCCACGGTGTGTAGATCTCGTCGAAACTATGACTGTCCATTTAAGGCGTAGTACAATGTGTGTGTGTGTGTGTGTGTGTGTGTGTGTGTGTGTGTGCGTGCGTGCACGCTTGTATGTGTTATTTTACCTCATTAAGTATGCATCAAATTGCACGATTTCAAGTGCAAAATTGCAAAAGCCCCCTACCGTGGAAGGGGGGACAACCCCCTCCCACACCCTCCCCCCGGCTCGGTCGCTTCGCTCCCTCGCTCGGGCGCTTTCGCGCCCTCTCGAGCGTTGGCAGCCCAGTCATCCCCCCCAGGTGTACAAACCTGTCTACGCCACTGACTGCTGATATTCCCGTTTTGTCAGCCCGGTTTGTCAGTTTCAAAAGCACGTGAACTTGGAGTTATTGTTCAGGATCATCTGAGTATGAACACTCACATTGATAATATTTGTAAATCGGCTGCCATTGGACTACATGGGATTAGGATGATTAGGCATTTTTGGGATAAAGCGACCACAGAGAGGCTTGTTCACGCATTTATATTTAGTTACTTAGATTTCAATAACGGTCTGTTTCTGGGAATCTCCGAGACTCAACTAAATAAACTCCAACGTGTACGAAATACAGCGGCGAGGCTTGTGGTGCGAAAAGGGAAATTTGAACGCACATCTCCGATCATACGTAGTCTCCACCATGTCCACTGGCTTCCGATAAGGGCTCGTGTTCAGTTTAAAATTCTCAGTCTTATATTCAAATGCCTATGTGGAAATGCTCCTGTCTATCTTCAGGATCTTACTGAACTCATCAAACGATACCAGCCTAGTCGTAATCTCCGTTCTCAATAAAAAAAATATTTTCTCTGAAATTCGTGTAAAATCTAAAACATTCGGTGATAGAGCTTTTGCAAGTACGGCACCCAAATTATGGAATGACCTCCCCCAATGCATTAGATCACTGACAGACTTCGATCAATTCAAATCACCTAAAGACGCATATGTTTGATAAATATTAGTTATTTTCACATTCTCACATAATAATTTTTACTTTCACACGCATAGAAACTAGTTGAATGGTATTATGCGTCTCTAAGAATTGAATATTATCATTATTATTATTATCATTATTATCATTAAATAAACTCAAACTCAACTCAACTGAACATATTATCAGACAGTACGCTCCTGGAAAGCACTTACTTAGGGAAACCCTGTACATGTATGATGCAGACGATGAATGAATAGAAATCAAAAACATACCTGAACCAAGAAGTATGGGCTTGTAAGAGATTTGCAAAACAATACCATGCACAAGGAATGAAAACGATTTGCATTTTTTTTTTTGGCTTAAAAATTGTGCCAACAAGACAACTTGAAAAATGCCGAACCTAATATTTCATGAATTATCAAATATCTAAACGATTACACCCCACCCCCATCCCTCCTTTATTTTGTTTGTAAGATTTTAGAAGTTATCTGCTTTCGTTGTTTTATTTCGTTCAGGCATTAAGGAATCTTGCCTTCTTTACACATTAATTTATCATACTGAATTATTCCTAAAGGTATATATTCATGTTGAGTAATGCTTTGTGATTTGATTACAAAATAATCAACATATGTGACAAGTGTATGATTTCAATGTTCACTTATATATAAATATATAATTTTTAAAAAAGCCTGTTTAATGCAATGTTTGTTTGAAGGAAAGAGAATGTTTTCATTATCATTTGTCATTCTCATCGTTGTTGATTTTCTCGCTACTGCTGCAGCTGATGTTGTTGATGTCACAGTTAGAGCTATATCGCTTAAATGAAAAAAAAAAAGAATTTTCATTGACTTATAAAGGAAATGACAGTGGTCTGTGCTTTTGGGAGAAAGTTTAAGATTAAGAATTACATTAATGCTCCTTTTGCTCCTATTGTAAATTTATTTGTTAAAGATCAGTGGTCACATAGATAAGATACTTCAGTCAAAGCAGATTGTATCTCCTCTATTTAATGCAAACCTCGAGGAGTAAAACTTATTTTTTTTCTCTGAAACATGTTTCAGAGTAGTATTATCACTTCTCCAGTTCGGGACCAGTTGCTACAAGTATTAAATCAAACATCTAGAATGAAAACATAATTCTAATTGCAAGACAGATACAAAAAAATGTTAATTAAACCTTGCAAGCGCATTCGGACAGATTCGAATCATTGATTAATCAAGTCGATAGCTTGACAGCCACATGTATAAGAATGAAGTAACGTTGAAGAAAAAAAATAATAAAATGCGCAGAAAAGTGAAATACAGAGTTGTACATTCAGTGTTCTTTCAATGAAGACCTATTTTATATTTTGTTTTTGACATAAATTATACATCAAGGCTAAATTGTGAGTGAAGTTGATAGACATGTCTGCTCCCCTCTACGTGTATAGACTATACAGTTTTTTGCACTAATTATTAGTGGGAGTTGTTCTTTAAAGCGTCACATGATTCAGGGAATCTTTTTTTTTTTCTCCACGTATTCCAGGTCTTCTTGCCCCCCAAATCATCGCAATTTTCACCTAGAATGGATGCAGATGGACTACCGTTGGTTGGGCCTGGAGTTGATTTGACCAAGGTAACGTCATACAAAGCTTTAGAAATACGTGTTCTGTGGTATACCGTTTTATTTCCGGTGGTTCGGTCCCACATATTGCAATTAGCGTTAGTTACGATACAGGGTTATACTGCCAAGATCCAGTCATCAGCTAGCATCCGGTGCTAAGGCTTCTAGCAGGCTTCTAGCAGTTTGTGTTGAAAGATCTGCTTTATTGATTAATCTATTTATTAAGTTATCAAACGCATTATGAAAAAAAATGTTCTATAGAAAGAATCATCTCCACCAAAGCTTGGTAATTACTCATACAAGTAGGATTTCACGCATGCATAATAACCACATAGATACTGTAGCAAAGACTAATACTTTTTTCATAGTACGAAAAAAGTCAGTTTGAAATTTAACGGCTGAAATTTTTACATATACAGAAAGCTTCAACATGCTATATTCTTAGAAATGGTCTTGAATCACACTCTCTTCAATTTAGATCGTGATCTAGACGATTTCAAATTTTAAGCTTGCAAAAGGGACGGACAATCTTTAACGTAAAATTAGTGTTTTCTCTGTCTTGTGATTACTGGTTTTAAACTTCTGCACAAAGACGAATGTATACATATTTCCATCTACCTTTTAAAAAAAATCAAAGTAAAATGATACTACTAATAATAATATTCTTATTAATAAGGATAGAAATGATCACTAAGTCTTCTATTACCGAGTTCATGTAAAAAGTTGTTATGAAACTAAGGAAAAAAATCATTCAACATTTTGGGGGCTACATTTTGAGCACATTAGCCGATTGGCTACAATTTTACATTGTGTCTATGGGGATTTGGGGGCTCTTTCAACATTTTCCAGGGCTGTTTTAAGCATTTGGGGGGTGAAATCACCCCGAGCCCCTGTGTACTTTTTCCCTGATTTCATATGAAACCCCAGATAGATTTTGTGCAGGTGGAAAGACTGGGATAAATTTTTATAAAACAGGAAAGTGTGGATGAACACAGACTTCTTTGTCTACACTGTACGTTGTGAGCTCCTTTTTTTTCACTTACATCGTTAAATTTGTTGTATTGAATTGAACCATAGTCTACCCTCTCTCTTCCTCCTTTGGTTACATGTTGTGTACCACCTTCTCTGTTGTACAGGTTGGTGCAATTCACTCCAAGCGCATGCTGGCGTTCCTCAACCATTTCATCATCCACACAACAAGATTCCTCAACAAGTTCTCCTGCGTCTGTGAAAGGGTAAGTTCACATACACTACACATACCCATGAAGAAGCCAGCTAGACTACATGTACATGTACAATGGGTGGCCCAATTGCAGTGCTATGCTATGTTTTAAGATGAAAATATATGTGGACCTGTCTACAGTAATGGATACATTTCTGTTACATGTACTGTAACATTTGCATTTATGAATCTCTTACATTCCAATAATTTTTTTTGTCTCTAAATAAACCAGCCAATAATAGTAAAATATCACAATGCACTGTAACATTTGCATTTTAAATCTGTTTAATTCCAATTATTATTTTTTGTCTCTTAAATAAACCAGCCAATAATAATAGAATATCACAATGTATTGATTTGCACTTTACAAGGTTTTGTACAGAAAACACACTCATCTGTCCTGTTACCAATGTCCTGGGGCAAATTTGTACAGGCTTAGTTTAGAAATATATAATCAATGAACATTCAGAGCAGGATTTTTGCTGAAGTAATTTTGAAGGAAATTAATTCCACGCTCTGTCATATTTTGGTGGTGCAAGGTGGTCAGAATTTCAAATGATTCAGGTGTGCAAAAAAATATCCCTTTACCGTAGACAGACCCATCTACATGTAATTAGTTTTCACTGTGATGTGACTATTTTTGTGGTACAAAAAAGAAAGCTTGATCAATTATCGAAGATTATTTCTGCAAAACCAAATATTACTCTTTGCCGATTCCATGGAAAGATTATATAGCCACTCTCTTTCAAATGCTGACAAAGTCAGGGAACTTTCAGAATTAGGTCTGCAAAAGGGACGGGCTACCTTTAATTCACACTCTCTGTGCTGCCACATATTACTACAATTATAATACTATAACATCTTTGAGTGAACACTTAATAAAAGTTGTATTCTCATGTACAGGGAAAAACTGTCAGGAATTGTGCAATTGTACCTAGTAAATCAGAGCACAAACAACAGAGCATGCCCTGAATAATACTTGCATTTTACATCTTTATATTTTGTCTTTTTTGTTCCAGAAATTATCTGACATCACAGCTCGTATTCAGAGATTGGAAACAACAATCAACATTCTGGAGGCAAAGGTAATGGTTTCATCTTACGGGAACATCAACCTGTCACTAATCGCAACAATGTGTTTTACATTTTGTGAAGAAGGCAGTTTCTTTCCACCAACTTATTTTATTTTGTATACATTTCATTTTAACTGTTGCTAAAAACAAACACTTGAAAGTATGGCAGTGCTACAAGTTAAGAAGTTGGAATGACCATACATGAATGCTGTGATGAGAAAGTGCACACGCAGCAGAAAAATAAACTCATCTCTTTGTGATTTGTTAGCTCTCTGCAGCCTTCATCATGACCAACCAAACTTAAAGAGCCAAAGTTTCAGCAGTATCGACACTAAAGAGTTATTTTGGCCTTCAGTTGTCATTCATCCTTAATTACAAAAGCTTGAAGTCACCCGGTCTTTGCTGAGCCCACATATGTGTGGGCTGTTTTTTTCCACTCAGATACTGTATATTCCATATATTTCACAGGTTTTTTATTTTCCGCGAATTTCACAAGTCTGGTGCTATTCGCGAATTTAACAACACACAAAAACATGAATATGATGGGCATGAGCACATGTACTAATACTAGTTCTACTAGTACTCCACTATCGCAAATTTAACCACTTGCGAAATTGTCGGGAAGTCCTGATTCGTGAAAAATTAGATGCGTGAAATATATGGCGTATACAGTACTGAGCAGTGCGATTGCTGCTTAATCTGTGTTACATTACAGACAAAAGAAGATAGGAATTGAATAAACTTCAAGTTTAGTATACCTGTAGGGTGCAATTAAGCCACACCCCTTTGGATACTGCAGGTCCATGACAAAGTTTGACAAAGGTTTACAAAGCTTGGAAATCTTAACTATGAGCAATGGGGTAACTAATCTCAGCCTCGCTGTGATCTTTACCAAAAAGCTTAAACAATGTTTTAAAAAATGCTCCCAAGAAAAATATAATGTATTTCAACTTGTTATTGGATTGTTGATGAACATTTGAATAGTAATTCATCCGTTGAGATACTAGGGAGGATGTATTTTTAATGCCTCTCCTACAAAGTTGTTCATTTATATCACGCAACCTTATTTATTCTTTCCAAGGTTGGCATATAAAGAGTTAATTTGAGCTTACCTCACCTGTATTCCCCATGTTAACTCCAGCTTTTCATGAGAAATTGTATGTTCTTGAATGTCCGCACTATGTACTAATTGACAGCTGCATTTACTCTTGTATTTTCATTTGATTTATTGGAAATAAAGCAGGAAAATAAAAATGAAAATGTAACAATGATAACCCATGATATGTAGTGGATATGAAAATGATTTTGAACATCAAATTTGAATTGAATTATCAATCATTTTCTCTTGTTTGCATTTTTCACAGTTGGCTTCAATACCTGGTCTGGAGAATGTGACAGTTGAAGTCACCCCGCCCCCAGTGGCCCCAGCAGAACCGACAGATCTCCCCGCCCTGCCCCCCTCTGGCCCTCCCGATGGATCGGTAAGAAGCAATACTCCCTATCCCATATAGCTCTCCGAATCTCACCGCATTCTAATATGTTTACCTCTAATAAGCCAGTTCATAGTTGTACATCATGGTCGGACACTCCACTGAATCAAGAACGTCTAGGGATTTGATCATGAAGCTGTGTAGGTGTGTTATTTTACAGTGTTGCCCATACCTACAATAGAAGCAGGTGCACATGGTGGGATGTTCTTCCACTACCTTCTCAGAGCTGAATCGCTGTTGTCATATCTGCATTATAATGGGTATAAACGTGGTAAGTGGTAAGTGGTATTAAAGTGGTACAATTGGCCCGAGGTCATTCGTACCAGTAATAAGCTGCTCATGCACACATTGCAACTATGAACTCGCTTATTCTTGGGATGTAAATTTCCAGTTCTGTACGCACCCATTCTTTCTGTATGCTTTCTGCACATTGAACTCCAAAATTATACGATACACTATGTCACAATCTAGTTATAATCTTGTATATAATAAAGTTTTTTTTACCTATTTATAACTTTTCATTTGATGAATTGGATTCTTTTGCGAAGCGCTTTCTTTCTGTATGCTTTCTGCACATTGACCTCGGAAAACATACTCTAAATTGTGTCAAAATCAAGTTATAATCTGCCGAATAATAAAGTTATTTTTCAATCTATAACTTTTCATTTGGTAAATGGGATTCTTCTGCGAAGTGGCCCAATAATGAGTATTATAAGTTTTAAGAGGTTTTACGATGGTTGTAAAGTTACAATCAATGGTAAGTTTTATGCAACAGGGCCCTGGTGTGCCTGTCTAACCCAGCCCTTTGATTGGTTCGTTGTTTACAGGGTGTCCCTGCCATTGAGGCCAAGCCTGAGGCCCCTCCCACCATGACCGTCTCCCAGGATCCCAGATACATGAAGTACTTCAAGATGATCAACATGGTGAGTCATGTGGTATTCTGAAAATCTGCCAGATTTATCACATCTTAAACATGATCATGCCCATCGTGTTGAGAGGGTTAAAACGGCTCCTCGGTAGACAGGAATAACCATCTCATTCGGGGCATTCTTAAATCAAAATTAAATTTTTGGACATACCTCGAATAGAGACGGTATATCCACACCTACACGCACAGGGGCGATTTAGTACAACGTTGAGTAGAAAATTACCCGATTATGTAGAAAGTTCAAGCTATGATGCAACAAGTCTACTCCAATCAAAATTAGATCTATATTTATAATCCTAGGACTAATATTCCCCCCAAATATATAGAAAGGTGAAAATTAAAGACTTACTTTTCACCAATCACACGTTTATTGCAGACATTTTTAATTTGCTCAAGTCTGACATAAATTTGACCAATCAGATTGTTCGATCGGTTGTTGGCTATGAATATTTAAATCGTCAGTCAGTTTGACGGGAAAAAAATAGCACATGGCAAACAAGCAGGAAAAAAATATGCGCGTGCGTGAAATTACTTATTCACATATGCATTTAATAGCATTAGCATTTTCAGATTCAAAATAGCGACCCGCATCGATTGCCATACAGTGTACAGGTGTAATGTTCAGTCTCTAGATAGGGCGTTCAGAGGAGCCAGATACAATCTCAGCGGATGCAACGTCCTACACTGCTGCAGTATGACCAATGGAAAGGAGAGATTCTTGTCTAGGGGGCACCACCACACACTCTGTGCAAAGCAATATGATACTGCATAACATTCTGTGTGAATCTGCTGCTATTACCCACAAATTGTGTTGAATATGCTAGTATAACTAAACCCTTAACAATAAAATACATAAGAATTGATTAATAATTTCAAAGTTTTTGAACAAGATATTCTTGATTATGCTACTCGTCTTATTAGAAATTAGTTTGCCCTTCATGCAATCTATTTATAATGAATGAAAATAAATTTGTTAGATAAGCATCTAATTTACATGAAGTATAATTGATACAAAATTTTCCCAGCCGTATGCTCGGAAGATGATTACGACTACCAGTATCGATTATTCATCAATTTCCTATGATTCAGCATGATTCAGTGTGTGAGACCATTTTGACCACCTGCTGACAAGGATTCTCTTCATCTATGGTTTATAGGGCGTACCGGTGGACGCACTGAAGCAGAGGCTGCTGGTGGACGGATTAGACCCAGCCTACTTAGAGTAAGTTCCCATTCAACCCACTTCATGTCGGATCATTTAACCCTTTGTATGCCACGTGTGCCTCTTCCCACAAGTAATACACACAAATCCCATAGAGCAAAAGTTTATTTGGCACACAAAGGGTTAAAGAGAAAGTCCACCTTGATGTTGACTTTGTGTTGATTATAGCAGAGAAATGAGAGCAACATATTAGTGAAAGTTTGACGAAAATCGGTCAAAGGACAAGAAAGTTATGACTTTTTAAAGTTTTACTTTTTTGACGTCAGTTGCGAGATGCTCTCTAATATGTTATCTGCTGTATAATTCAATAAATTCCCCTTTTTGTTCTTTTTGATGAAGGAATAAATCTTTTCCATAGAGGTAAGTGTGTAAAAACTTGTGTGTAAGAATATCAAATGCACAGGTAATATCCTTTGGAGGAGATGGACATTTAAAAAAAAAAAATGAACACAACATACGAGAGAGCATTTCACATGTGTCGTCACAAAATGAAAAATACAAAAAGTTATCACTTTATTAACCTTTGAACGTTGTCAAACCTTCTCCTATATGTTTATTTCATGGGTCTGCTTTTATTATAAAACCAACTTCCATGAAGGTAATCTTTCCCTTTAAGATCAGCAGATACTGATTATATAATCCACAAATAATCAGGCACTTTATTCATGAAAGCTTACTGACCTTGTTACAGTGTAGCCCAACTTAAACTGTTCAAATAGCTAGCTTTTGCATTGCATGAACATGTGTGATCTTGCTTGGATCTAGATCAGACAATATCTAGCTTTTGTATTGCATGAACGTGTGTGATCTTGCTTTGATCTAGATCAGACAATATCTAGCTTTTGCATTGCATGAAAGCGTACGCTCTTGCTTTGATCTGGATCAGACAAGTTTTAGTTAGGCTCCACTGTAGCAAGCAAAAGTGTGCAGCTGAATACACTTTACCTGCTAGATAGACTTTGTAAGGTTTCAGGAATATGGTCCCTGCTTCTGTTTTTCGGTAAATATCAATTGTGACATCAGATTGCAATGATGTGTTAGTTTAGAATTGTAGCACATACATGTCCATGCATATGTATATGTTCCTGACTTACTCTAGAATTCGGCATGGGTCATATTCAGGCTTTGTTTTATATCATATGCAGACACAAAACAAAGACTGTGCCAGAAATCGTATATGATTGAACTACTGATTTAGAATCAATTGTACAAAAAATGATCATTATGATCTTTATTTTTGTAATGATACTTGCATACCTCAGAGAGCATCAGTTGTTTCCAGATTGAGAGGTGTGCTGTAAAATCATTTTCATGTTTGTGATTCCAGCACACCAAATGCGCCTGCGCCGCCAATCAACCAAGATTCCGATTCCGATGACTTCAGCAGTCATGGAAGTACCGATGATGACTTCAGTGATTAGCCTTCTAAAGAAATACAGCAAAGAACTGTTCTAGAGAACGTACCACACATCCTATGATGCCAATGACTTCAGCAGTTCCAGCGGTACAGATGACTTCAACGATTAGCCCTCTACAGAAATACAGCCATAAACTATCCAAGAGATGGTAACCACACATCCTATGGTGCTTATGACTTAGTAGTAAGTGCGGTACCGATCATGATTTCAATGATGAGTCTTCTGCAGAAATACAGCAGTGAACTATCGTAGATATGGTACCACACATTCTTCTGTGCTCATGACTTCAGCAGTCATTGCGGTACGGATGATGAACTCAACGATTTGCCTTATAAAGAAATACCAGTACAACCAAGAACTGTCCTAGAAATGGCACCACACAGTGACATCCTACGGTGCTAATGACTTCAGCAGGTACAGCGGTACCGATGAGGAATTGTTTTGAAACACTGATTTGAGACAGAGTTTTCTAGAAGACGTCTCGCCATTTGGGGGGTTAGAATAAGAAACTCTGCTTCATTGAGTTTGCAACTGTGCAGCTCATTCTTGGCAGTTTGTTCCTTGGCAAAAGGCCAAACAAGGACGTGTGTGATCTGTGCAACAATTTGTGACATCATAGTTATTAACTGTGTTTCAGATCGCAGTTGGGTTTCTGAGATTTCTGAGCACTGTTTAAATGTTTGACCAGCATTTACAAGATTTTTGTTCTGGCTAAGCACACTGCTTTGAAAAGTAGTGTGATTTGATACACTGTAGCCAGAAAACACATTTTATAATCACACCCATTAACAATTCAACATATGCACTGATACACATTTACCTACAATATAGCATTGGTAATGTGCTGAGGTTATTTTTATATGGTCATTAATCCTTAGTATTGCCTTTTGAGGAAATATTTTGTTATATGCTGGTGTACAGGAATCAACTCAAATACTGAATACATTGTATTAAATGTACAAAAGTATATGGTGTTAAGGTCTTACATTGCAAAGAATTTCATGTTTGTCCATCTCATTCCTATTGCGTGCATGATCATGCCTCTATCGCTGTAACATTGTTGTTGTATATTTATGCTTTACACTCTATTTCATATATCCTTTCCTTTTGCCTACTGTAAAATGATGTTTTACAGTTAGTTGCTGTAAAAAAACAGTAGCAGATGTATGATACATGCATGTGCATGTGTTGTCTCACAATGATGTTTTACAGTTAGTTGTGTAATAAGCATGATGTTCCGTAATTACAGGGCCCGTAAGACAAGTCACGGAAACTGGTTGATATTTGCAAACTCGACCAACTTTGCGGTATTCAATTAAAAAAAGCGTAGGCATTTAACAAATAGTTCTGTGTGCTCAATTTATGATGCCTTGAATCTTTACAAAATGGCTTTAACAGTCCATTCTTTATTTGCAGATGGGCTCATATACACCTCATTGATATTATCAGGGCACATACCAACAATCTCTGGAGAAGAGAAAAAATTAACCATCCTTACCTTTATATACTCACTAACCATGAAATCTTCATTTGCCCGACTTTTCTTTTCAGAGCACTGTTAATTAATGTGTGTGTTTACTTAGTAGACATTTTCTTTATAAATTTGGCACAAGGACATTAACCCCTGTCAATGATTCCCATTAGACATCTGTTGCATTGTGGGAAGAACCAAGGACATCTGTACATAATCAGTCACAAATGACAGTCTGTGCTGTTGATACATGGATGTTTGGCAAAGGATGTATGAAGTGTTGTATCCTTGGTATGACAAATAAACTTGCCCATGAATGGTTTTAACGTTAGTGCTCATAAATTTGAACAAGTCCATATCTTTCTCGTTATTTGTTGGACCTTGGTCAAAGTTTAATTGACCTGCTCTTCATTCATTTGAGGGCGGGTGGGGTGGGGGGGATCACACTGAACAGACAATTTGTTACAAATTGGTGAAAAGGGGCAGGTGTTCAACCGATATGCTAGCCCATATACATGTATCTATATCGCCACATGTGTCATACCGCTGTCACGGTTCTGATGCCACATCATTTCATAATTTTTTGTGGTTGTATGGGTGATAACTAACCAATTATATGATGATAAAACGGTTTTGCATGGATTATGTTTGTAAAAAGAGAAAATTTTATGTGAGATGTGAGTGAGAATGCATGAGATTGCATGTATAGTGTCTTTAGAAATAACAGAGAGAATATATTATTGGTTGAAATAAAATTTGAATATGCATGTTGATGGTTGCGTGAGCTTATATTCTTTTGGTTGTTTGCTCTTCAGAGTCTGAATTTTTAGGAATATATATTGAGTAGTCAAAAGAAAAATAGTGGGGTAAGACACAGATAAACAGAGAGACGTATTCAGACAGACAGAACAGGAGTTTGAGAGATAAGGAGGTGGTTATGAGGGATGTGTCTCTTAGGGATGAAGGGAAAGTGAAGGCGGGTGGGGGGGTGGTGGGGGGGGGGGGTGCGCAGGAAAGAAGGTATCTGCCCTTCCCCCCACCATCCCCACCCCTACCCAGATATCCCCCTCTTTCCTTGATGTCTTTATCCTGTGTTGGTTGAAGAGCAATATTTTAGTAACCATGACCCCTCTATTTCCTGGAAAACGAACAATGCCGACCATGTTCTGATAACCGTTGAAGAAGGACCGTCCTGACATATAGCCCTGCAGTTCGTGTTTGCGCATTTTATATGTCAACATTCCAGGCCCCCCCCCCCCCCTCTATCTCTCTCTCTCTCTCTCTCTCTCTCTCTCTCTCTCTCTCTCTCTCTCTCTCTCTCTATCTATCTCTCTATATCTCTCTCGATCTCTCTGTCTCTCTCTTTCTCTCTCCCCCTTTGTCCCTCTCACTATTATTCGCGCTCACTCCCTTCCTCTCTCTACCTACCCCATTCTGCAAAAAATCCTTCCTCCCCTCCCCCCCCCCTCTTTTTTTTTTAAACAGTCATACCGTTCTCCTTCCTCTATCCACCCCTTCCTCTTTTTTTCACCCAAACTCTGTGTCGGCGTCGCCCTACTTTTTCCTCTCTTATTCCGTTGCAATCGCACTGTACACATGACCTCTGTTTTCCTATAAAGCTGCCAAAACAAACATGGCTAACAATGAGATCTTCGACTCAGCCCAGTAATTTTATAATTATCTTTATGATACTTTTATGTGGCGAAAAAGCGGTTCTGTCCTGTACGTCTACGATGTAGATTCTACACGCAGATTGAGCATAATCTATGCATGTAAGGGAGCATTTCAAAGTGGGCTCGATTTAAATACTTGGCGACAACCCGTCAACAAAGTATACGTTTGATGTTTGGGGCTGAGAGTTTATGTGCTGTCACCATCAATTATTCTTTACCAGTGAGTCGGAAAATTGCAAATCCTAGTAAACCAAATCGCATCGAATCTCCTCGAGGAGTGCATGTATATCAATAGACTTCGTTTCGTCTCATTGATTCTCGAGACTGTCACGAAGGACACGTTTACATCAGTCGTAGGACTCTGCGACTGGCTGAATTGCAGGATTCAGTCGTTGAGTTAGTCTGAAAGGTTGCCGTCTCAATTTCAGGCGTAAGCTTCTACGACTGCAGAATCGTGACAAAATCGTGTCGTCTGCGGTCACCTCTATAGACCGGGTCTCGTTGACGATATTGTAGCGAACATGGATACGGTCACCTACGAAACCGACAACGACATCGTACACCTCGAGACGGAAGGCGATAGTGACTATGACGGGGATATGGAGCCGTCGGAGGCGCAGAGAAGGGCCGACGCTGTCTTAAAGAAACTACGGAGTACAATGACGTACAATCTGGAAGACAGACCTCCGTGGTATTCAACCATCATCCTTGCGTTTCAGGTAACATTACTCCTTATCATTACCTATTTATTAGCTTCCGAATTGTTGAGAACAACATCATAAAGAGAGAGGAGGGGGAGAGAGAGAGAGAGAGAGAGAGAGAGAGAGAGAGAGAGAGAGCTAGGGGGGGCGGGAGAGAATCTTAAGAGAGAGTGTATGAAGAGGTTAAATCTGTAAATTGTGTCCCTTTTGCTGGTCAAAACATAAAGTGTTGTTAAAACAACGGGAAATGAAATAAGATACTATTGAAAATACTATTGAAAAAAAATATGTGCGTATGTGTGAAGAAAAAATTGTGGAGGTGCCTCTTGTTAGGTTTGCCGGTTTGCATGGGCTATATGTCTCTCTTCCTGAGACTTATAAAAACGTTAGAACGGTGTAAGAGATCATTGGAAGTAGGCGACCTACACCCTCTAGGTAAATTTATACCCCTTGAGAGATTCCTCTATTAATAATACCAGGTGTAAAACTGTTGAGAAATAATTACAAGTTATAACTGAATCCAAGCAGAAATTTACACAACATTAAATCAAGCGATGTAATTTTTTTAGAAGCAGTTTTGTGACATTTCATCAATTATTTTTTTATGAATATGTGATGAGATTTTCACTTTTGGACAAATTGGGATATAAACATTTGTGTGTATCAATCAGATCATTAACTCAGAACACAGCAATGGCCATTGCGTATCACAAATGTCAACCCACAACTTCTGTTCTCCCAGAAGCATTCATTATTAATGAAACTGTAATGGCAGTTGCTAGTGGATGAACAAATGTAATACACAATAGTAATTGTTGTGTCTCTGATACACAAAATTTTGTATGTCCAAAATTTGTCCAAAAGTAAAAAAAAAAAATTCTCCTGGAACATTCCAAGAATTATTGCAAAAATATGAATAAATCAAATTTCACGAAACCTGCCTTGAAAAAAAAATAGTTGAATAGTTGAAGTATAAATGGGTACTGTATTACTGATAATAAGATGCATAATTAACTTTCTGTGTGCCATCTGTGCCTATTTCCACAAGTAATACACGCAATGCACATAGAACAGCGTTTATCTGGCACTCAGAGGGGTAACTCATTATACTCAATGTCATTTTTATGTGTTATATGAATACAGACGATGATCGTAGCACATTGAGACTTAAATACAAGCAGACAATTGCGGGAAGTCAAATTGGCAAAGTGTTCAGCTAGAGAAATCCATATACGCGGGGTGTTTTGATTTATTAAAAATCATGATTAATAGTACTGTATTTATTTACTTTTCGTGGGGCAATCATCTTGGTCTTCATCTTATGAACTGCATGGACTTTGTATTGTTCTTGTGTACCAATTGTAAACAAGATATTACGCAGCAACTTGGGGTTAATTGGGCTTTAGATGACCATTTTGAAAATGCACCCTTTTTATTGTGATATGTAGAGGTCTGTCCCATACACTGCGTTGTGAGGAATGGCACAAACGAATTTGATCGGAAAGAATCCTTTAATACAGTTGGCGAAATAAGGGTTCGTGGAATGCTTGAGTAAAAGTTATGTTGATCATTTTGGGCTGAACCGTACTTTTTAATTTCAGAAGCGACATGGTGCGCTGTTCTGTTTCTAATTTCCGGGACTTTCTTTGTATTCGGCATCCATCTTTCTATTAAAACACTGTGTAAAAACTCTGCATTCAAAACAACTTTCTTATGTTAATAATTAGTAAAAAAAAAAAACGCCTTTGTTCAAATTCTTCATACCGCGTATTAAATCACCTTATTTTTGTGACAATTTTCTTTCTTTTTTTTATTTTTATGCAATTCCCCCCACCCCCCACCCCCCCCCCCCCCCCATTTGTTTATGTCATCTTTATGTCAACAATGCATGCGCCATGTTTTTTTTTTCAAATGTTTATCACGTATAGGTAACAATGTAAACCTTAATTCCTGGATTTCATGGTCATTACATTATCGTGACGTCATGAACAAACAATGTACTGTAAATAGATTACCTCATGTATCTCTAGAATTGATCTTCTATCATCTGTCTGTCTATCTATCTATCTATCTATCATCAATCATCTACCATCTCTCATCTATCATGTCATGAAATTTGACACGCAGAGAACTAATGACAATTAATTTCAATGGAAAAAAAAACGCGCGCGTAATTATATAATAATTTCTTGTGGTTTTGATATTCTTATAGCATCTGCTGACTATGTTTGGCGGCTGCATCGCCCTACCCCTGGTGATAGCTCCTTATCTCTGTGTCCAGGGGGACGTCGCATACATGTCGAAGCTCGTCTCCACAAATTTCTTCGTCTGCGGCATCCAAACTTTCCTGCAGACAACCTTCGGTGTGAGGCACGTCTCAAATAAAACCCCTCAAAAAAGTTGTGCAACTCAGGTTTGAGGGTCATATATCTTGAGTTGCGTCATTGTCGTGAATGAATGCTGCATCATAATACAGCATGGCTATTTAGCTTTACATTGATGTATCGTTTGTAATGTTTACGCAATCATGGAAAGCGCATGCAGACTGTCCTGATAAATATGCAGCAAGGTCAAAAATAAAATGTTTCCGTTTGTTTCGCACCTGAAATGAGTTTGAATGATGTTGAATGTTTATTGTCACGTTGACACCATTCAAAACACGTTGTATCTTCAAAATAGATGAAGCCTTCGTTTTGGAAAACAATGCATTTTGCATTTCATTTGTCTGTTTTGCTCCATATTCGGGAATACTGCACATTCCATGATTGCATAATCGGGGCAAATGGCACACCAATGTGAAGAGGAATATTCAAGCGTTCTTATGATACCCCAGTCATGCCAGTCACGAACGATAATAAAGCAACAAGCGATATACGAACCCTCACCCCTGAGTTACAACACTTTTCAAGGGGGTTATATACTCATCAGTAACTCATCACTAACTGACTAAGCACAACTCATATGTGGTCTGGGGCTGGAACCGTTTATATCAAGTCATACAAGTATTACCAAAGACAAAAGATATATCAAATTAATGATCTTAAATTGTTACCATGCCTATGTATCGCGTTTGTAATTATTGCAAATTCGAAATAAACTTGCAATGTTTCAAAACATCTTAAAATGGGAAGTCATAAATGATAATATAAAATCATTAATCCACAAATTGGCACAGCTTCACTGCTTTTCGTTGGATTTTGTTTACATTAGATGTATATTTACAAAAAACGAATATTTATTTTGTTCGGATTTATTGATTATTGTTTAAATCCAGTATATTAGTTTGGCCTTCAAATGTTCTGATCGCAAATGTTGATTCAGTGATAAGTGGTCGAGAACATTTTATTGCTTCCCTCTGCCAATTAATCACAAACAGTTTTAAGCAGCTATCCGATTTATTATCTTATATTACGAGCAAAGGTTATACAATTTGTAAACAATATTCTCCACTCTCAGCACATTTACATCACACGTATAATGCAGATAGGTTTTATTGCAATGTAATGATCAGTGAACTATTTGAAATAGTCTTTTGTGTTCCAGGAAACCGTGCATCTCCATCCCCATACAGAAATGCTTCTAGTCACATTATCAAATGCAACAATCTGAATCACTATTTTGCCCAATAAGTGCAATGATGATAATAGTATGTAGAGTTTACCTGGAATATTTATAACTGTTTATCAATGCACTTCACAATTTTCAGTTGACCTAATCCATATCTTACTGTACAATAAAAATTTAATTCAATTATACATTAGTATCATAGTATGCATGGTATAACACAGTTATTCCCATGTAAAAACCTGTCATTATTTGTCATATTTATCTAAATCTATCGGGTTGACCTGGAATATGTATGTTTAATAATACCGTGTGTATGATGTTTTTTACTACTACGACTACTTCTACTACTACTACTACTACTACTACTACGACTACTACTACTACTACTACTACTACTACTACTACTACTACTACTACTACTACTACTACTACTACCATTACTACTACTGCTACTAATACTACTTCTACTACTACTTCTACTACTGCTACTACTACTACTACTACTACTACTACTACTACGCTAACTGCTTCTGATATTATAACTGGTAATACAAATACGAGCAACAGAACGATTCCTACTTGCAATGTGCAAGTGGGACACACTCCTCTAATAATGCATGCTTATTTTTCCCCGACAGACTCCCCATTGTCCAGGGCCCTTCGTTCGCCTTCATCCTACCGATGCTCACTGTGATGACGCTGAGAGGGGAATGCCCCAACGCTGCGAGTAAGGCAATGGATGGTGAAGTGGTGGATACTATGATGATACTGATGATGATATTCATCACCATGGTGATGATAATTATGATGCTGCTGCTGATGATGATGATATTCATCACCATGGTGTTGATAATGACGACGACGATGATGATGATGATGATGATGATGATGATAACATTAATTCCATGATGATGATAATGATGATACTGATGATGATATTCATCACCATGGTGATGATAAGGACGATGATGAAGGTGATGATGATGAGGAGGAGGAGGAGGAGGAAGAAGATACGACTAATTCCATGTCGATGATGATGATGAAAATGATATCAATTTCCATGATTATGATAATGATGATGATGATGATGATGATGATGATGATGATGATGAAACTCCCAATGCTCACTGTGATGTCACTTAACGGGGACTGCCCCAACGCTGAAAACATGATGACGATGGTGAAGATTATGACAAAAATTATCACTATTATTGGTTATTGAAATAACATTATTGCAATTTGTTATAGTATAGTGTAAGCACAAACTTTAACGAAGTTTGGTATCAAGTTAGCAGGACCATATGAGATCAGAGTCAGAGGGGGGGGGGGGGGGGGGTAAGCTTTCTCCTAACCACCACCACCACCACCCCCTCCCCCCCCCCCCCCCCCTCACACACACACACACACACACTCTCTCGTTTGTCGATACAACTACACCAGGGACATTTTGGGGGGAACAAATGAAATGCTCCAAAAAAAATTGTGCCTTCATCTTCTGCCGAAAAAAAATATATCTTCGGCCGACAAAGGTTTTCCTATAAAAGGATGGGACAGAATTAATCGAAACCTTTTCTTTCTTGGTATGTGATAATTCCGTCTTTTGCGAGGCCAACACAGGTGTCCTTCTCGCGGATTTGATAGCTTAAATTAAAAGCTTTCGTATCAAAGGATGGGAAAAATCATCATTCAGACACGGCCTATCCTGGTAGATAACAGTCCCCTCCTTTTGAAGGGCCAACAAAGGTGTCCTTGCAACTTGGATAAATATGTCCCTTCTTCTCGTATACAGTTATTCTGCAGTCCCCTGTAAATGAAAAAAATTGGGCCATTTGATCGGGAAAATACTTCCTTTAGTTATGTTATAAAAACTACACGTTTCTTCCGCTATATACGTAAAACATATTTTATGCAATATAGATAGATATAGAGATATACAGATAATGGTTTATTGGGATAAAACAACAACAACAACAACAGTACAAAAGAGAAACACTTCGCGGCTCGCAGGCCGAATTTTGTGTGACTTTACAATGTATAATGTACATAATCATATATAACATGTATAAACATTCGAATGGGTAACGGAGATTCTATACATAATTATTAATAAACATTAGAATGGGATTTACTATTGGCTATGGGTAATATGAATGTAACTGAATCTGCATTCATCACACTTTTACTAACTTAAGAAATATACAAAAAAAATACAAATTATGCACATAACTATGGACGGAAATCATTATTTTAAGATTAAAGGGTAAATATAAACATATATTGAAGGGTAAACATCGAACAATCAAATAAACTGCCATAATTGTTTTATCCTGTTTCTCTGATGATGACCACTATCTCAATTATAACAAAACTAAGTTAGATGTCCTACACAAATTGCAGAAAAAGAAAATTACGTATTATGTACTGGCAGCCATTATCTCTCTTTTTACGTCATTTTAAAACCCTGAATATTTTTGATATGTATCCTTATAATATTGCAGTTTCTATTATTTAAAAAAGGGGTTATTTCGTAACGTTTCAGCTATGTTTGCAATAATAATGCCGTTCATGAAAATAATACTCGAAATCGCAATAACTTTCATGCGTGGGTAGTAAAAAAAATATGGTTAAGAACTCTGTACCTCTGAAATTTCAATTAATCTGTCTTCATTTATGAGATCCTTGAAAACACATCTCATAGCAAACTACACTTAGTCAACTTACTATGTACTTTTACTGACTGTGTTGTTTTATTTGTTTTTTTTCCGTCCGTGTTTACTTTTGCCTTTAAGTCAATTACTTCATGTATAATTTATGTGTCTATGGGAATTTACCTCACAAGGCCTTATTCGGCTTTATTTAAGTTCTTATTTTTCATTTTTAAATTTAAATGTAAAATTATTGATTTATGCGGTTTTTTATTGTGAAAATTCAATACTGGTGTATTGTTTTATCAGAAAATTAGATAAATAAATGAATTGAGTTAAATGTAAACATTCCTTATTTTCCATGTCCCTCTTATACCCCTCGTATCTTAAAGATACGGGAAACTCGACGGTCGACCAATCAGAAGTGGACGCAGAATTTCGCAGCAGAATGCAAGAGGTGAGTCACACTTAAAGGAAACGGTCAGTCAAACTGTTTGCTTAAACCGTGGGAATCACTGATGTGATATTGTTTTGACAGGAAACATGCCTAGGGGAAGCTTGGAAGTCGGAAATTGCTACCAGTTACATCCATTTTTCGCTGAACCCGCTGCAGTTGTAAGGGACTGTACATAGTTGCATGTGGTCTGGATCTAACTGCGCGAGCAAGCGAAATTTGATAAAGTTCCTTGAAAAAAATGGCTTTATGGTACGGTTAGCTTATATTTTCTGGAGTTTTAGAGTACGAAGTGTTAAGCAAAACATTTGACATTTCTGATAGTTGAAAACTTAGGATTGACATTTTGTATCAGGCTAAATGTGACATGAATCATAAATACAAGTGACATGATTCGTAACTTAAAAAATAACAGTTGGAATCAGGCTTAACTTTACCCATCATAAATTCGAAGGATGTTTTTGCTCACATCAGAAATTTTCACATTCCTTTGCAAAAGTCACTTAATTACTGTTGGAAATTTACAACCAACATGCTCTGGCAGCTTAATCGTGTTTAGATTTTTGTTTATACATCTTCCAGGCAAGAATTATCCAGAGAATCGGCGGTGATGAACATAATAGGATTAAAGATAATTTCTTTGTGAAGCATTCTCGTGTGATTAGCAGAGGAGTACAATGAACCTGCATTAAATGATTAAACGGCTCATGATACTCCATGCAACTTAAACGTCCTTGGTTTGATACGGACATGTGAATGTATAATGTGGTTGTATTGCAAAACAAATGGGTTCAAGCAAGGATTCTTAAGCTAAGAACGAATTTACGCATAACTGGCCCTTTTTGTGCTAAATGAGATTCTCAATGATTTTTATTCCCATCAGCTAAAGTTCAAAATCTGATGTTTGGAAATTAAAATTCTTGTTGTTAACAAGTGTCTGAATGCAAAGTTTATGCTTTGTCAAATTTGATTTCGATTGTTGGAAATTAACTCCCACGATGTTAGATGTAACAAAGTGTGAGATCTCATTAAGCACAAGAAAGGGTCACCAGTCGTGCGTAAAGTCGTTCTTAGCTTAAAGATTGTCCATCCCTTTTGCAAGTTTAAAATTTGAAATCGTCTATCACGATCGTAAATTGAAGAAAGTGTGATTCAAGACCATTTCTAAGAATAAAGCATGTTGAAGCTTTCTGTATATGTAAAAAATTTCAGCCGTTAAATTATCAAAGACTATTAATCAGACGTTGTTTACGTGCATTATTTGCATTTTACACTACGTATCAGTTTCAAATTGTGAATATAGAGCTTGCTAACACTTCTCTATATCTTTTGCCAATGTTTCGATGGTTTTGTGGTGATCTGAAAAGGGACTGGGTGTCTTTAAGAACAGCTTGGTGAAACACCCCCAATTTTTTTAACCGTTTGCGTGCCAGACAAAATGCTGCTCTATGAGATTTGTGTCATGTATTGATGGTGAAAAAAATACAAATGGCAAGTTAAGGGTTAACGGGCGGCGCATTTGCAAAAGTTCTGAAACTCGGCGGGAATCAGCCGTTTACCCTACTAAGAACGTGTGTGAAATGTTGCAGTCATAGCTTCACGAACCTTTTCGGGAGAAGTGAAAACAATCCCTGTTTCCGTTGAAAACGTAACGATCATGGTTTACATCCACATACTGTATTGCAACGTTCGCTCATGGTGTTCCGCTTGCATCACTGTCCGGTCCGCGTATTTTTTATTTACACCACTGATCCGCCACAATATTAAAAAAAGAACACACACACACACACACAGAAACTGTTCACGCAAGAGTCTAGCACGTCGACCACACGTTTCATCGTGCACATTATCTACTTGATTTCGTTCATAATAACTTAGTCTTTAAAAACAAACCTTATTTCAACATATGAATAAGATAGCTTTTAAAAAAACGTTGAGTTTATTGAGCTCAGACCAAGATGAGACAGCGTCAACTCGACTAGACTAGCAGTTCCGATTCTGGACCTTGTTCGTGAACACACGATAGTGCGCATGATCGGTACATGCCTTGATTTGCCTCAACGATAAGCTGCGTGGCTGTTTTCTGCTGTATGTAGTATGAGTACTAACAAATGAACTAAATTTCTAGTTCTGTGGTACTACATGTAATAGCATATAATAGAAGGCCGTACGGGTAGCGGACTACTAGACAAGGCGATCGACACGATCAAATCTCACGCGAGAACGATCCGAGAGATTTGCTTGAGCGCACAGATTAGACTTGCCCGGAGCCGTTTCTTTCGTATTTCTGGGAATTTTGGCGGAGCAGTGGTGTAAATAAAGAAATACGCGTCCGGTCCGAGACCCTTTATGTGCGCTCCGGTCTCTAGACGATCCACGACCCGTCTAAAACGAACTCGAAATGTAGGAATCAATATAAATTCGCTAAATGTCAGTTTTCAGTTCTAATGATTATTGTGAGGGTAATTCTTATGTAGTACTTCCTGCCATTTTCCGTGGTTGTTACAAAATTGTACCGTTTTGACCTGGGAAAGGGCTACGCAGGCCTTAAGTCAGTGGTTTCGTGTATTAGTCGGTCCTCTTCGTTGATGTTTAGGCAAGCAAAGTTATTACCATCTGTTACTCTATTGTCTTTCATCCAGGACGAGGTCGAAAGACTTGACCTAATCGATCACGAGATTGTAAATACTGAACTCACAGTATCAATTAGATATATTAGCGATAGCCAATAGTGTTGTTGAAGTTAAGGATACATTAGGATTGGGATTGGGCGGTAGGGCTGGGGCTGGTAGAAGAGGAAAAAAGGGAGCGGGGGTACGTGAAGGTACAACACTGCCCTACTCGGACAAAAGGAAGCAAGTGACAAATCACTCAAACCTGGGTTATTGGTATTCTTAGGTTGTACCCAGCATTCCCTACATACGGCAAAAATCTGGACAAGAAATATTCATCTTGCTGTGAGATATTCAATCTAACATGATGTGCTGTTGCTTCAATGCCAATGCAAGTGACAGACACATTTTGCTCATTTACAAGAAAGGTGTATTTTGTTAGTTGCCTCCTTTTGTCAGGGTTGGGCAGAATAAAGGTCGCAAAGCTTGTAGCTGTCCATCCAGTGATAGCTATACTGCCCTTCTTTGACAAAAAGAAGAAAGTGATAAACCGATCAAATTTGTGTCATTTGTACACTTAGATTGTCCCACACTCCTTACATACAGGCACAATCTGGAGACGTATTAATATTGCTGTGAGATATCCAAACTAACACGATGTGATATTGCATTGATGCCAATGCAATGACAGACACATTTGGCTCATTTACAAAATGTGTCTTTTGTTATATGTTCCCTTTTGTCCATGAAAAGGGTAGTATAATTGGCAAAACACTTTATTTTCATTTTCGCTTGTTGAGGAGAGGTGCTCACTTTTAGATCACATTACATACATAATCGGGATATCATCATGATCATTGCATGTAAAGAGAAAGAACGTATACATTTTCACCAAATATGCCAAATTATTATTAAGCTTCTAACAATATACAAAAAAAAAACGTTATTTAGAAAAAACTAAACACGACTGATCAATGAAGAAGTTTAACAGACGTATTTCTCAAATGTTTGCTTTAACAGATCCAAGGTGCTCTCCTTATAGCGGCCTCCTTTGAGATCATAATCGGTTTTGGCGGCATCATCACCATTCTGATGCGATATATCGGTCCACTGACAATCGCACCGACTATCGGACTCATCGGGCTATCGCTGACAGCCTTAGCTACGGAGAAATGTGAAAAACACTGGGGAATAGCGGCATTGTGGGTAGAAGTAGTCTCTTTCCACCAGTTGTTTCACAGATAATTTTCCAACGATATCATCATTTAATTGCAATCTTCTGTGTTTAATATGTAATGATCCATGTACTCATTTCGTTGTTCTTTTTTTATCACGTTGTATGTTTTGGGAGATAAGGAAACTAAGACGAAATTACACGAAAACTATACAGATCAAAACCCCTCCATGAGCTTACTACTTCTGAAACAAAAAGTACCCTGAGACGAAATTCCATCTCGAAGTCTAAAAAACACTAGCTGGAAATATAAGTACATGAACTGCTCAAGAAATCTTTCATTTCGTCGATGAACTAGTAATCAATCAATCGAATAATGATTTAATATATGTCCTGTTATTCATAACCTCTTTATAACCATTAACTTTATTTCATGCTCCAGAACGGTCGGCTTGATCATTCTCTTCTCGCAATATCTTGAACGGTTCAACGTTCCGTGTCTTGGCTACAACCGGAAAGACCGCTGTCACAAGACCAAAGTACCGATCTTTCGCCTATTTCCGGTAAGTCAAATTCCATGCGCAGTTCTCTTTGATACATTTGTTTTTTTCTCGAAAGAGCTCTATGAAATAATTTTACTGCGTTAGTCATGTCCGTTTCCAGTCTGGTGTTTTAGTTTCCAAGACCGGGAAACGGACATGACTGTAAAAAAAAAAATGTATGTCGCTACGTGGTGTATTGTGGGAAGACTTTCCACCATGTGGTATGGGGGATTCGAAGGTTGCTCTAGCCATTTAGAGAAACTAATTCAATTTTTTCATTCTCCTTTCCAATGGCAGGTGTTTTTCGCGGTGATTATATCCTGGCTCCTTTGCGGCATCCTCACCATCACCGATGTCTTCCCCGACGACCCGACCAATCCGGTGTACCAAGTCCGCACCGACGCCAACGCCGAAGGCCTCGCTGCAACACCCTGGTTCTACGTGCCGTACCCAGGTACCAAACGTCTTGTGGGACGGGAGAAGGGGCAGGGAGGGGGGGAGGGGAGTGGAGGGAGGGAAGGGAGGGAAGGGGGTGAAAGGAGGGAGGGGAGGAAAGAGGGAGCGAAGAGGGAGGGAGTAAGGGAGGGAGGGAAGAGGGAGTGGGGGAAGGGAGAAGTGGGGGACGAGGGGACGAGGGGAGGGAAGAGGGAGGGGAGGGGGGAGGTAACGCCCATTTACTTCTTGATTGGATTCATCATTCATTATATCGCATACAGACTTTTTGGAGACAAGTCCGAATGAGAAAATTACGCGCAATAACATTTTGAATCATTAAAAGGCTGCGTTATCCTTGTATGTGATGAAACTGAACGACACGCAAGTCAAAATCTACGTGAATATTTTCAAGATTATTGTAAAATTATCGACTGGCAACATTTTATAGAATTGCGTCCGAAATAGTTAGCGTCCTTCGGGTTTACACATGTTTATACTTTGGCTCGATTCGAGATCTAACTTTTCCTGTTTTATCAATAAAATTTTGATATGTCTTGTTTTGAGCGTCTGTGGGTTTAATTTTCCAGATAAGTTCAACCCTTACAGACCCCAATCTATTCTTAACACTTCCGTTATCGTGGACACATCATGACAATGACCTATGCATGACTTAGTACTGAGAGCGTTAGAAAACGGGCGAATAATTAACATCTGAATTGATGTCTATGCAGGTCAGTGGGGGTTGCCACGGGCTTCGGTTGGGGCAGTGCTCGGGATGATTGCCGCTACTCTCGCCTCCATCGTGGAATCCATCGGAGACTACTACGCATGCGCGAGGTTATCTGGGGCGCCCCCAGTGCCTGCCCACGCGATGAATCGTGGGATCGGAGTGGAGGGATTCGGCGGCATACTCGCGGGCCTCTGGGGGTCAGGGGTCAGCTCCACCTCCTATAGCAACAACATCGGCATCATTGGACTCACCAAGGTTCGAACCTCACACCTCCTAAATTATCACAAAAAGGAGGAGGGGGGCACCAAGATGTTCGTAAGCTGCGCACGACTTTACGCACGACTTGTGACCTGTTCTTGTGTTAAATCGAATTCTCAATGATTTTGATTCACACTAGTTAAAGTTGAAATCTAATCTTTGTAAATGAAATTTATCTCGTTAACAAGCGTCTACATAAAATGGTTATGATTTTCTTTTAATTTTCTAAGGATTATTGGACATTAATTCCCACTTTGTTAAAAACAGGAACAAAGTGGGGTATCTGATTTAGCACAAGAACAAGTCACCGGTTGAGCGTAAAGTCGTGCGCAGCTTACAAACAGCTTGCCGAAACACCCCTGAAGTATTAGGGAATGGTATGAATAAAAGAACTAGTATAGGGTTGACCTGGTACAGGAGATGGGGGTACATCAGGGTGTACGTTTTCCTCAAATAACATCGCCACGGAATTCTTCCTACCGCAGCGACCTTTGTATTTGTCTTACAGTCATGTCTCTGCTTCCGGTCTCCTACAATCGTGCACACGATGAGTCGTCCCATGGTGCACCGCACTCCTACATTCAAACTTGGTTTGCAGCCATGTCCGCTTCCGGTCTCCTACAATCGTGCACGAGACCGGAAACGGACATGATTGCTAACAAAATCCGAATGTGGGTGCGCGATTCGCCATGGGACAACTTATCCGCATATTGGGTACTGAGAATTAAGTTTGCAGGCACAGACTAACCCCTTGTTGGTTATTCAGGCCAAGTGTGCCTGGAAATGCGGAGACTATAAGTCAGGCTGTAGCAGTACTTCCAGGATTGTATCTTAGGACGGTATCACAATGAAGTCGGTGCCTGCAGAATGGAATGGAACTCATGGACAAAACTTCACGAGAAAGTCTACGCTGAAGGTAAAGTGGTGTTGATAAAAGCAGAAACATGAAAGAAACGTATATAAAGAAAACGTATTCTGCTTTTATAAAAGCCAACGTAACTTCAGGGTGTACTGCTCCCTATAAGTAATTGAGAGTTTCGCACAAAACCCCCCGTAAATGTGCATACAGCGTAATATAAACCAGGATAAGGTATTACGCTATCATCCATTAATGTCGACTTCGCGCTCCGCAGATAGCATTTGTTTTGCCGCTGTTTTTACAGGAAACAGAGGTTACATTCTAAGAAAGAAATCGTCACACAAAGGTAACGTTCCACAAAGCGTGAAAATCTTGAACACCTGAGCACCTCAAGGTTGCATCCTTTCCCCAGTTAAGTTCTCTTTGAACGTTTGCAATTGCCAGTGTTTATCAAATGAGTGTAGTATCATCAAATATGCAGATGATACAGTAATTACTGGATACTTGAATTCTGATCATATCTTACGTTAAACCCGCAGCGATAGAAAACTAGAAGAATATAGTGTATGTTCTAAACTTAGACAGATAATGAATGACCCAAAAAATTAATAACGGCAACCTTAGGATGAACCGCTCAGGTAACCGTCTGTGCGCTCCCCGCACACAGAAATATCGCTTGAGGCAATCATTCGTTCTTAATGCCATTCATCTGTACAATCCAAAAGTCAGAAAGACTTTTTCTCAAATGTAACTTATTATTTCACATATATTGGTTTAAAGTTTTAGGTTTGTTCAAAAGTTTGGTAATGGAAACGTAGATAGAGAGTTATACTTGGTACTTTGATTTTATTAGATATTTTGATTTAACTCGGTACTTTCATTCATTGTAATATTATGTAGCATTGTAATATGTTGAACCGTGTGAAAATGAATTTGCTGATGGACGATAAGTAAGTCGATTCAATTCAATTTAATTCAATTCAATAAGTACTATATTCGGTACGTCAAAATGGTTCTGCTGAGCACCTCAATTTTTAACGTGAATGCTACTAAATAACTTCTTCTTCTTAGCGTGTTTAGACCAATCAGGATTGTTCTAAACACGCTAAGAAGAAGAAGTTATTTAGTAGCATTCATGTTAAAAATTGAGGTGCTCAGCAGAACTATTTTGACGTACCAAATATAGTAATTATTGAATTGAATTGAATTGAATCGAGTTACTTATCGTCCATCAGCGAATTCATTTTCACACGGTTCGGTTTGTATTTCAGGTGAGCAGCCGATTGGTCATTCAAGTGATGTCGTCATACCTCCTCATCCTGGGAATCTTTCTCAAGTTGGGGGCAGTCTTCGCGACAATACCCGAACCCATCATCGGGGGCGTCATCGCTGCTGTGGTTGGTAAGTAGACAAATGAATGTTGTATCCGCCATTGTAAATTAGTAATAGATGTGTATTGGATAGAGCAAGCAAACAAAGATATCTAATGAAGACAAGTCAGTAGTGGTTGGTACGTAGACAAATGAACGCTGTATCCGCCATTGAAGCATGCTTGCAAGAAATGCACATCCATGCAGTATCAATCTGGTCGGTGGTCGATGTGTGCTGAAGGGAAACCATTTGAATCATAAAGGGAAAGTTGATCCTGAAGTAAAGTTGGTTTTAATAAAAGTAGAAACATGAAGAAAAAAAACATATGATTAAATAAGGTTTGAAGAAAATCCACCAAAGAATAAGAAAGTTATGATTTTCTTAAAAGGTCTGATTTTGTGACGTTACGTGCAAGATGCTCTCTTTAATTTTGTGTGCTATTTTTTGTGTGTAAATGTCCATTTCTCCAAATTACATACATCATTTTACTTACGCGTGTGATATATCGTTAGATACACGTTTTTACACACATACGTCCATGGAAAATATTTTATTCCTTCATCAAAAGCAGAATAAGCGTATCTTGTAGAATCATACAGCACACATCATATTGGGAGCACCTCGCACGTGACGTCACAAAATTGCAAGTGTAAAAGATCATAACTTTCTTATTATTTGACGGATTTTCGTCAAACCTTCATTTATATGTTTCTTTAATGTTTCTGCTTTCATTAAAACCAATTTATTCCAGGGCGGACTTCCTTTCAAAAGAGGATCAAATCACACAGAATTGATTTGACAACTGTTGTTTCAATGTCTGATTCCTTGCTTTATTGAGAAATGTGGCATATCGCTGCTTCCTCTGAAATGGATGATATAACGCTGAATCATCCCCTTAAATAAAGCTTGATGACCCCTTCCTTCCACCGAAAAAATAAAACAGAGTGTTCAAACCTTGTGCCACTTTAGTACTCGTGTGCAATCCAAGCCTGTGGATCACGTGCGCCAACATGGACAGGTGGTGCTTAAACGAGTTGAAACACTCAGCGAAGAAAACATAAATAAATATTAACTTAATCCCGATTGTATTTGAACACCATAACATTCATGTCATTTATTTATCAGAACATACACAATAAAACGCATTGTCCTGATTATAACAGAGACAAAAAGTAAACCAACCCTTGACACATATCTGTGTACTCAGTTTATGATCTGATATACTGATAACAAGCATATAATCCATGACTAAACCATATAAACGCAGCTGCCACGCTAGACAGGAATCAGATTACTGACAAACTGCCAATTTCATGGAAATAACCTGATAGGCGTAAACCCTTAGGGTTTGGAGAGTATATTTGATATCATCATGATCATAACGACCTTTTTATCATGACTCTCATAAAACTGCCCTACTTTGACAAAAGGAACCAAATGGCTCAATCTTTAGCTTTTGGCACTCTTAGATTATACCCAACACTCCCTACATAGGTCATTTACAAGAAAAGTAAAGTTAGTTGATTCGTTTTGTCTAGGAATGGTAGCATAGATCTAAACGGTGCACGGTAGTTATCTCCTTAATCGACACAGTAATGAACAACGATCATGAAAAACGGGATAAAGAAATATGCCAGCTAGTCACATATTTCGAATTTTCGAATTTGAATTTATTATTTATTAACAACAGTAACAATAGCAATGCAAAAACTTGTATGTATATGACTGAATTAACAAAGAAAGAGGAAAACGTGTATAAAAAAAAATGACAAGTATCTAACAATGAATGTAGAAATACAGCATGTTAGTTGTGATGTAGCATTTTGAACAATTTTGTACAAACTTGAAAACGTTGACAATAAAGTTGTTAACGGGAATCACAACTTAGCACGAGTCCTAGTCGAGCCCGACTCCTTAAACTCTTTAAATTGAATACAATCGTGTTACCCACGGTTCCCTCTCCCCCCCCCCCCCCCCATCCACCCTTATTCTTTTTTTCTATCATTCTCCATATAACGTGATATAATCGAGTCAGAATTAGTGAAACACGTATCAAAATCAAATCATGAAACATTTGCATTCGTTCGCTGGAAATGACAATGTTTCCGAAGCGCATAATGTCTATGATTCATGCAGAAAATTTGTCAGCTAAATGGCAGGGCAATTTTTGCTTTATCATTCATCTTTCAATGTTTCTTCTACAATGACACAAGTTATTTGTTTTGATAAGTATTGTAAACCATAACTAGTGTTGGGATTAAAGTCTGATATATTTTGTTAAAAAAAATGATTATACTGCTTGACAATTTCTGTACTGCCCTCATATCTCCCACTGTGTAATAGCATTCCTTTGAAGTACGCCGCGATACATTTATAACACACTCTCTTGTCCTTTGATTGGCTGATAGGGATGGTGACGTCAGTGGGGATTTCCAATCTGCAGTACGTTGACATGAACTCTCCGAGGAATCTGTTCATCGTTGGGTTCTCCTTCCTCATAGGGCTAGCTCTCCCGATGTACATGGCCGGACACCCGCACGCCATAAATACAGGTACGCTGCACCATTATGATCATCATCCTTTCCGTTTCCCCTACTGCCACCACCATCACCACCACCATCGCCGCCACCACCACCATCACTACCACCACCCCCTTCGCCACCACCACCACCACCGCCGCCGCCACCATTACCACCATCGCCATTACCACCATCACCCTACAGCTATCACTACCACCATCACCATTATAATCATCATCCGTTTCGTTTCCCCTACTGCCACCACCATCACCACCACCACCACCACCACCACCGCCTCCACCACCATCACCACCACCCCCTCCGTCACCACCACCACCACCACCGCCACCACCATTACCACCATCGCCATTACCACCATCACCCTACAGCTATCACTACCACCATCAACATCAACACTCCATCAAAACAGGTATATCGAAAAGGCATCACTATTATCATTTATCCTCTATCTACCACTATCACCATCATTACTATTACTACCGCCACCATTACTATCATTCATATGATCATCACATGCCATTAAAAGAGTTATTACCACCTTAACTCTTCTTACTTTACCCCAACCGCCATTTTCATCATCCTCACCATACTACCACTATGACCACCATCATAACCACCAACACATTTAAACCTGGTATGTTCTCCAATTATCATTTTCATCTTTTCACTTCTTCTACACCCACCACCATCGTCATCATTACCATCACCCTATCATGTCGACCACAATCACCACCATAATCATTACGCCATTAAAACAGGTATATTACACAACAATTGTTCTTGTTTGGAGAAAAGGTATATGTTGATAAATCGTATATAAAAAGTACATTACTTTATGGCACATTCGCGTTATATATTTACCATCACCGACATGACCGAGGGACACAGATATATTCTTGTAGAAATAGCTCTTTATACTCGTTCGTCATTTATGCATTGCAAGATTGGTATTCTCCATATCGCACATAATGAATCGCACAGGGAATTTCCCGTCTCATGCGCTAATTCGCTTGCCCGGAAGCGGACATGAAAGCGAAACCAAACAAAATACGAACGTGGCTGCACAGTGTATCATAGGACGACTTTTCCTTATTTGCATGGTGCATAGAGAATTGTACACCATAAGGGACATTATTGTGGGTCGCATTTCTGTGAGAGATGTTCTTTTAAGCTTTTCCGTTTTCCTTGAATTGCGGGATGAAAATTGTGCCTGTTTTTGCGTTTTTTATAGCTTGTAGCCAGGATTATCGGTGCTGTTATTTCCCTAGATCCGCCTGAATACATAAACTAATAGGTCCAGCGACCACTACTGCAAACCCACACTGCGTTAGTTTACTTTAAGACCCAGTTTGGCAGACAAGCAGCGCGCGAGGTTTTGTTCAAAGGCTAGTCATTACTTTTCTTGTTAACTCTTCCTGTGCCATATCCAACACTGCCTAATAGGGTGTGTGTGCGTTATTGGTGGTAGAAGGCATTTGACACACAAAGATTTAATTATTCCTTAAGGCCCTGTCCCACTGCACTTACGGATGCAAAGAGGATGTAAAACGTAAAAAAATCTTGTCATCCGTTGGGAAACGCTATGCATCCGTTGTGTACTCATTGCATACGTGTTTCATACGCTCTATCCATCGAGCATCTATCCACTGTGAATCCGTCCGCACAAAAAGTTTTGAGCTGCACAAAACTTTTAGAACGGATAGAACGGATGAACTTCTCGCCGTGTACCATGTGAATCCGCAACATACGAGCAACAAACGTTCTGTATCAGTTATTATCCGTTAATCGTAAGCTGTATCTTCTTTACATCCGTTTGATCCGTTCTATCCGTTTTGTGCAGCTTTAAAGATAATATACTGTACTGGGAAGACGAAAAAGCCTTCAAAAGGTAATCGTGAGCAATCTTCTTGCAAATGGTCTTAAATTCACGTATTGTCCATTTTAGAAGCTTGCTGAAAGTTATTTGCCCTCAAATGATCAACATGCGGAGAAATTAGTGATTAGATTACAAATCCTGAAAATGTTAGACCCGAACATTTTGATAATTTTGAGAATAATCACTACATTCTCCACATGTGGATCATTTGAGGGCAAATGACTTTCAGCAAGTTTCTAAATTGGATAATACACTCATTTAAGACCATTTGCAAGGAGATTGCTCACGATCACCTTTTGAAGGTTTTTTTTGTCTTCCCAGTACAGTATATGCCCTTTAAAAACTCTTTTTGTGCAGGTGGGTTCACAGTGGACGGACGCTCGATGGATGGAGCGTATAAAACACGTATGCAATACACAACGGATACATAGCGCAAGATTGTTTACGTTTTACATCCTCTTTGCATCCGTAAGTGCAGTGGGACCGAGCCTAGTTCAGACTGCAGTAGAGGACAGCTAACTTTAAAAAAAAGATGATCTCAGATTAAGACACAAAGAAACAATCAATATAATCCATTTAATCAATTGTTACATTTTGTCTTTCCACCATTCAATACTTCTCTTTAATCATTTACTTTTGATGTCAGGGTTTTTTACGCTCACTGCTCTTTTTGTTGAGCCCTCATTCTCATTCTCTCTGTCGTTTGTGTGTTTTTTATTATTATTGTTGTTGTATGCATTCATGTTTTTGTAGTTTTATGAAATGTTATTGCACTGTGTGTGCATATATATATATATGTGTGTGTGTGTGGTTTCATAATGAATGAAATGAAATTGAATTAAAAAATGAAATGATTGAAATTGAATTGAATGTGAAATTATTTATTCCGTTCTGTTTTGTTTATCCCCGTCGTGGTATCGTGTGCTTCAGGTTCGGAGAGCATTGATCAGATCTTTTCGGTCATTCTTGGCACCAGTATGTTCATTGGAGGGATGACAGGCTTTATTCTGGACAACACGATACCAGGTAAGAAGCTTTAATCCGCCCCGTGCTAGGCGAACAACTGTTTCATGCGTGTTTGTGTGTAGGACATATGCATCCATGTCGGATGAGTTAAGTTAAACAGATAGTCCACCCAGAAATTAAGTTATTCAAAGCAGAAACATGATAGAAACATATTAGTGAGGGTTCGAGGATTTACAGCATTTGTTTGTGTGATCTATGTTCATAAAATAAATAAATAAGAGAAACTAGTATGTTTTATCATATTTCTGCTTTTATTGAAACCAACATAATTTCAGGGTGGACTATCACTTTAAGTTAATACACTCAGACTGAATGTGTAAACTCTACACACCTGTATATGATACAGTAATGAAATTTTATAGCAAGTGAGAGAGACATTTTAAAAAAAATGGCCAATGTATTAGGTACGCCCAATCTTTCTCCCCGACTTTTTCTGTGTCTCCTTTCCCTTTATATTTGTTCTCTTCAATCTGACAACGACTCACGCCGAACTTTCATAAAACAATGAGGAACTTACAAGCTTGCTAAAATTAATCTCATTTTCTTAATCAGTAAGTATTCTTCTTTGATTTGATGAAAATGTATTTTCATTTATTCACTGTGAGCATTACCATTTCCAAAATGCAACCTCGGCACATCCCGTGTTTATAACCCAACTTTTCTCCCCCTTTGTAAAACTTGTTTAGGTACGCCCGAAGAACGTGGATTGGGCAAATTGGTAGAGATGTCTACCGCCCCCGACGATGAGAATGAGAAAGACGAACATCTACTCAAGGAGGTTCAATCGATCATCAATCGCAGCTACGATATGCCGTTTGGCATGTCATACCTCAGACGCTGGGAGTGGACTTCCCGTCTGCCTTTTTGCCCTACATTTACTGGGTTTAACATGAGATGTAGGACCAAGTACCGTTTGTGGAAACGGGTGCAAAATGGGGACGTGAATCATGTATGAAAAGGAATGAAAATAAAAGCAATGTCCATGCTGTTACAGCCTGGTATCTTAAGTGGAAACTGTCAAATTAGACGGCGGATAGAAGTATCATGCACGTTGCCTACATATTGAATACAACAAAGCAACTCTGAAATGCCAGTTCAGCGAGATGTGATACGCCTTTACAATTGCGCGACAAAATCTTATCAATGTAATTGCAGCCTAAGATCTCAAGTAGAAACTACCAAATTAGACAGCAGATTTTAGTAACAAAGACGTTGCCTACGGTGCATGTTGGATACCACAAAGCAACTCTGAAAGTGTCAGCCAAGGAAAATGTCATACACCTTTTTCATCGCGCAACAAAATTTAATAATCAATTTAATTGCAGCCTAAGATCTGAAGTGCAGTTAATTTGACAGTAGATAGTAGTATCATAGATGTCGCCTACGGTGCATATTGAATACCAAAGAGCAGCACTGAAAGCGTCAGTTCAGGGAGATGCGATTTAAACATGTTATATACCCTACATGCCCTAGTCTGCCAAATCAAGGCCGAGAACATAATACAAATATATTAGTTTCATTCAGGGCGCTGCGTATTACATCATGTACATTATCACATAAGATTGGTATAGCATCATGCACTACCCTTAAACATAACTAGGCCATGTTGTATATAACTTGTCAATCATTGTAGCTTGCTATCAATGGTAACTACCGTGGCAACAGGTGCCAAAATGACAACTAATTGGCTGTTGCCATGGTAGTTACCATTGATGATAAGTTGCAAAAATTGAAAAACAATATGCAACATAATACTGAGGTGATAAAGGATTCACTCTTAACTGTCTCATGGCGAACAATTTCTGTATCTTCTTATGAATTATGTATCTAACATAACTGTTTGTTTTTGGGCCTAAGAAACATATATAAAAAAAAATGCATGTACCTGTACATTTTTGATACACAAGGGAGAAAATAGTGACTGGTATAATTACTTTATATAATGTGTATACATGTATAAAATAAAATTCCTTGCGGATCGACTTCTCATCTGGAAATTTATTTGAGAAATTCTTCATACACTCTTGTGTTGTACAATAATATATTATACATTGTGTGCTTTTTAATCCACCTAAAATTCATGAACAATGTGTGTGAAAATTTTTACTTAAAGACAAATGTATGTATAAAAGTGGTTACTGTTCAATATTCGGAAGGTTCGTTATTCCGAAGGTTCGTAATTCCGAAATACGTAAATTGCCTATACATTAATGCTCGTTAGTCCGAAAACGAAAAAGGGCTCGTTAATTCGAACGTTCGGAATAGCGAACCTTCGGAACAACGTGTGCTTCCCATAAAAGTAGCCATATGACTTAAAGTCGACCAAACGGGGAAGTATGATGATCTATTCCCCATGCTATTATAGTCGCTGGTCAAATATCATCAAGTCATGCACTCATTGTTTTTGTTTTAAAAAACAATATAATCATGCTACTCAGCATACTTCGGGTGCATAAGAGCGACAGCCGAATGATTAACCATTATGATTACAGGCCCTCACATCTATTTTGGGAAATCATGTAAGTACAAGTAAAACCACGTGTTGATTAACCTCATAACCGTATTTGTAGATAAATGGATGCATATTGTACAAGACAAAAACTAATTCATTATTACCAATAAATATTTTTTTTTACTACCCGGCCCGTTGACGACGTATTTGTCCAATACCGATGTTGTTGTTTTTTATCAGATGTATAGATCCAAGATGGAGATATTGGTGATGGAATAATTTGACTTCTTATTCTTCCAATACATGCCTAATATTACGACGTTGATTCCTACAGTTAGAGCTGACACGATTACCAAAGTAGTCCAGATACTGACGGTATTTTATCGTCCGCCTCTTCTCCCATACACATCATGCCACTGATTCACATAGTACGCACACCGCGCCAGACCACTGATTGCGCGACTCCACGAATCTGTGCGCCCGGAGAAAAATTTGAGAGTGAAATTTTTTTGTATGTGATGCGCCACCAACGATCGATGTCGGCGGATTGCTAAATACAGTCCAGGGGGTGGACTATTACCATAGCCATTAACGTTGCGGTGATGTTCGTGAAGGCGTTCAAACAAAATATTATTCATCGTCATGTTTTCGATTGTTCCTTGACTTCCCCTCTAAAATATTTCACATGGATGGGCATGATGGAGCGGACCGTAGTGCACAGCGGTCTACGGTCTATAGGATATAAAGTTTCGAACGACTCGCCCAAACCTTCCTCAAAATCAAGCTCTAATTTTGCTCAAAGTCCATTTCCAGCTCTATCATTTATCTATTAAAATGCAAAACGGACACCCTGTCTTTAAGCACTGAAACCACAAGGCCGTCGGGGAGTAAGTCACTTCGTAATGGAAATAAAAAGTGGTCATAATAATCCTTATTTTTATACCATTTATGTGCCTCAAATTAAAGGTCGCCCGTCCCTTTTGCAGACCTAATTCTGAAAGTTTCCCTGACTTTGTCATCATTTGAGAGAGAATGGCTATATAACCTTCCCCTTGAATCGACAAAGCGTATGATATTCGGTTTTAAAGAAATAATCTTCGATAATTGATCGAGCTTTCTTTTTTCGTACCACAAAAATCGTCAAATCTCAGTAAAAAATATTTTCATTTATTCTACGGGAGTTATAGTACCTCTGACCTTAAAATTTCATAGTTGGTATCCCAAAGATACGTGCTAAATATGTGCAAACTTTCATGAAGTTTGCAGATGTTTGTAAAAGGGACGGGCCATCTTTAAGAAAGATAGGAAGAAAGAGACAAAATTTTACAAATGTCGACATTACTGTAAAAGCACTTCTTTACATTTACAAAACACCATGTTCATTTCTGGCCAGTTTTTCATTTATTTACAGGATGGAGCACGCCATATTTCCACTTTTGTATGTGAATAAAGTTTTTTACACTAATTGCAGATACGTCAGAAGGTCCTTTAGCATTGTTGTCAACCCTATCATGATGTTTAATGTCGTTTACTGTATTGTGTGTAAGCTTTCTCAATTCTTGTCAAAATAATCCTGTTATCTAACTGGTTTTCCCGATATAACTTTTTCCTTTGTAAGGTTTTCATGCTTACGCAAGTTTGTGACGAAGCATTAATTGCGCAACCATTGGATATGTAGTTGAAACCTTACCGTATCTCTTTGGTCTACTTACTTTATCAACAAAGTGAGACTTGACTATTCGAATAGAGAATGTGTGGATCGCATAAATCATCCACATTCGACTAATATTTCGATTTTGCAGGCTCCTTGGGCTTTCACCATGTTCACGGCCAAGAAGAGGCTTTACAAATATGAATATTAGTATTGAATTTTAAAGGCACGTGCTGGGAAACCATAAAAAGAAATTGGCGTCAGAGTGAAAGGACTACACTTCGTAATGAAGACAGTAATCAATACATCAAAGTGGCAAATTTGATCGTGGCATGACCATTGACTATTTCACCAAAAGGAAAGTTTAAGAATATTTGTATTAAATTTTAAAGGCACGTGCTGGGAAACGGTAAAAAGAAATTGAAATCAAAGTCAAAGGACTACACTTCGTAGTAAAGACAGCAATCAATACAACAAAAGTGGCAAATTTGATCGTGGCATGACCATTGACTATATCACAAAAAGGAGAGTTAATGTAATTTATGTGCCTTTCATACGAATCAGGACTTTGATTGATTTTGTCAATAAAACGAGGCGAGCCTATTTAAATAGATATCTGCGGACCGTCAAAGTTACTGAACTATTAATAAAGTAGGTACTTCAAGAAGATGATGTCTGAAGGTTTGCATGGTGGTATGATCAATCGTGAAAGAGGTTTACTGTACACCATGTGTAAAGTCCTTGAAGGATTGAATGAGTGAAGAAAGTGTATATAATTGGAGGTGAATTGGAAAGGCAAGAAAGTGGAGATTTGAAGGTAGGGGTATTCTTTCGAAATGAGTGTTGTCTTTAAAGGGACTGTAAACTAGAAGGAGTTAGGAGCTGATGAGTAGAGAAGTAGACTCCTTTACTTCTTTACTCATTAGCTGGAAATTTTAAAGTAGAGTATTTTTTCGAAATGAGTGTAGTCCTTAAAACCAGAAGGAGTCAAGAGCTGATGAGTAGAGAACAAAAGGAGTCTACTTCTCTACTCATCAGCTCCTAACTCCTTCTAGTTTACAGTCCTTCTAAGGGCTACACTTATATAAAAAAAAAAAAACAATCGACTTTTAAATCTCCACTTTCTCGCCGTTCGAACTCACCTCCACTTCTATCCACTTTTTCCTCATCTCGATCCTTCCAGGACTTTACACATGGTGTACCGTAAACCTCTTCCGGGATTATTACTTCAAGTAGTATCTAGACATTCATCCTGATATGAGTGATCCACACACGAAGTTTATTTAGAGGCGAAAACATCTAATTTGAACAGTTTTTGTTGCCGTGCTCTTTTTCTTTCCGATACGAACGTGATTCAATATGAAGCGCTGTATTTGGACGCTGTCACGCAAGCAAACGACAGGTTTGGTAAAGAGACACTTAACTCTTTTCCTGCCACATATACATTTTACACGAGTAATGCACACAAAACCCATAGAGCAGCAGTTTACCTGGCACACTAAGGGTTAAAGTCAATATCTTTGCCCTGTTCGAGACGACTATCAGTAGACTCCGTGGAGACAGGCACAGTAAGCGCCATGATTGAGCAAAGGTAATTGCCATCTCTATTATAAACATGGTAAAGGAGTGCTCGGGCTATTAAGTAAAGGTTACATTCTGCATCAGTAGGGGATTTCACGAAAGTTGTCAGCACTGACTAAATAGTCAGTGCTGACAATTTCAGTGAAATCCTCGGCTTTGATTAGCTGAGAGGCACTAGCCTCTGACTGTTACTATGGTAACTGTCGGAGAACGACAACTTGTCAGACGAAAAATGTGGATGAAATACCTCCCGAACATCTCTCGTCAACACATCATGTCGCGTTAATCTCATGTTCTACTGTTCGTGTTATCTACAATGTCGTTTCTACATATTCCCCAAAGAATGACGTTGTCATGGTTGTGGTACTCACAGAAGAATCGTCTTCTGTCAAGGGAATGGATATCGGGGTGAATTTACTTTAATATGATCAAAGCCGATCTGTTCATTCCATAAAACGTTGAGATGATCACTGATCAAGATTTTGACTAATGATTGTGGAATCGCCTGATCGGAAGTGATCATATGAAGGGAAATTCAATCCGTTGTTCTTGATATTCGTCGCGGTCATCCGAACCGTCAAAATAAACCGCAAGAAAAGGAGTTTCTACAAAATTGAGTTTGAATTTAAACATATATTCCTACCTTTTTTGTGCCGTCCGGACTATGTTTTCCTCGAGAACTGTGTGGATCGGACATAATAAAACAGAAGCAGAAAAGAAATCCACCATTATTGTGATGTAACTTTAACCTACATCCACGTCCGCATCACAAGATACGATACTCAACATCCTCTAATTCAACATTGTCTGTGCACCAATCCTCTAAGTTGCTAAAAGAAGCTACTTCCCGACATGCAACAGACTCTATGTCTCCTTTCCACGTGCTACTGTCTCCGCCACGCGATGCACAACCTATTACACCTATGCAACTCAGTTTAATAGACGAAGGGCGCTACACAAACGAAATCATCACGTAGAATGCTGATCTATTTTTGTTTCCAATCTTTTCACATTGACGCAGTCACTAGGTGTGACTTTCAGCTTGCTTGGAATCTATATGAACCTTAAAATCTGTAGGTCTTTCAGGATCCCTTCATCATTGAGGGAGATGATTATACGTATATAACACACTAATTAGCGTGAGAATTCTTTAACTCTTTGAACACTTATTATTCAACAATGTTACACACAAAGGCTTGTGTTTCCAACAATGGTTTCACTTTGGTTTAACAATGGTTTAGACCGCTTTTTATGGGGGGCAAAATAAATCATTCAGTGTTGTTACAAAATCTTTAATTTTCATCACAGAATCTCGACAGTTAGTGTTTTCAGTTATTTGTTGTAATCATCATCGAGGACAGAATCTATAATATTTAATCAGTAGTAATGTTTCATGTTGTTTGATTTGGCGTCCAATAAAGTTAGTAGAGGTGCATGCAGTGTACGATTTGCGTTAACCCTCTGATAAGAATACGGCCAAATATATAGAGAGCAGCACACTATCTGGTGCGTAAAGTGTTACACGTCGAACTGAGTTTAAGCGGAGAGGTGTAAGGAATGTAGTCAGCACGAAGTGTAACTTATTCCTACAGAAGCCGCGTGCATTGATATCACAATGGAATATTTTACGCGTTTGGCCCTTTGATCGAGGGTAATCCGCCGCCAAACAAGTATTTATAGGAATATATATGCATGTATATATTATGTATGCACAGAAGATTTTAGAGCCACTTCATGTACTGAGTACATGTGCAGTAGTAGAACATCGTATAATGATACGATCCTGTGAATTTCAGATTATATTGTTGCTTCGTGTATTTTTTATAAATCGAGAATACTGTTGAGAGCACGTCAGAGAAATGCTTCTATATCGCACATTGGGCAATCATATTTCCTTACAAATATCTTGTAAATCGTTAATTGAGTAATCCATCTTCCACGGAAACAAACTCGATTTCATGTCCGAAAAACTTACAGACCAAGTTCTTTCTATAATGTTATAAAAAAAATTATCTTTGCTCACCCCAATCTAATTTCCGGTGACCTCTCAGCGAAGGCTGAACGATTGATATATTTCTCAAACCAGATTTTCTTTTGTTATTCAGAGGAAGGCACTGCCTAATTAGAAATACAGCGTATCGTTTAAAACAACTGAATGTCTTGAATTTTTATGAGGCGGCGGTCATCATAGATCAAAGGAAGTCTATCCGAATGCAGTTCGTCCATGATAGGTCCATGGTTTAAGTGAAACGGATTCTAGGTAATTTTAATTTTGAAAAGAAATTTAAGACATACAACCAGAAGAAGTACGAATAACGTGCACCAATCTGTAAATTAAAAATAAACGAGTCAAGCCAAAAAATCTTGGAACCAGAAGGATTTGAACCTGCAATATATTGCTTACCGGGTAGCGACTTGACCACGCAAGCTATTTCTAGTACACGGATGAGTAGCTTAATACAGACGACGTAATGAGTGCAATACAAGTATTGAACTTGAAACATTAAGCAGCATGTCACCTAAAGATAACCGTCTTCTATAAACTTCGGGTTATCATTCACATGAAGATCGTTTGCAGAGCATCCTTCGGGCTGTCGAGCGGATGAGCGGCTGGGCGAGGGCGTAGGCCACAGGGTTCACCAGGCTGTTCGCAAAGGTGGCCCATCGCCCCCATTCCGTGATCTCTGGCGAGGAGTTAATAAAGCCGATTACTGTGTAGACCAGGACGAGGTTCACGCAGTTCGGCAGCCACGTGACGAAGAAAGCCAGAGCGATGAAGGTCAGCGTCCTCATCGCCTTGCTGCCGTCCGGTGCCGCCAATGGATCCTCGCGTCTTCGGGATGTCCTAGCTGCGGATACCCTTTGGGACTTCCTGTCATTACGAGATGTTGGTGGTGTTGGACCTTTCATGGTTTCCTGATTAGCGCGTGGAGGTAATCTGTCCTCAACTAATTCGATAGCGACTTCTCTTCCGTTTTTATGCACCATGTTTACGGATTCCTTGCGTCCGGTCACTCTAGCAGAGACACTCGCAACTTCTGATCTGTCTATGATTTGATCTTTAATGCTTGCTGATATGCTATGCTGACTGTTGTGATGAACTTCCTTAGCTTTTTGAAATGTCTTTGACACATTATCGCTTCCCATTTGTCTTATTCTAGTGTATATCTTAGTATACAGAATTGATATTGTGACGAAGGGAATAACTAATCTAGCACAAATTACCGCAATGTTTGCAGGCAAGCTGAGTTCGTAATTAGCCCGTGCAAACCCACTGCTCGATCTGAGATTAGTCGGTTTCACAGAATCCCATACAATGGTGATTGGAATCCAGAAGGCAGCAGCTGCAACCCACGTGAGTATGTTGACGATGGTCGCCGTCTTTTTGGTCTTGTATTTTAGGTGCTGAAGAGGGTAGAAGGTAGCGATGTAGCGGTCGATGCAGATCACCATTACGCCTAGCACGGAAACGCACAGAACAGTGTTTTGACAGGTGAAAAACAAACTACTGCAGACATCCCCAAAGACCCATCCCTGATCGTAAAGATAAATCGTGCTCCTGAGCGGCATGCATACCAGCCCCACCAGGAGATCCGAGATGGAGATGTTGATGATGTAGTAGTTTGAGTACGTGCGCAGTCTCTTTTCTTTCCAAAATATCACCAATATGAATGCATTGGTTGCTACCGTCAGCGCTGACACAATCATCAATGCAACGAATGTCGCGTCAAATATTGGAGAAAAACTTCCTTCAGATACAGAAGAATTAAACAAAACTTTCTCCATATTTTGGTGAATTTCAATCGGCGATGTCTATGTATGCGAAGATCGTAACATCACATTGAATATTTGACTCTGTTAAGAGATGCTTTATTCTTGAGATTAGAGACAGGATGTCGGAGCACAGACATGACAGATTGGTGATTCTGAAGTAACGATGGTCACATTGATCGTGCGTGATAAGGCTAGAGCCGTACGAGTCATCATTCTCGTGCTTATAGACAGGTGATTGGGTAATCCGATACGCCAGTGTTTGCTTCTAAATCCAATTATTGATGATTTTATACAAATATCAAGGAGTGCAAGTGCTGTACGTTAGTCGTGTGTGATTGGTGAATGTTTGTATGTGTGTGCACGTGCGCGGTGCGTTTTTGAGGAAGAGAGAGAGAGCGAGCAAGTGCGTGTGAGAGTACAATGGCAGGTAAGGGTGGATGGATGAGGCGGCTGACATGCAGTATCAGCATCGCACCTAAAAGTGGGTCATTAGTTTCGGATGTCTACAATATTTGCAGTCGGATAAAACCGCCCTTCGTGACTGCATTGAAAGTGCGCCATTGTAACGAGGTACTGGTGATTGATTATTGGAGTTTTCTGTAGGGATTTTCTAAATGGGGAAACTAATTATACTGGCCATTCACTGAGAGAGGAATCGTTATTTAATTGCTCGGGAGAGATTTTTTTTTTAAGTCAAATTAATTGAGAGATAAGTGTCAAAGCCTGTGGGGTCTCTTTAGGGTCTCTGTAGCATTGCGGCGCGGACTGTCCACTGTACACTAAACGAAAAAAAATGATAATTCATAATAGTTCATTTCACTTATGAAAGAGGCCAATATCATCACATTATGTACTTAAGTTGAGTGATATTAACTCTTTGCTTGCCGCATGAAACATTGTGTATATATTCACAGTGATACACACAACCAGATCCATCTATACACAGAGATTGACCAACTCGGTTTAAATAGGGAACAGCAATGATCATATTTTTTTGTTATCGACCTGCCCAGCAAAGTAACAGCCGCCGTGTCGCTATCTATTGAAACCCAAGTTGGCCAAACAAAGCACCATCTTGTGTGGTATTAAACGGTTACACTATCACGTTAATGTCTGCTCCGACAGAGGAACTATCCCAATGCCGCTTAACGACCCTCACATCTTATAACCATTTTTTATCATTCTTGAATTGTACATGTTATAGAAAATATAATATCGTCACTAAATTTGTTAATGCCATATCCTCTTAAGCTTCGGTGCCAGATTGTCTTCTTACTATCCAACCAACAATTTGAAGCTGTCTTTCCTTTTGATGTGAAGAAGGCATATATTGTTAAGTGGCTTCTTCATTCAATTTTGGGTCCGTCTGTGAATGATGTCTTAAGTATTGATATAAACAGCCGAAGTATGCAGTTCTCAGTCTGCTAACTATGGATTAAGTCATTGTCCAGCGCAGCATTTTATTATTGTAATGGTTTTTGGGTCGAGATAACATTTAGGCATTACTTTCTCAATACATCGTCTACCCTAAAACAATACTTAAAATCATTATATGATCATTCGTTGGACATAAATGTAAATGTAAATGAAATGTTCCTAAAGGAAGATTTTGAGTTTTAAGAATAAATCACTAAAAACAATGGATAAGTTAAAATTGGTTGCTGAGGGCCTCATCTGTCTTAAGAACAGTAAAATGGGGTCCCATCAAACATTTTAAACCTTGTTAGATGTGTTAACTAGGTGTATAATAACTATCAATAATAGAAATACCAATTCCAGAAATTAAGTGGTAATCGCTTAACCAAAGGAAATGTTAAAATTGGTTGGTAGTGGCTTTTTTATCCCCTAGTAAAAGCACAATGTGGTCCCATTGGTTGCTCTACATTTTGCTAGATGTGTTTTATGTGCGCTTAATCACAATCAACATGTTAAAAACTGTAGAAATTTAATGTTGATAAAATTTAAAGAACAAAAAGGTGTTAAAATAAACGACAATACATGTAGTTACTCAATGGGCTGCTAAGTCCTTCATTTTCTGTTGCAACGAACAATGATCACCATTGAATCGTAATAAAGAAACTTCATATTTAAAATTTCTTATAAATGAAAGTATATTTCCCATTATTGTCATTTCATAGACGCGTATTCGTGTGCAGTAAACGCGCTATTGTGTGCACACATGCCTTCCAAAGTTACTGTTCCGCTGGACCGCTTAAACGATTCCGTCTGAAAGCGAATACCTACGTTTATCATGCTTATTCGACTTTATTGATTATGTAACGATTTATTATAGATTCGTTAGATTAAATGACTTTTCATCAGTTGCGGCTTTCGATGGTCACAAACAAAGTATGGGGTGGATGGAGTGGACCGGTACAGTCGTTGTGATGTGATCTAGCAGGAATCATCAGTGATGTCCTATATACGCCCGATGCTCAGCAGTCCAATGTGATTTTTTTTTACCGTCTGTTGAACGTGCTCGTCTATCACCGGTACACCTTCGCTTCAAGGATTAATATTACAAAACTAATTAATTATGGAATGCCACAAACCCTGCTTATAAAGAATGACATCCTTTGAATTTATGATGTGTAACTTTCAGCTTTATTCGAGATGTACTTTATTTTTAACAATTTTTCAGAAGTGGAGGAAGGATTCTTCACACCAAGTGTATGTATGTAGACCTACTAATATCAATTGAATAATATGCACATTACGTGTGGGAAACATACGTGCACAGATTCATCTTGTAATTCAAGGAGAGTATATGAAGTTAAAAAAATCCTTCATTGATAGGACGAGTCAACATCAAAAACTGAATTTGTTAGTATACACACGTACCACCTTAAATATACAGTAACTTCCTTATTAAATTAGCAGCAATCTACACATTTCTGTCTTTAGCTTTAGACGCACTGTTTGAAGATGTAAATTCTTCTTTAAAGAACAAGAACGACAATTAACACACAGTCGGATTTTTCTACAACTAAACTTCATGGATATTCGTTACTGAAGTCTGGTGATCATATTGCATTTTTGTGATTTTATCTTCTGGACAGTACATTACATTAGACTACATAATGCCATTGCTCCATTGTATTTTGATTCCATTATTCCGCTATAAACAAATATGCATTGTCCATTGGCATTCCCTCCGTGAAATTTGTCATGGCTTGATTATCCGGTTACAGTTCGATATTCCGCAGGTTTGTTATTCCGAAGGTTCGTTATACCGAAGGTACGTAATTCCGAAATACGTAAATTGCCTACACCTCGATGCTCGTTAGTTCGAAAACGAAAAAGGGTTCGTTAATCCAGTATTGGTCGCGTAACGTTCGGAATAACGAATCTTCGGAATAACGAGTGCTTCCCGATTATTATCCATTATCATAGAATATGAAATAGATATTGAGATATACTATACATGAGCGATAAATTGGTAATACTATATACTGTGATTGATATTTTCTTGTCGACTATTTCATGCCAATAGCGTAGGCCTATCCTTTCAGCCAGAATCAAAGTCACATAACTTTTGAAACAATCCTGTCCTTACAGCTTGCATAATATTCATAGCCATAGAGAAACGTAGTTCATTACAAAAAATTACATGACTGAAATCCGTCCTCGAACATAAGACGCAGCCGCGTTGATTCAGATGTATAATTCGATACGAATGTTGGCATTCCTACCTATGTGTTTAAACACCTATGCAATTGTTCCAGTAAAATTGGAATTTGAAATGCAAGACAATAATTTTTCGTGTTTTTTTGGTTTTGAGACATTTCCGATGATTTCTCCGGTGCTGTAAGCTCTTTTTTTGTCATTCCTGGTGTGTGCTTCCTTTCGTTCTTGGCTCCTAGTTAACTTTCTTCAAATCCTCTCATCATTTTTTTTTGTCAGACGTTCCCATTAGTATTCCCAACTTGATAATCAATGTTGCTTTAAAAACAAAAACAAAAACATTCAAGAGGTTCCATTTCGTGTGCTAGCTCTGTGAAACGTAAGTCACTTTGGTCCAAACTTTCACTTTTATCTTCCCCTTCCTCGTTCCTTCACTTCATTTGTGATTGCTCTTTAGAGTTACTGATGTACATATCGATAGTCAACCTCATCTGAATGAACATTTACCATGTTTACCTGTGATTTTATATCAGCCTCGAGTGGCAGCTCGTAAACCCGCTGTGTTGCCACTTGGTTGATATTCTAACTGCTGTTGTCAGTTCCCCCCTCCCCTGCGTTTCTCCAAACGCACAAACAAGAATCACAAGAACAACATGTCCTCATTTGCGGGTCTGCTGTTGTTACATGGTTAGTTTCTGTTCCAGTAACTTTCAAATGATTGTATGAGTTGTCGGAGCAATAAACTACCGCAATGCTAAATATTGTACAGATTCCTTACAGAATAAAAGCAGTGTAGCTGAGGTCAAACGTACGTTAACCAACAGAGAGAGAAAAGTCTGGATGGTACCGATTCATCCGAACACCCCGATAGAGCAAGTTATCGTTGACGTCCGCAGAACATTCTTCTGACTGTTAAGCGCCTGGGCAAGGGCGTAGGTCACATTAAGCAGCAAGTCATCTCAAGACGCCGTCTTTTATAAACTTGGGGTTATCATTCACATGAAAATCATCTCCACAGCATCCTTCGGGCTGTCGAGCGGATGAGCGGCTGGGCGAGGGCGTAGGCCACAGGGTTCACAAGGCTGTTCGCAAAGGTGGCCCATCGAGCCCATTCCGTGAATTCTGGCGAGGAGTTAATAAAGCCGATTACTGTGTAGACCAGAACAAGGTTCACGCAGTTCGGCAGCCACGTGACGAAGAAAGCCAGAGCGATGAAGGTCAGCGTCCTCATTGCCTTGCTGCCGTCCGGTGCCGCCGATGGATCCGCGCGTCTTCGGGATGTCCTAGCTGCGGATACCCTTTGGGACTTCCTGTCATTACCGAGTGTTGGTGGTGTTGGATCTGTCGCGGTTTCCTGCTTAGCGCATCTGTAATCAACTGACTCGATAGCGACTTCCCTTGGGTCCGTATGCACCATGTTTACGGTTTCCTTGCGTCCGGTCATCCCAGTAGAGATACTCGAAACATTCGGGAATTCAGAAACACCTGATCCATCTATGCTTTGATCTTTAATGCTTGCTGGCATTCTATGCTGATTGTTAGGATCAACCTCTTCAGTCTTTTGAAATGTCCTTGACACATTATTGCTTCCCAATTGCCTTATTCTATTGTATATCTTAATATACAGACTTGATATTGTGACGAAGGGAATAACAAATCTGACACAAATTACAGCAATGTTTGCAGGTAAGCTGAGTACGTAATTCGGCCTTGCAAAGCCACTGCTCGATCTGAGATTAGTCGGTTTCACAGAATCCCATACAATGGTGATTGGAATCCAGAAGGCAGCAGCTGCGACCCACGTGATTATGTTGACGATGGTCGCCGTCTTTTTGGTCTTGTATTTCAGGTGCTGAAGAGGGTAAAATGTAGCGATGTAGCGGTCGATGCAGATCACCATTACGCCGAGCACGGACACGCACAGAACAGTGTTTTGACAGGTGAAAAACAAACTACTGCAGACATCTCCAAAGACCCATCCCTGATCGTAAAGATAAATCGTGCTCCTGAGCGGCATGCATACCAGCCCCACCAGGAGATCCGAGATGGAGATGTTGATGATGTAGTAGTTTGAATACGTGCGCAGTCTCCTTTCTTTCCAAAATATCACCAATATGAATGAATTGGTTGCTACCGTCAGCGCTGACACAATCACCAATGCAACGAATGTCGCGTCAAATACTGAAGAAAAACTTCCTTCAGATAAAGTAGAATTAAACAAAACTTTTTCCATTTTTGGTGGATTGTCCGGTTTATCCATTCGACTTTGCGATGCCTATGAGTACGAAAACCCCAATATCACAGTGACTGGATGGACTCTGTTTAGAGCTTTAATCTTGATGAGAGAGAGGATGTTGTGCACTGATCGGTGATTTGGAAGATAAGATCGTCATATTGATCGTGCGTGATAAGCTGAAGTGGAGGTAGTCATCATTCTCGTGTTAGCGTGGTGATTGGGGTAATCTGATACGCCGATGTTTGCTTCTAAATCCAATTATTGATGAATTTATACAAATATCAAGGGGTACGAGTGATGTACGTTGGACGTGTGTGATTCGTCGATTTTTGTATGTGTGTTCACGTGCGCGATGCGTATGTGACGGTGAAAGAAAGAGCGAGGAAGTGCGTGTGAGAGAAGCACAATGGCTGGATAAGTTTGGAGGGAGGGGCGGGGGGGCTGACAGATAGTATCAGCATCGCACCTTAATGGTGGTTCATTAATTGTAGATGTCAATATGTGAGGTTGGATAAAACCGCCCGTCGTGACTGCATCAAAAGCGCGCCATCGTAAATATTGTTTGGTAATGCATTATGGGGATTTTTCTGTATGGATGATAATACTGGGAAGCTAATTATACTGGTCATATCCTTACAGGTGAATCATTACCCCATTGCTCGCTAATTGATTTTAAATATCATTGAAAGTAATTAACAGATAAATATCATTCCCTTTAATGTCTCTTTTGCCTCGCTGTGAAGGCTGCCCATTGCACGCCAAACGAAAAACATAATTTATTAATGGACCTATCATGGCTGGACTGCGCTTGGAGAGACTTCCTTTGATAACCGCCGCCTCATAAAAATTCAAGACATTCAGGCGTTTCAAACAATACCCTATATTTCTAATTAGGCAGTGCCTTCCTATGAAAAACAAAACTGGAAGTTTGTAGCTGATCTTATATTGCAGTATAAAAGTCTCAATTTCACAATGTTACGCATCATACCTGCTTACAAAATTGCATGAAACGTTACTTTCAGATATTTTCCTTTCGGACAAGTAATATGAAAAACGTGGCCAACCGCGCCCAAGCTAGTATTTCCATGTGAAAAAGTATCAAATTTCATATTCACTTGTCTTTATTAAGTATATAATAAGCACTTAGTGACAAAATTAAAAGTTCAGCAGCGAAAGCTGAAATGTTGCATGTATAGGAATGCGTATGACCTATTATAAAAGGCAGGTGAACGTGTCGCAATCGCGTATGCATCATATTGTTGAGAGCAGTTGCTGGTCATGAATATTAAGTGGCGGCATCAACCCTTGTTCAAAGCGATGTATATCCATGTGCTTAAATATCTTTGGTTAACCATATATATAGTCATTGTCTAGCTCTCACAGCCATACATAAACGGACGGAACAGACACAGCACTTCACTACCGTAATAGTTAGATTACTGGTTTATCTTAGTGCAAAGTAAAACACATCATCGTGTTTTGTGTGAATGTGTGTGTGTGTGTGTGTGTGTGTGTGTGTGTGTGTGTGTGTGTGTGTGTGTGTGTGTGTGTCTGTATAGGGATGGGATTAAGGTGGGGTGGAAAGGACATGGATATGTGGAGAAGTCAACGTTATATGCAAATGTGATCTTCCTTTTTTAATCATTTAACGCTTTGTCATTTCACGACAACTTTTATAGCACAAAATATCTTAACTGGCGTCTTTCTTGTATTGGCGATGAAGGCGCTGCTACACTAATTGCAATTCGCTCCTTTTAGCTGTGTATACATGTGTGTGTGTGAGAGAGAGAGAGAAAAAAAAGAATGAGAGAAAGAGAGAGATAGAGAGAGAGAGAGAGAGAGAGAGAGAAAGAGAGAGAGAGGGAGCGAAAGAAAGAGAAAGCGATTATAGGCTTGGGAAAGTGAGTGAGTGACAGGGGATAAACAGGATCATCCAATGTTTCACAACAGGATCAGATAACGAGATAATTTTCAAAAATGTTCCATCCCTCCCCCCCCCCAAAAAAAAAAAAAAAAAAAAAAACGGGCCCTTAGTTTTCAACTTTTCCCGCTCTCTTCCATCACTTTTTTTTTTCATTTATCACTCCCTCTCTCTAACTCCTTTTTTCTAACACTTAACTTTCCCTCTTCTCTCTCCCATTCTTGTACACTTGATATCTAACTTCCCTCTCCCTCTTTCTTTCCCTCACTCACTCCCACTTTCTCTCACTTCTCTGTATCTCACTCCCTCTCTCTCTCTATCTCTCTCACTCTCTCCCTCCCTCTCTTCACTTTCTCTAATGTGTTCATCATTTCGCTCTCGCGTTTCCCCAAGCATTCTCTCCCCCCTCCCCCCCCCCCTCTCTCTCTCTCTCTCTCTCTCCCTCTCTCTCTCTCTCTCTCTCTCTTTCACCTCCCGCTGTTTCTCACCTAAGTTTTCTTCCTCTCTCTCCTTCCGTATCTCCCACTTTCTTAACCCTCTTTCTCTCTGTCACCTCCAGTCACTTTCTATTCATCATTTGACATACCATCCTCTCGACATCCCGGTCAATTAGGAGGGAAGGGGGTGAGACAAGACTACAAACATGGGAAATATCCACGGTTGATAAAAATTCAAAAGTTAATAACATGGTAACCTTTTCGAGAAAAGTCACTGTGTCCAACCCTCTTCCTTTCACTCTCTCGTCTCTGTGTCAAATAGGGTGAGAGTGAGAGAAAGAGAGAGAGAGAGAGAAAGGTGATACCGCTGATATAAGATGTGACAGATGATGGATAGAAATGGTAAACAATTTTTAATTCTGCCAATATGTGTCGCCGTCGTAAAATCCCGAGAGAACCTTCAAAATGAATTCAAATAACGACCTGTCACAATTGACCATGACAACCTATATTATGATTTTCTGTTTGTTTATTTGGATTTCTTCCGAATGTCAAACTAATACCAGTACGCATTTAACAAGAGTAAACATGTATTACACTGTTCTTAATACAATACATACTTATGGAATCACGTACAAAAGGAAAAGAACTATAAAAATGTTGTTCTTATCCTATCATGTGTTAATGTAGATGAAATTTTATTTAAAAAAACACACACATTCGATTTGTACTTTCTAAATGCTAAAATTACTTATCATCACGACCAATGAGTGGAGAACCATATCACAAATGATTACATTCAACCCTTACTGTGGCATGAATAATAGCAATGACAGCTAGAGATAACGACAAATCATAAACTGCTAAACTAAATTCAAAGCTCCTCCACGCTGCTCAACTGGGTCGTGCTCATCATTCGGAAGATTTGCTATTCCGAAGTTTCCTAACTCTGACGGGTCGTTATTCAGAAGATTCGTAACTCTGACAGTTCGTTAGTATGAAGGGTCGTAACTGTGACGGTTCATTATTCTAAAAAGTTGTACCTCTGACGGTTCATTATTATGAAGTGTCGTAACTCTAATAGTTCATTATTCTGAAGAGTCGTAACTCCGACAGTTCGTTATTTTGAAGAGTCGTACAATTCTGATGGTTTTTTTCCAAAGTCTCGTAACTCTGATGGTTCATTTTTCAGAAGTCTCATGACTCTGACGAATCGTTAGTTCGTTATTCCGAAGTTTCGTAATGCTGATGGTTTATCATTCCAAAGTTTCGTAACTCTTACGGTACGTTATGCCGAAGTATCGTAACTCGAGTGGTTCATTCTTCCGAAGTTTCGTAACTCTGACGGTTCGGTATTCCACAGTTTTGTAACTCTGACGGTTTGTTATTCTGAAGACGCAAAGTTCGTGTACCTGGGAGCTCGTCAATCCGGAAATAAATCAACTTGAATTAATCCGACGGTTGGCTATTTTGACAGCTGTTAATTCCGACGGTTTCTTAATTTAAAAATGATAGAAATTTTCAAAATCCGAAAGTGAAATAGGGTTCCTTCCTCTGAAAACGAAATGTATTCTATCAGTAACAAAATAATAGTTTAGTAATAATTTGGTATTTTATATTCCGTTTTACGAACTAATTTTTTGCAGATTTACGAATCTTATATCATTTTCGGATTAACAAATCTCCGAAATATATATACATATATCAAATCTTTAAAATACCGAGATGAACGGCTACATTTGGCAATTGTTGAGGCAAATACGAAGAGTGAAATCTGTTACTGGTGGGAATGGAACGTCGACATTTAGCTTATGACGTTCTAACCCCGTTCAATTCCCGACGGAGACAGTTTGTCAATCCTCACGTTTACCTAAATAGAATAGAATAGAAGCTTTCCATTCAGTAATGCTGGGCTGCCCCCTACAGTCAAGCTATGTTCAATTTAATACCAAAAGTAGATTTTTAGAAAAATGCGAATAACCGTGCGCCAAATAGCCACACTGATGTTCTAACAACTTTCCTCCTAGCCTTCACCTTGTTTCTCGCAGGTCAAGATTCATTCCCACTCGAACATGTACCTCTTTAAGAATCATTGAAGCATTTTGGCACAGGTACCGCACACCAATACAATACTATAGAGCAGCGTTAGGCCTCGCACATGCTAGGCTCCTACACTTGGAATTTAGCGACCAAGCTCGTGGATATCATGTTCGCCACTGAAAAAAACATGCACGCAAAACCATTTCGACCACAGCTATCAGACGAACACAAAACAATGACAGTTTCATACGACTTTGAAGGGACACAAAGTGATCGTCAATAGATTAAACACTTTTCAGAGGACAATTTCCTAAGTCATCTGCATCAAGATCAACATTTTTTTAAGCGCGGATAGGCCTTTATGTGTTTTTTGTAAATCCGTTTTGCAGATGGAAAATCGCAGCTTCACTTTTTCATTCTGTTCACACATACGTCACATGTTTTGGAATAAGCTTACTAATGTGCATATCAATTCTAAAATCTCTCTGATTTTGATGCACGACGACCAACATAGATTGGTTATGACGAGCATTGTGCATCCACACCAAGTCAGGGGGAATAAATAATATATACATTTATTTGGCTTTTTGCTGCTCTGTGCAACTAGTGTTTAGACTTAAGACTGTAGGTATTTTGTTTTGTAGCAAAATAAATATCTTATCTTTTATTTCCAAAAATTATCTTGAAGAGTAATTACTTTGACAAAACAACTGTCTAGATTAATTCCAGCCGTAAGCGAAACTGTTTTGCTACGTTAATCACGAATTAAACATCGTACAATGTTACAAAATGGGTTTTTCAAAAATATCCGTCTTTATGTAATTCGCTTAGTCATTAGAAGAAAAATCTGAATCTTTGGACTCACGTCATTCCCGAAGACTGAGCTTAAAGCTCACCCTTAGTCTAAATCAATCCAGGATTTTTCATTTTTAAAGAGGGTCCTAATTTTCTTTTGGTTTCTGGTAGCAGAGTTTCATCAAACTCAGATTTAAGACGAGTCTAATATTTCAAAGTAACACTAATCTATTGCATTATGATAGATCAACCATTCATGAACTCATAATCGAAAATACAGCGAGATTTTCAAAATCTTTCACTTTTCGGCACAGTGGTAGGAAATCCACGAAACCCTTTTATTTTGTTCACAGTGAAATTTTACTTCCTCCGAAACCCTCTACAAAGAATTCGTTGAAGTGTCTCGCGGAGAAGTGGCTGGGCCAATGGATACGCCAGGGGGTTGAGGAGGCTATTGATATATGTTATCCAGCGGGCGCCATTCCCAAATTCTTCAATGATTATGTTGAAATATCCGAGAACAAGGGACAAGCAATTGGGAGTCCATGTCAAGAAGAATGCTACAACGATGAACGTTAGGGTTCGTATGGCTTTGTTTCTGTTGGTTGGGAATACCTTCCGTGGCCTTCGGTTTTGATAGGCCTGCCTGTTGTCTTTGGATAGATCACTACTCGTAACTCACTCAATGGTGATAGATTCTGAACCTGCCTTCGCAGCCCTGTAGGATGTCGGTCTGCATCCTGGACACCGTCGGATTCTTCATACTCGCATGAATCTTTAAAGTCAGGTTCAATTTCTAGCGCCGTGCTGACAGCATTTGTAAGCCCTACAGAACAAATCGCCGATAGTGTACGGACGCTTCCGCCGGGTACAGCTTTATTTCCGCTTTCTTCCGGTTTGGTGTCCATGTTCAGTTGGTGGCCGTTTCTCACTGGAGCACTTGCTTTGTTGGTGCAATGTAATGATTGTCCTGGTCCTTCGATTGACTTGCCATCTCTTTGATATAGTTGCCCATTGGTGTTTCCAAACTTTCCTGCCACGTGCTTCTTTCCTGTTTTCTGAATTTGACGCCAGATCTTCGCGTAAAGGATCGCAATCGAGAGAAAAGGGACAATCAGCTGGAAACAGATGACTGCAATATTTCCCGGGAGATTGGTGACAATGTTTGGCAGGGTGAACATGAGCGAGATTGCTTTCGGTTGAATCGACTATGTCCTAGATAATGAGGATTGGAAACCAGAAACTGAAGGACACGAACCAGGTGCAGAGGTTGATGACAAGTGCCTTCCTGTGGGACTTCCACCGGAGATGTCGAAGCGGAGAGCACACGGCGAAGTAGCGGTCGAGACAGATCGCGACCACCGTCAGAACGGACACGCTGAGGAAAGTGCTCTGCAACCCTAGAAAAAAGCACCCTGCCAGCTCTCCAAAGTGCCACGCCCCGTTCAGTTGGATCGCGCTTCGAAGCGGCATAAACACAACCCCGATAAAGAGATCCGAGATGGTGATATTGATGATGTATTGGTTTGAGTAAGTCTGGAGACGTTTTTCTTTCAGGAATGCCAGCAGTTTGAGGGAATAAATAAAGACTGTCTGAAAAGAGAGGAAAACTAAAGTGCTGAAGATTACAAGTGCTTTCCACCCCTAACAATTCATATATCATGTGTGGCGTCGTTATCACGTCTCTATCGTGACACGATATTTGATATGATTGGAGAAACGCGGCAAGTAGAATATATTTTTTTTCCATGGTATCAAAGTTCCATTAAGTTATGCTAAAAAAGAATGAGTACAATCATTTCGTATCAAGATAATTTTTTTGTTATGGTGTTGTTGCTGTTGTTAAAGAGAAACACTGTTAAGCGAAAGTTTTAAGTTTTTCACATACATTTTTCCTTAGAATGTATTATGTGTTACATAATTTATATATCCATGTACTGCATGTATATATAAATTATGTAACACATAATACACATATACACATATTTTCATTCGGGGTCCAATGTAGCAAGCATTGCTTCTTTGTGGACCCCTCCACAAAAATATTATTCCTATGAATGTATTGTGTTTATCATTTCTTGTTTGTTATTGTTATGTTTGCGATCGGGTGTATTTGTATTTGTGGTATTTTTGAATGGTGAGTATGAGACTTGTAAAATTAAAGTAGATTACAAGAGTATCATTTACTCTGTACAAACAACAAGTCATATAGTCCAGATTCACAAGATATAGGTAGAGCAAGATATAGATGCTCGCTTTTCTACTTCACTAAGCTTTTTCCTCAGCTAGCATGGCTAGAGCCACATGAGAAACAACATGAATTGGGGGTGTGGTCTAACTTTATGGGGTAACATCTACATGTAGGATATGGAAGAAGCTAGGGGTGTGGCCTCTGCCTGGTGGCTTGACCAAGAGACAAAGAGAAAGTACTTGTATAGATGGAATTCGTGGTCAAGTACTTAGTTAGGTGGTCTGGGTAAAGGAATGCTTAGAAGACTCACGGTGTGGTCTGAGAAAGAGTGATTGGTATAGATCAAACAGTCAATGGGGAAAAGGTTAATTACTGGGGGAAAGAGTAATAATAGATAACTACTATACAACATCCCCTTTGCTTGGAAGTAAGGCTCCCTTCCAATTCAAATTCCTGTGAGGTATTGACACGAATAAGAAATAATGAAGATGTTAAGCAACTGTGAAATCGTGAAACCGACATACAATTGCTCTACTATTGTTCCACATGTCTTTCTCTTTCTCACATACATGTCGAAGATATATGACTTCCTTACACTTCCTAAACTGTTTGTAAGCTTGCTAAGTTACAACACACATTATTATACACAACTGGAATCAAAGAATATAGTCTAAAAAACTATATGCGAGTATGTCATAAGATATCATGCTACATGATTAACTAACGTCTACGTTGAAAATACGTATATTTCAACTATACACTGTTATTAGAATCAATGTGTGCAGACTTGTTCATTTCTCCATTAATTGAAAACTTTAACATCAATCATTAAAAAAAAATGTTTCTATTTAAACAATAAATCGTCACCACAGCATGAACACTAGTATCGCCAAATACGATTTATCCATAGGTGCAATGTAACATCTTAACGACATATTTATAAATGAGAAATCAAACGGGTGCGCTCTAGGCGTTGAAAGTGTGTCCATGTTTTAATAGGCCATAATCAAACATCCATAACAATATAAGTATACATTAAGAGAGACATTACATTACACATGATGACATCAAATATATCATACAGTATATATATATATATATATATATATATATATATATATATATATATATATATATATACGGGTTCGCCTTAGACACTAACCCGTCTCTGTGGTCTAGTGGTTAAGGCACCGGCGTTCAAAGCTGGGGGCCCGGGTTCGATTCCCGGCAGAGACATTTTTTCGGCATCACCAATTTTTCCAAAGGGTAGATAGCTCTGGGGAACCTTGATTTAAGCTACGCCTACCATTGTTCTCTTCATCTATTTCTTTCACAAAATATTTAAAAAATAAAAGAGTTCCCAAAGCTGTTGTATATGTATAATTTCTTACATTTATATATATATATATATATATACGAATATATACATATATTAAAATACAGTACAAGTCATTAGTATACATCAAACAGTCAATGGGGAAAAGGTTAATTACTGGGGGAAAGGGTAATAATAGATAACTACTATACAACATCCCCTTTTTGGAAATAAGGCTCCCCTCCTATTCAAATTCCTGTGGGCTATTGACACGATAAAGAAACAATGAAGATGTGAAGCAACTGTGATTCGTGAAACCGACATACAATTACTCTACTATTGTTCCACATGTCCTTCTCTCTCTCTTTCTCACATACATGTCGAAGATATATGACTTGCTTACACGTCCTAAACTGTTTGTAAACTTACTAAGTTACAACACACATTATTATACACAACTGAAACCTAAGAATATAGTCTAAAAACTGTATGCGAACATGTCATAACATATCATGCTACATGATTAACTATCGTCTACATTGAAAATACGTATATTTCTACTATACACTGTTATTAGAATCAATGTGTGCAGACTTATTCATCTCTCCATTAATTGAAAACTTTAATATCAATCATTAAAGAAAATGATTCTAGTTTAAAAACAATAAATCGTCAACACAGCATGAACACTAGTATCGCCATATACGATTAATCCATAGGTACAATGTAACATCTTGACAACATGATTATAAATGAGAAATCAAACGGGTGCGCTCGAGGCTTTGAAAGTGTGTCCATGTTTAAATAGGCCATAATCATACATCCATAACAATATAAGTATACATTTAGAGAGACATTGCATTACACATGATGACATCAAATGTATCATACAGTATATATATATATATATATATACGGGTTCGCCTTAGCCACTAACCCGTCTCTGCGGTCTAGTGGTTAAGGCACCGGCGTTCAAAGCTGGGGGCCCGGGTTCGATTCCCGGCAGAGACATTTTTTCGGCATCACCAATTTTTCCAAAGGGTAGATAGCTCTGGGGAGCCTTGATTTAAGCTACGCCTACCATTGTTCTCTTCATCTATTTCTTTCACAAAATATTTAAAAAATAAAAGAGTTGCCAAATCTGTTGTATATGTATAATTTCTTACATTTATATATATATACGTATATATACATATATATATATATATATATTAAAATACAGTACAAGACAATATGAAGTAATATAGTAGTATAATATATATATATATATATATATATATATATATATATATATATGTATATATAATTCTCTGTAAAACCACTTTGATAGGCAAATCCAATACAAATGCAGTGGATGTGGCTGATTGGCAAAGACCATGAGACATTTAAGGCTAATCACCTTTTTTTTTCATTTTAAAAAGCAACAAAAAAAAAGGAAAGGACATCCCATGATACATCGCCAAGCAACATTTTGACTCTTGTTTGAAGTCATGTCTGCTTCCGGCCTAGTGTTTTAATGTATGAGACCGGAAACGGATATGAATACGAAAACAAATCCAGATGTCGACTCGTGGTGCATTTTGAGATGACTTGTGTATGGAGAACGAAATTTTGTCTGTTCAACACCGTTGCCATCTCGGAATGAATTGAATTTGCAATAGAATATACATTTTGTGGAAATTTAGTGCGCAGGAAACGTAGATAGCTGATGTGTAGATTCCAAATCTCCTAATCGTGCTCATGATTTTTCGATGATTTATGATTGTATCTTTTGAAAGGATTTAGCAGGTTCTGGAAATGAAACACAATAAACAACTACATCGGGGAAATATCGCTTATTAAGCACGTACATCTATATTGTTGATAAGGTTCAGTTCAATGTGTTTCAAAAGAGGACCCTTTCCTAAGGCATCTGCATCAAGATCAACGTTTTAAAGCACGGATAGGCCTTGATGTGTCTCTTGTAAATCCATTTTGCAGATGGAAAATCGCAGCTTCACTTTTTTCAATCTGTTCACACATATTTCACATGTTTTGTAGTAAGATTACCAATTTGCATATTAATTCTAATATCTCTCTGATTTTGATGCACGACGATCAACTTACATTGCTTATGACGAGCATTGGGCATCCAGTACCAAGTCAGGAGGGATAAATAATACATTTATTTGGCTTTTTGCTGCTCTGTGCACCAAGTGTTTAGACTTAAGACTGTAGGTATTTTGCTTTTTTAGCAAAATAGACATTTTATAAAGTAATTTCTATGATAAAAACAACTTCCTAGATTAATTCCAGTCGTAAGCGAAACCGTTTTGCTACATAAATAACGAACTCAACATCCTTTAACAATATCCTTAAACAGAATGAGTTTTTCAAAAAATATCCGTTGTTACGAAGTTCGCTTTCACTGAATTATGAAAACAAATCTGCATCGTTAAAATCACACCATTACCGTAGACCGAGCTTAAAGCTGACCCTTAGCCTTAATCGACCCTGGTTTAACATGTTTAAAGCGGGTCTTATTTTGTTTTAATTTCTGGTAGCACAGTTGCATCAAATTCAGATTTAAGACGAGTCTATTGTTTCAAAGTGAAACACAGCGATTGCATTATGATAAACACAACAAAACGAGTAAGTCACCCCTTTTTCATTCTCGCATGACATGACGGATCAACCACGTTTTCCGACAGGAGTTTATAAGTAAACAAACACCCCTGCCAAATTTATTTGCTTAAACTTCTTTTTTATAAAGCTTATAGTATTTTGAAGAAGGAGGGACTTTCTTTTTTGTTTTGTTTTGTTTAGATCAACAATTCATGAACTTATAATCGGAAATACAGTGGGATTTTCATAATCTTGCATATTTCGACACAGTGATCCGAAATCCCCGAAACCATTTTGTTTTGTTCACATTGAAATTTTACTTCTCTCGAAATCCTCTACAAAAAATTCGTTGAAGTGTCTTCCGGAGAAGTGGTTGTGCCAATGGATACGCCAAGGGGTTGAGGAGGCTATTAATATACGTAGTCAAGCGGGCGCCATTTACAAATTCGTCACTGAAGTTGTTGAAGTATCGGTAAACGAGCACAAAGGAAATGGGAGTCCATGTCAAAAAAAATGCTACAACGATGAACGTTAGGGTTCGCATGGCTTTGTTTCTGTTGGTTGGGAATACCTTCCGTGGCCTTCGGTTTTGATAGGCCTGCCTGCTGTCTTGGGATAGATCAGCCACTCGTAGCTCACTCAATGGTGATAGGTTCTGGACATGCGATCGCAGCCCCGTAGGGTGTCCTCCTGCATCCTGGACACCGTCGGAACCCTCATACTCGCATAAATCTTTAAGGTCAGGTTTGACTTCTAGCGCCGTAATGACAGCATAAGCATTTGGCAGCCCTTCAGAGCACATCGCTGATAGTGTTTGGACGCTTCCACAGGGTATATTGTCATTTCCGGTTTCTTCCGGTTTCGTGCCCATGCTCAGTTGATGGCCTTTTCTCACTGGGGCACTTCTTTTATTGGTGAAATGTAATGATTGACCTGGTCCTTCGACTAATATGCCATCTCCTTGATAAACTTGGCTATCAGTGTTTCCAAACTTCCCTGACAAGTGCTTGTTCCCTGTTTTCTTAATTTGACACCAGATCTTCGCGTAAAGGATCGAAATCGAGAAAAAAGGGAACATGAGCTTGAAACAGATGACTGCAATATTGGCCGGAAGATTGGTGACTATGTTTGGCATGGTGAACCCGAGCGACGTGCTGTCGGCGGGGTCGACAATGTCCCAGATAGTGAAGATTGGAAACCAGAAACTGAAGGACACGACCCAGGTGCAGAGGTTAATGACAAGTGCCTTCCTGTGGGACTTCCACCGGAGGTGTCGAAGCGGAGAGTACACGGCGAAATAGCGGTCGAGACAGATCGCGACCACCGTCAGAACGGACACGCTGAGGAATGTGCTCTGCAACCCTTGAAAAAAGCATCCTGCGAGCTCTCCAAACGGCCAAGCCCCGTTAAGTTGGATCACGCATCGAAGCGGCATAAACACCAGCCCGATAAAGAGATCCGAGATGGTGATATTGATGATGTATTGGTTTGAGTAAGTTCGGAGACGCTTTTCTTTCAGGAATGCCAGCAGGGTGAGAGAATTCATAAAGACAGTCAGAAAAGATAGGAAAACTAGAGTACTGAAGATTACAAGTGCTTTCCACCTTTTGGAGTCCAATATGGGTAGAGGATCTGTGACATTCGTGGACATACTCCTGGTGTAAAACCACAGGTTTTTTCCACCGGTATAAAACGCGCTGTCAGCCGCTCGATTGATTCCACTGTACTGGACCAGTCTACGCAAAAAGCGCTATAAGCCTACCGCGTTGGACGGATTTAGAGTAGAAATGTGATACCTTCCTGATTTTGGTCAGATAAGCAAGAGGCGCCAGGGCTCCTCGTGTGGTGAGTGACATTGAAAATCACTTATCAATCATATTCTGATAACATTCAATGATGAGGCCTATTATATAGCTGAATCCAACAATGGAAGACGAGACTATAATAGAAAGGACTCGGCGTGGGTTAGGTGAAGGAAGGTCATTTCATATCGGTGGTTGGTTATGTCATTCCCTTCATAGCCATGGTAGGAGAGAGACAATGATTTGACGTGAACAACGAAGGAAACTAACCAATCAGGGAGCTTGTGTCATTTCACTTCACGACGCTACACATATGACACGTTCACGTTGCTAGCAGGGATGCTAGCATGACCCTGTTTCTATCATTCTGCTAATGTAATTTGGGAGTGGGATAACTTAACTATACATTTATCCTGTATAGCGTCTTTCTCACGGCTCTATCAGTGTCTATCTTGACACGATATTTGACATGTTTGGAGAAGCGCGGCAAACAGAATATATATTTTTTCTCCATGATATCATAGTTCCATTTAGTTATGCTAAAAAAAAAGAATGAGTACAATAATTTTGTCTCTTTCTCACATACATGTCGAAGATAAATGACTTGCTTACACGTCCTAAACTGTTTGTAAACTTACTAAGTTACAACACACATTATTATACACAACTGAAACCAAAGAATATAGTGTAAAAACTATATGCGAACATGTCAAAAGATATCATGCTAAATGATTAACTATCTTCTACATTGAAAATACATATACGTGTACATGTACTTATATTTTAACTATACATTGTTACTAGAATGAACGTGTGCAGACTTATTCATCTCTCCATTAATTGAAAACTTTAATATCAATCATTAAAGAAAATGATTCTAGTTTAAAAACAATAAATCGTCAACACAGCATGAACTCTAGTATCGCCATATACGATTAATCCATAGGTGCAATGTAACATCTTGACAACATGATTATAAATGAGAAATCAAACGGGTGCGCTCGAGGCGTTGAAAGTGTGTCCATGTTTAAATAGGCCATAATCATACATCCATGACAATATAAGTATACATTTAGAGAGACATTGCATTACACATGATGATATCATATAAAACATACAGTATGTATATATATACATATGTGTATATATATATATATATATATATATATATATATATATATAATATATATATACTTTCTCCCATACGTGTACTGCATCAAAGCAATAACTTTGATCCAGCTGAGGCATGGCGGATTGTCATTGTTCAAAACCCATCTACACACGACAAAGGAAATTATAATTGGTATAGTGTCGAAAATCTGTCTATCTGACGGTCAATCGTATCGGGGTAGCCTTAGCCACTAACCCGTCTCTGTGGTTTAATGGTTAAGGCACCGGCGTTCAAAGCTGGGGGCCCGGGTTCGATTCGACATTTTTTCGGCATCACCAATTTTTCCAAAGGGTAGATAGCTCTGGGGAGCCTTGATTCAAGCTACGCCTACCATTGATCTCTTCATCCATTTCTTTCACAAAATATTTCAATAAAAGAGTTGCCAAAGCTCTTCTATATGTATATATATATATATATATATATATATGTATACATGTTAATGTTTATACTTCAGAACTTGACTGAAGAAGGCCTAACAGTCGAAAGCTTTCAATTAAACTTGGAAGGTCCAGCTACGCCCCCGCTCCTAGACTCTCTTTTCTCATTTATATATATATACATATATATATATATATACTTTAACAATATTATCATTGTATATATCGAGTGCTCGCAGTATATATATATACGTATATTATTCTCTCTAAAAGCACTATGATAGGCAAATAGAATATACAAATGCAGTGGATGTGGCTGATTAGCAAAGACCATGAGACATTTAAGGCTAATCACCTTCTTTTTCATTTCTAAATCAATAAAAAATGGACAGAACATCCCGTGATGCATCCCCAAGCAACATTTTGACTCTTGTTTGAAGTCATAGCTCTGGGGAACCTTGATTTAAGCTACTCCTACCATTGATCTCTTCATCCATTTCTTTCACAAAATATTTAAATCAAATTTCTCTTGTATATGTATAATTTCACATATTTATATATATATACTTGAAGAATACTATCAGTATTATCAGTACTATCAGTATTATATATATATATATATATATAAATATATATATATATATTATTCTCTCTAAAAGCACTATGATGGGCAAATAGAATATACAAATGCAGTGGATTTGGCTGATTGGCAAAGACCATGAGACATTTAAGGCTAATCACCTTCTTTTTTTAAAGCAATACAAAAAAGAAGGAAAGGACATCCCAGGATGCATCGGCCAGCAACATTTTGACTCTTGTTTGAAATCATGTCTGCTTCCGAACTAGTGTATTAGTGTATGAGACCGGAAACGGATATGACTACAAAACAAATCCAGATGTCGACTCGTAGAGCATTTTGAGATGACTTGTGTATGGAGAATGAAATATTATCTGTTCAACACCGTTGCCATCTCAGAATGTATTGAATTTGCAATAGAATATACATTTTGTGGAAATTTAGTGTCCAGGAAACTTACATTGTTGATGTGTTCTGGAAATGAAACACAATAAACAACTATATTGGGGCAATATCGCTTATTAAGCACGTACGTCTATATTGTTGATAAGGTTCAGTTCAATGAGTTTCAAAAGAGGACCCTTTCCTGAGGCATCTGCATCAAGATCAACGTTTTGAAAGCACAGACAGGCCTTGATGATGTGTCTTTTGTAAATCCATTTTGCATGTGGAAAATCGCAGCTTCACTTTTTTCAATCAGCTCACACATATGTCACATGTTTTGTAGTAAGATTACCAATTTGCATATTAATTCTAAAATCTCTCTGATTTTGATGCACGACGATCAACTTAGATTGTTTATGACGACCATTGTGCATCCAGACCCAAGTCAGGGGGAATAAGTGATCTATACATTTATTTGTCTTTTTGCTGCTCTGTGCAACAAGTGTTTAGACTTAAGACTGTAGGTATTTTGTTTTGTAGCAAAATAAAGATTTTATAAAGTAATTTCTATGATAAAAACAACTGCCTAGATTAATTCCAGTCGTAAGCAAAACCGTTTTGCTACATAAATTACGAATTCAAAATCCTTTAACAGAATGAGGTTTTTTTCAAAAATATCCGTTGTTCGGTAGTTCGTTTTCACTAAATTATGAAAAAAAATCTGCATCGTTAAAATCACACCATTACCGTAGACCGAGCTTAAAGCTGACCCTTAGCCGAAATCGACCCTGGTTTTCACATGTTTAAAGCGGGTCTTATTTTGTTTTGATTTCTGGTAGCACAGTTGCATCAAATTCAGATTTAAGACGAGTCTATTGTTTCAAAGTGAAACACAGCGATTGCATTATGATAACACAACAAAACGAGTAAGTCACGCCTTTTTCAAAACAGCATAAATTTTAAACAAAACGGTTTTGAGCAAAATAATTTGGCAGGAGTGTTTCTACACTCATGGACTAACTTCGGTGTGAGAATGTGATTGATCCGTCAAGTCATTGCGTGAGTGAGCACATATCAATGGCAAAAATGTCACTTGTCAAAATTCACAAGGGTCGTTTTGGGGAAATTGTGATACAGGATTTCGACCAATTTTGTTTTTGGTGAATAATTAAGTGCTATGTATGATAATCATCATTCGTTTGACCCCCTCACACTTTAAATATTTGTTAGGGTTGAATGTGTTCAATTAAAACATTCTCAGCATTCCTAGTTTTTTAAATGGTGAAATCCATGAAATTTATCCAAAAACTAAAATTTATTTTTTCCTGTACAATATATCTTCGCATTTTCTAAAAACATAGGAATTCTTGACAATGCCATTGTTAAGTGCTTAACCCTTCATAAACAAAGCGAAAAAAATATTATTATTTACTGTTTGGGGGCATACAAATGACTTCGGTGACTTTTTAAAAGTGACACTTTTACCTTTAATGGAAATTCATTCTCGCATGACTTGACGGATCAACCACGTTTTCCGACAGGAGTTTATAAGTGAACAAACACCCCTGCCAAATTTATTTGCTTAAACTTCTTTTTTATAAAGCTTATAGTATTTTGAAAAAGGAGGGACTTTCTTTTTTGTTTTGTTTTGTTTAGATCAACAATTCATGAACTTATAATCAGAAATACAGTGGGATTTTCATAATCTTGCATATTTCGACACAGTGATCCGAAATCCCCGAAACCATTTTGTTTTGTTCACATTGAAATTTTACTTCTCTCGAAATCCTCTACAAAAAATTCGTTGAAGTGTCTTGCGGAGAAGTGGTTGTGCCAATGGATACGCCAAGGGGTTGAGGAGGCTATTAATATACGTAGTCAAGCGGGCGCCATTTACAAATTCGTCACTGAAGTTGTTGAAGTATCCGTAAACGAGCACAAAGGAAATGGGAGTCCATGTCAAAAAAAATGCTACAACGATGAACGTTAGGGTTCGCATGGCTTTGTTTCTGTTGGTTGGGAATACCTTCCGTGGCCTTCGGTTTTGATAGGCCTGCCTGCTGTCTTGGGATAGATCAGCCACTCGTAGCTCACTCAATGGTGATAGGTTCTGGACATGCGATCGCGGCCCCGTAGGGTGTCCTCCTGCATCCTGGACACCGTCGGAACCCTCATACTCGCATAAATCTTTAAAGTCAGGTTTGACTTCTAGCGCCGTAATGACAGCATAAGCATTTGGGAGCCCTTCAGAGCACATCGCTGATAGTGTTCGGACGCTTCCACAGGGTATATCGTCATTTCCGGTTTCTTCCGGTTTCGTGCCCATGCTCAGTTGGTGGCCTTTTCTGACTGGGGCACTTCTTTTATTGGTGAAATGTAATGATTGACCTGGTCCTTCGACTAACATGCCATCTCTTTGATAAACTTCGCTATCAGTGTTTCCAAACTTCCCTGACACGTGCTTGTTCCCTGTTTTCTTAATTTGACACCAGATCTTCGCGTAAAGGATCGAAATCGAGAAAAAAGGGAACATGAGCTTGAAACAGATGACTGCAATATTGGCCGGAAGATTGGTGACTATGTTTGGCATGGTGAACCCGAGCGACGTGCTGTCGGTGGGGTCGACAATGTCCCAGATAGTGAAGATTGGAAAACAGAAACTGAAGGACACGACCCAGGTGCAGAGGTTGATGACAAGTGCCTTCCTGTGGGACTTCCACCGGAGGTGTCGAAGAGGAGAGTACACGGCAAAGTAGCGGTCGAGACAGATCGCGACCACCGTCAGAACGGACACGCTGAGGAATGAGCTCTGCAACCCTTGAAAAAAGCACCCTGCGAGCCATCCAAACGGCCACGTCCCGTTAAGTTGGATCACGCATCGAAGCGGCATAAACACCAGCCCGATAAAGAGATCCGAGATGGTGATATTGATGATGTATTGGTTTGAGTAAGTTCGGAGACGCTTTTCTTTCAGGAATGCCAGCAGGGTGAGAGAATTCATAAAGACAGTCAGAAAAGATAGGAAAACTAGAGTACTGAAGATTACAAGTGCTTTCCATCTTTTGGAGTCCAATATGGGTAGAGGATCCGTGACGTTCGTGGACATACTCCCGGTGTAAAACCACAGGTTTTTTCCACCGGTATAAAACGCGCTGTCAGCCGTTCGATTGATTCCACTGTACTGGACCAGTCTACGCAAAAAGCGCTATAAGCCTACCGCGTTCGACGGATTTAGAGTACAAATTTGATACCTTGCAGGTTTTGGTCAGATAAGCAAGTGGCGCCAGGGCTCCTCGTGTGGTGAGTGACACTGAAAATCACTATTCTGATAACATTCAATGATGAGGCCTATCATATAGCTGAATCCAACAATGGAAGACGAGGTTATAATAAAAAGGAATCGGCGTGGGTTAGGTGAAGGAAGGTCATTTCATATCGGTGGTTGGTTATGTCATTCCCTTCATAGCCATGGTAGGAGAGAGACAATGATTTGACGTGAACAACGAAGGAAACTAACCAATCAGGGAGCTTGTGTCATTTCACTTCACGACGCTACACATACGACACGTTCACGTTGCTAGCAGGGATGCTAGCATGACCCTGTTTCTATCATTCTGCTAATGTAATTTGGGAGTGGGATAACTTAACAATACATTTATCCTGTATAGCGTCTTTCTCACGGCTCTATCAGTGTCTATCTTGACACGATATTTGACATGTTTGGAGAAGCGCGGCAAACAGAATATATATTTTTTCTCCATGATATCATAGTTCCATTAAGTTATGCTAAAAATAAAAGAATGAGTACAATCATTTTGTCTCTTTCTCACATACATGTCGAAGATAAATGACTTGCTTACACGTCCTAAACTGTTTGTAAACTTACTAAGTTACAACACACATTATTATACACAACTGAAACCAAAGAATATAGTGTAAAAACTATATGCGAACATGTCAAAGGATATCATGCTAAATGATTAACTATCTTCTACATTGAAAATACATATACGTGTACATGTACTTATATTTTAACTATACATTGTTACTAGAATCAACGTGTGCAGACTTATTCATCTCTCCATTAATTGAAAACTTTAATATCAATCATTAAAGAAAATGATTCTAGTTTAAAAACAATAAATCGTCAATACAGCATGAACACTAGTATCGCCATATACGATTAATCCATAGGTGCAATGTAACATCTTGACAACATGATTATAAATGAGAAATCAAACGGGTGCGCTCGAAGCGTTGAAAGTGTGTCCATGTTTAAATAGGCCATAATCATACATCCATAACAATATAAGTATACATTTAGAGAGACATTGCATTACACATGATGATATCATATAAAACATACAGTATGTATATATATACATATGTGTGTATATATATATATATATATATATATATATATATATATATATAATATATATACTTTCTCCCATACGTGTACTGCATCAAAGCAATAACTTTGATCCAGCTGAGGCATGGCGGATTGTCATTGTTCAAAACCCATCTACACACGACAAAGGAAATTATAATTGGTATAGTGTCGAAAATCTGTCTATCTGACGGTCAATCGGATCGGGGTAGCCTTAGCCACTAACCCGTCTCTGTGGTTTAATGGTTAAGGCACCGGCGTTCAAAGCTGGGGGCCCGGGTTCGATTCGACATTTTTTCGGCATCACCAATTTTTCCAAAGGGTAGATAGCTCTGGGGAGCCTTGATTCAAGCTACGCCTACCATTGATCTCTTCATCCATTTCTTTCACAAAATATTTCAATAAAAGAGTTGCCAAAGCTCTTCTATATGTATATATATATATATATATATATATATATATATATGTATACATGTTAATGTTTATACTTCAGAACTTGACTGAAGAAGGCCTAACAGTCGAAAGCTTTCAATTAAACTTGGAAGGTCCAGCTACGCCCCCGCTCCTAGACTCTCTTTTCTCATTTATATATATATATATATATATATATATATATATATACTTTAACAATATTATCATTGTATATATCGAGTGCTCGCAGTATATATATACGTATATTATTCTCTCTAAAAGCACTATGATAGGCAAATAGAATATACAAATGCAGTGGATGTGGCTGATTAGCAAAGACCATGAGACATTTAAGGCTAATCACCTTCTTTTTCATTTCTAAATCAATAAAAAATGGACAGAACATCCCGTGATGCATCCCCAAGCAACATTTTGACTCTTGTTTGAAGTCATAGCTCTGGGGAACCTTGATTTAAGCTACTCCTACCATTGATCTCTTCATCCATTTCTTTCACAAAATATTTTAATCAAATTTCTCTTGTATATGTATAATTTCACATATTTATATATATATACTTGAAGAATACTATCAGTATTATCAGTACTATCAGTATATATATATATATATATATATATATATATATATTATTCTCTCTAAAAGCACTATGATGGGCAAATAGAATATACAAATGCAGTGGATGTGGCTGATTGGCAAAGACCATGAGACATTTAAGGCTAATCACCTTCTTTTTTTAAAGCAATACAAAAAAGAAGGAAAGGACATCCCAGGATGCATCGGCCAGCAACATTTTGACTCTTGTTTGAAGTCATGTCTGCTTCCGAACTAGTGTATTAGTGTATGAGACCGGAAACGGATATGACTACAAAACAAATCCAGATGTCGACTCGTAGAGCATTTTGAGATGACTTGTGTATGGAGAATGAAATATTATCTGTTCAACACCGTTGCCATCTCAGAATGTATTGAATTTGCAATAGAATATACATTTTGTGGAAATTTAGTGTCCAGGAAACTTACATTGTTGATGTGTTCTGGAAATGAAACACAATAAACAACTATATTGGGGCAATATCGCTTATTAAGCACGTACGTCTATATTGTTGATAAGGTTCAGTTCAATGAGTTTCAAAAGAGGACCTTTTCCTGAGGCATCTGCATCAAGATCAACGTTTTGAAAGCACAGACAGGCCTTGATGATGTGTCTTTTGTAAATCCATTTTGCATGTGGAAAATCGCAGCTTCACATTTTTCAATCAGTTCACACATATGTCACATGTTTTGTAGTAAGATTACCAATTTGCATATTTATTCTAAAATCTCTCTGATTTTGATGCACGACGATCAACTTAGATTGTTTATGACGACCATTGTGCATCCAGACCCAAGTCAGGGGGAATAAGTGATATATACATTTATTTGTCTTTTTGCTGCTCTGTGCAACAAGTGTTTAGACTCAAGACTGTAGGTATTTTGTTTTGTAGCAAAATAAAGATTTTATAAAGTAATTTCTATGATAAAAACAACTGCCTAGATTAATTCCAGTCGTAAGCAAAACCGTTTTGCTACATAAATACGAATTCAAAATCCTTTAACAGAATGAGTTTTTTTTTCAAAAATATCCGTTGTTCCGTAGTTCGTTTTCACTAAATTATGAAAAAAAAATCTGCATCGTTAAAATCACACCATTACCGTAGACCGAGCTTAAAGCTGACCCTTAGCCGAAATCGACCCTGGTTTTCACATGTTTAAAGCGGGTCTTATTTTGTTTTGATTTCTGGTAGCACAGTTGCATCAAATTCAGATTTAAGACGAGTCTATTGTTTCAAAGTGATACACAGCGATTGCATTATGATAAACACAACAAAACGAGTAAGTCACCCCTTTTTCAAAACAGCATAAATTTTAAACAAAACGGTTTTTAGCAAAATAATTTGGCAGGAGTGTTTCTACACTCATGGACTAACTTCGGTGTGAGAATGTGATTGATCCGTCAAGTCATTGCGTGAGTGAGCACATATCAATGGCAAGAATGTCACTTGTCAAAATTCACAAGGGTCGTTTTGGGGAAATTGTGATACAGGATTTCGACCAATTTTGTTTTTGGTGAATAATTAAGTGCTATGTATGATAATCATCATTCGTTTGACCCCCTCACACTTTAAATATTTGTTAGGGTTGAATGTGCTCAATTAAAACATTCTCAGCATTCCTAGTTTTTTAAATGGTGAAATCCATTAAATTTATCCAAAAACTAAAATTTATTTTTTCCTGTACAATACATCTTCGCATTTTCTAAAAACATAGGAATTCTTGACAATGCCATTGTTAAGTGCTCAACCCTTCATAAACAAAGCGAAAAAAATATTATTATTTACTGTTTGGGGGCATACAAATGACTTCGGTGACTTTTTAAAAGTGACACTTTTACCTTTAATGGAAATTCATTCTCGCATGACTTGACGGATCAACCACGTTTTCCGACAGGAGTTTATAAGTGAACAAACACCCCTGCCAAATCTATTTGCTTAAACTTCTTTTTTATAAAGCTTATAGTATTTTGAAAAAGGAGGGACTTTCTTTTTTGTTTTGTTTTGTTTAGATCAACAATTCATGAACTTATAATCGGAAATACAGTGGGATTTTCATAATCTTGCATATTTCGACACAGTGATACGAAATCCCCGAAACCATTTTGTTTTGTTCACATTGAAAATTTACTTCTCTCGAAATCCTCTACAAAAAATTCGTTGAAGTGTCTTGCGGAGAAGTGGTTGTGCCAATGGATACGCCAAGGGGTTGAGGAGGCTATTAATATACGTAGTCAAGCGGGCGCCATTTACAAATTCGTCACTGAAGTTGTTGAAGTATCGGTAAACGAGCACAAAGGAAATGGGAGTCCATGTCAAAAAAAATGCTACAACGATGAACGTTAGGGTTCGCATGGCTTTGTTTCTGTTGGTTGGGAATACCTTCCGTGGCCTTCGGTTTTGATAGGCCTGCCTGCTGTCTTGGGATAGATCAGCCACTCGTAGCTCACTCAATGGTGATAGATTCTGGACCTGCGTTCGCAGCCCCGTAGGGTGTCCTCCTGCATCCTGGACACCGTCGGAATCCTCATACTCGCATAAATCTTTAAAGTCAGGTTCAATTTCTAGCGCCGTGCTGACAGCATAAGCATTTGGGAGCCCTTCAGAGCACATCGCTGATAGTGTTTGGACGCTTCCACAGGGTATATTGTCATTTCCGGTTTCTTCCGGTTTCGTGACCATGCTCAGTTGATGGCCTTTTCTCACTGGGGCACTTCTTTTATTGGTGAAATGTAATGATTGACCTGGTCCTTCGACTAACATGCCATCTCTTTGATAAACTTGGCTATCAGTGTTTCCAAACTTCCCTGACAAGTGCTTGTTCCCTGTTTTCTTAATTTGACACCAGATCTTCGCGTAAAGGATCGAAATCGAGAAAAAAAGGAACATGAGCTTGAAACAGATGACTGCAATATTGGCCGGAAGATTGGTGACTATGTTTGGCATGGTGAACCCGAGCGACGTGCTGTCGGTGGGGTCGACAATGTCCCAGATAGTGAAGATTGGAAAACAGAAACTGAAGGACACGACCCAGGTGCAGAGGTTGATGACAAGTGCCTTCCTGTGGGACTTCCACCGGAGGTGTCGAAGCGGAGAGTACACGGCAAAGTAGCGGTCGAGACAGATCGCGACCACCGTCAGAACGGACACGCTGAGGAATGAGCTCTGCAACCCTTGAAAAAAGCACCCTGCGAGCCATCCAAACGGCCACGCCCCGTTTAGTTGGATCACGCATCGAAGCGGCATAAACACCAGCCCGATAAAGAGATCCGAGATGGTGATATTGATGATGTATTGGTTTGAGTAAGTCCGGAGACGCTTTTCTTTCAGGAATGCCAGCAGGGTGAGGGAATTCATAAAGACAGTCAGAAAAGAGAGGAAAACTAAAGTACTAAAGGTTACAAGTGCTTTCCACCTTTTGGAGTCCAATATGGGTAGAGGATCTGTGACATTCGTGGACATACTGCTGGTGTAAAACCACAGGTTTTTCCACCGGTGTAAAACGCGCTGTCGGCTGTTCGATTGATTCCACTCTACTGGACCAGTCTACACACAAAGCGCTATTAGCCTACCGCGTTCGACGGATTTAGAGTACAAATTTGATACCTTGCAGGTTTTGGTCAGATAAGCAAGTGGCGCCAGGGCTCCTCGTGTGGTGAGTGACACTGAAAATCACTATTCTGATAACATTCAATGATGAGGCCTATTATATAGCTGAATCCAACAATGGAAGACGAGGTTATAATAAAAAGGAATCGGCGTGGGTTAGGCGAAGGAATGTCATTTCATATCGATGGTTGGTTATGTCATCACCTTCGTAGCAGAGAGACAATGATTTGACGTGAACAATGAAGGAAACTAACCAATCAGGGAGCTTGTAACATATCACTTCACGACACTACACATATGATACGTTCATGCTGCTAGGCATGGCCCTGTTTCTATCATTCTGCTTATGTAATTTGGGAGTGGGATAACTTAACGATACATTTATCCTGTATAGCGTCTTTCTCACGGCTCTATCAGTGTCTATCGTGACACGATATTTGCATGAATGAAGAAGCGCGGCAAAGCAGAACATAATCACAATTTCATTGCATTACGATTTATATAGGTACGTGCACCTTGACATCAACGTTTGCTCCTTATGCCTACACAGAGCACATCTCCATGAGAGCCCGGATATTTGTAGTACATTCGTGATGGCTTTACATCAAGCTTCATCTTGGAAGGTCATTTTTTACCATTTTACCAGTTGTATTCCTATAAACAAACGCTTCTGTCTGATTTACAGTTGGGCCTGAGATCAACATCACAGCTGATTGTAATCTATTGCAGTCAGACTGCAGTCAATGTATGGAGCTGATTACATTTGATTGCAATCAGCTGTGACGTTGATCTCAGGCTCTACTGTAGCTAAACTGATCCAAATACCTCTAACCATCGTTCAACCTACTCAAACAAATGGAGGATAATAACAATAATTTGGTGAGAATTGTGACAGTCTGCGTCATAAAGGTTGACGGGATTTAAACTTCTTTGTTCTTTCACTGTTATTAGAAATTCCTTTAGAGATGATGTAGACCACCCTTGCCTGGTTTCCGTGACGTTTCTCGTGTTTTCGCATTGAAAGTTTGTGCTATTGTATGGCCAGTCCTGTGTACTTTCTCACCTTTTGTGGTATTGAATATATTCTTTTTGTAAAACTGACTCTCATGAGTGCGTTATTTATTGTTCAATAAAAACATAAATAAAAAAAATGCATGAGTATTTTCATCAGAATTAGATTTTGAGGGAGTGTAGCGGAACAATAATTTGAGCATATTTGCTGGAATAATTGCTACGTTTGAGACAGGTATCTATAAGCCCTATTGTGAGAAAATATTCTATTTGAACAAACCTATCTTCATGATATATAAGTACCTGATTATTATATCGCGACAAAAAGCTTGATATTTAACGCACATACGGGTACCAATAGATTTAAACTTGTGATTTTGGGAGTAATTTATTTTTTGTATTGCATGTAGCTTCTTGTCACCAGAACATTACAAAACACTTCTTGCCTCGACAAACATGAACACACATTTCATCGACTACTATAGTATTCGACAACAGCAATCCATTAAAATACCCTGTTTGTTCAGGGATGACACGTGATTGATTAAGTGGCACCTAGCTTGATCATGTTGATGACAGATTTCCAGTGATATCATTATGGTTATTGCAGCGAAGGCAAATGCAATACTTCAGCGGAGATTCTGATTCCAATATTGTTTGGGCTCAAAAATAAAACATTTGCGCTATTCGTCTTCAAAGTGACGCGAGATTTCAGAAATCGTACGGACTTCGCAACCGATATTTATGTAAGCTCTCAGACTTTGCTGGATCCTGACCCTTCTACAAATTGGACGGCAACACCAGTTACAGCTTTGGAAAGCCAAGACTCCAGCGGAGAATTTGATACCACTTTTGTTTGGGCTCAAATATAAAACATTTGTGCTATTCGTCTTCAAAGTGACGCGAATTTTCAGAAATCATATGGATTTCGCAACCGATATTCGTCCGCAGGCGGCAGAAAACACGCGATTTTATTTTCAGCGCCGTAGTCGTTACCTTCACTTGACCTCTCGAACCGCGAAAAAGGTCTCCCTTTCAAACTGCGATATCTCCATGAATATGTCATATTTTTGTACACTTTCTTTTGTAACTGTATGTTGGGGGTCGACATTTACCAAGGGTGAAAAAACATTTCATTAAAACAGGCAGATAAATATTGCAAATTCGAGATAAATATGTGGTTCTAATAAAAAATAAAATAAAATAAAATAAACTCTATATTTCAATGTCAATCGCTTTTGAGCCCCTAACATTTAGAGGTCACCTGAAGCGGAATTTATTGTATTTTATGGAGATACCATTATTTTTCAACCTCCCCCCATAGAAGGGTCAGGATCCAGCAAAACACTAACCATGTTCAAATCCAAAATGAGCGAGATATGACAAAGTTGTGAGCGATACTAACCAGCCAATCATAGTCCGCGACACCTGAATCGCCGGTATTATTTCATTATTATCGTGGACTATGATTGGCTGGTTAGGATCGTTCACAACTTCATCATATCTCGCTCATTTTGGATTTGAACATGGTTGATGTTTTGCTGGATCCTGACCCTTCTATGGGGGGAGGTTGAAAAATAATGGTATCTCCACAAAGTACAACAAATTCCGCTTCAGATGACCCCTAAATGTTAGGGGCTCAAAAGCGATTGGCATTGAAATATAGAGTTTATCTTCATGTTTTTTAATTTGCAATATTTTTCTGCTTGTTTGAATGAAATGGTTTTTTTTCACATTTGGTAAATTTCGACCTCCAAATACAGTTACAAAAGAAAGCGCAAGAAAATATGTTATATTCATGAAGATATCGCAGTTTGAAAAGGAGACGTTTCCTGCGGTTCGAGAGGTCAAGTGAAGGTCACGACTACCTCGCTGAAAATAAAATAAGCGTATTTTCCGGTGCCTGCCATTTGGCTGAGAATGTTCTGGTATTTAATTACGTTTCATAGGTTTTTTAATCCATCATGAGCGAGTATATGTTCATCAAAGTGAAAACAAGATCGAAATACAAAATGTACAAAGCACAGTAAATAATATAAAAGTTGCACCGTTATAATGGGAATTATGAAAACACACCTACGTGAACAAAGAACACATGGGCATCCTACACATTGACGTCCTCTTAATATACGGTATGATGAAATTACTTTGAATGACACCCATACTTTATTGATAGAAGGTTTTAAAGGCGTAGGGAAATTAAGTGCATACAAACAATTGATAAATGAAGTATGTGAGCAACTCAAATACGTGAGCTCAAATTTAAACTAATCTAGGTTTGTGTGATTGGATAGATTTGTTTAAGGCAAATGGAGAGCTTGATTCCAGAAGGCCGCGCTAAATCCCTACTCGCCTATCCGTTTCATTTTCTATGTCGCATTATTTCATTTCATTTATTCACATACATAAAAAATATAAATATATATTTAGAGAGACATTACATTACACATGATGACATCAAATATAACATACAATATAATACTTTGTACAATACATATATTCAAATACTGGATGCAATATGAAGTAATATTCAAAAAACTAAAAGCAATTTAATAGGCAAATAGAATACAAATGCAGTGGTTGTGGGTGATTGGCAAAGGCCATGAGACATTTTAAGGCTAATCACCCTTTTGCTTCATTTTTAACATGTTTAAGAGAAATAAAAACGGAAAGGACATCTTATGCTGCATCGCCTAGCAACATTTTGTTTGAAATCATGTCTGCTTCCGGCCTAGTGTATTAATGTATGAGACCGGAAACGGATATGAATACGAAAACAAATCCAGATGTCACCTCGTGGTGCATTTTGCGATGACTTGGGTATGGAAAACGAAATTATATATGTTCAACACCGTTCACATGTCAGAATTTATTGAGTTTGTGATAGACTAGGCATTTTGTGGAAATTTAGTGTTCAGGAAATGTAAATTGTTGATGTGGAGATTTCAAAATCTCCCAATCGTGCTCATGATTTTTCAATGTTTTATAATTACATATTTCCAAAAGGATTTAGCAGGTTCTGCAAATGAAACACAATAAACAACTACATCGGGGGAACATCGCTTATTAAGCACGTACGTCTATATTGTTGATAAGATTCAGTTACAAAATAATTTAACTCCTCTAATCGGATGCAGGTTTCATTATTTGGATTCTAAAATGCAATGAGTAGTTTCTTGGCAGAATATTTGTGTGCTCCTAATAATCATTTGTCTACCTACTTCATAGTATATACTTGATTCATGCTTACTTGTACCTATTATCTGTATTTTTCTTTTTCGTTATTTCTTAAATGGCCTACGCCTTCGGAATATGAATTTGCATGGACTTTCTTTTCATTGCGTTTGGGGTATCAAATACAAATTCTTACCTCTAAATGTAGAGTCATCCCGAAATTTAAGTCGGTTTCGATAAGAGCACAAACATTTTCGTGTAAGTTTGATGAAAATCCGTCAAAGAATAAAAAAGTTGCGATTATTCTAAATTTCCATTTTGTGACGTCACGTGCGAGATACTCCCTAATATGTTCTGTGCTTTTTTTTTAATGTCGATTTTTCTCAAAAAGATGAGCATTATTTTATCTGTGCGTTTGATACATCAATATAAACACGTTTCTTACACACAAAACTCTATTAAAAAATCCTTCATGAAAAACAGAAAAGAGCAAAATATGAGATCATACAGCACACAAGTCATAAGAGTGCATCTCGCACATGACGTCACAAAATTGATATTATAAAAAGTTATAACTTTGACGGACTTTCATCAAAACCTCAGTAGTATGCTTCTTATATGTTTTTGTATAACAAGTTTTTAATTTCAGGGTGAACTGTTCCTTTGACTTTGCACATTCCTCAAAAAAATATTTTATAATGGGTAGCTGTTCCACTTGATATGCTTAATACCGCTGTACCAAAATGAAACTTTCCATGTAAAGATCAGAATTGGATTTAGAATGTTTGTTGGATCGAGATCTTGAAATCTATGTGTGCTTGTGAGAGTAAGGTCATAGCTTTATTACATGAATTATGGGGGATCTCGCTTGAGCACCGCGAATAGTGCAATGCAGTGGAATTGTTTTGTTTCTATTTTAAAAGGTTAAATGGATGTAGACGGCCAAACGAATTCATTCAAACAATGTAGAAAATGGATGAGACCTTTAAGAAAAACCTATAAAATGTTATTTTTTAATGGAAATGATATGTATTATTGCGGTATAAAATGTGATTGAGTGCAAAATGATTGATGATCATCACATTAAAGCAGGCCTAATGCAGCGCATTCAGTCTCCCCTATAACAATGATTCATCATATCGATTTACGGACAATGCGCCATTAGCGTAGCGCATGGTATAATAGCACTGAAAATACAATGATGTCATTTCTGTGAGTGATGAGAAAATCGTTCAAAAACCCATTAAAGATGAACCAGGGAGAATGCTTCTTTGTGGGGAATTGTGTGTATGGCTGAGCCAAAAGTGCATTAATTTACTACATTTAAAGAGTTTTGAAGAATCCCCGCGCATCTTAAGAACATTGTGTCAGGCTTTTTAAGGAGGAATCATTGTATGGCAGGATGCCCTTAAGCGACCTTCAGTTTAAAGTCAAGATTTAAGATACAACAAACCGCTTTTTTAGGAAAAAAGTAAAAGTTCTCTTTAAAATTTTTTACAGATCAAATGCATTTCAGATGATAAGTTCAAACTTTCTGCAGCCTTTTTACATCTTAGCACATAAAAGTAAGATTGTCAGGTGTTTTTTTTATCAATAAGTAAAAAAAATCAATACATTTGCCAGGGATAACAAACATACCTATCGTATCAGTATCATTCCACTCACTCACGCGTTGTTCAGTGTAAATCCTAACAAATATTTTACAATATTTGGGTGCCAGGGTAACTGAATCGCTATGAGATTTGTTGGCATTAACCCTTTAGTGCCATGTGTGTATTTTGTCACCGGTGATGCACACAGATCCTATTGAGCAGCATTTTATCAAGCACATAAAGGGTTAATGGTGAAAAGTCCACACACGGCACAGAAAGAGTTAAGGTCCCCTGACACCAAAATGTATGTTGACTTCTGTTGATCCAACTTAATATGTATCTAACAAAAATCACTAACTGTTCAATCTGTGTCCTATATTTTAAAATAATTTATCTATATTTTTCTCAGCGCTGATAAGCCCCTCCTCCAAAATATCTTCCAACTCACGATTCCACTTGTGACATCATCAAAGTTTGAAATTAGCAGGATAATAGAAAGAATTAAGAACTAAACATTGCATTGACTATCTGCAAGTGCTTATAATAGCATCGCATGTTTTATACAATGCAAATGTATCATTTTTTCCTTGGCATAGTGAGCACATTTCTCATATAAGGAAACGATTATTCCCAAATGAAAGGTTGTATTGTCTGAAGACATGTGATGCTTTTATAAGCACTTGTAGGTAGTCATTGCAAAGTTTAGTTTGTGCATATATTCTGTCTATTATCCTGCTTATTTCTACCTTTGATGATGTCACAAGGGAAATCGTGAGTTGGAGGATATTTTGGAGGCGGGGCTTATCAGTGCTGAGAAAAAAAATAGATATTCAATTCAGAACACATTAATGACAATTGTGTGTCACACCTGCCAATCCACTGGCAACTGCCATCATAGTTGCATTCATAATGCATGCTTCTTCAGGCAGAAAAGACAATTTGGTTTAGCACGAACGTGTGATGCGATTTGCACATTTTCCATTATTGTGTTCTGGAGTTTTGGATCGGTGTACTAACATATTCAAATTGTGTGCATACCAGTTGAATAAAGGTTGCCCCTGACAACCAGAAAGCTTGCCCGAGGTTTACCCGACATAGCAACAACTGATATATGCAAAGTGGATTCCAAGTACTGAAATACAATTGTTAGGTACAGGTTAATGGAATAACTCGTTACTAGGCCCCGAGGGAAGAAACATCCATAAATTTGACTACATTAGTAAACCGGTCTATTAATCATAATGATAAAAAAACACATGCATACATGTGCAGTAGACATACACACATACTCTCTCTCACACACATGCACACACACACACACACACACTGTCTCTCTATAGCCCTTTCACGATAGCATAACTCTCGCCGCACATACACACGTGATTCAGAGCCATCTATGCAAGAGTTTTGCAAACTTGGTTCCCATAGGTAAAACATGACGCGGGTTGCATCCTTGGGCAAGCAGGTAGCAAAATGATATGCGCCATGCTGTTACCTATTACAACCAAGTTGTCCAAACCCTCTGAATATCTGTTTTTAAGCCTCTTCAGTAATTCAATTATATTCTGGAATTTGTAGTGGAGAGTCGTTTGGCTTGTAGTTAATAGAATTTGGTATTGTTTCAGAGTTGAAGTATTCATTAGTGTTTTCATTGGAATTATTTGCACCTTCCGGGTTAACAACAGGCAAAGAATGTTCTTGCGGATTATTAAATAGTGCATTGAAATTAGTGTCATCTGAAGCAAGAAAAGGGGATACACACATTACCAGTGGTGCATAAAACAGGTAAATATTCATCTTAGAAAGATAACAGCAAAATGTCAACGTAAGTGCACCCATTTATTTAGATAGGAATACATCTGCTTCAGAATTGACAAACTTGGACCTAAACATTGTGTTTTGAGAAAAAATAAAATTGAATGTTGAATCTTGAATAATCACAATTTCGTTTAATAATGATTTTTTACAGGTGCGTCCACCGTGACATCAATATTTGCACCTTATGCATACACAGAGCACATCTCCATGGGAGCACGGATATTTTTAGTACATGCGTGATGGGTTACATCTTGGAAAGTCATGTTTTACCATTTTGCCAGTTGTATTCCTATAAACAAACGCTTATGTCTGATTTAGCTAAAAATGATCCAAATACATCGCATTCACGCTCGACTCCGGACCAGCCATTTTCCCGCCGTGTCTTCATCTCAAGATAGAGCACATCATCTCATTAATGTGAGAGAGGCACCTACAAGACCCATGTGTTCTTCTTGCATTTGTTTCAACTCCATAAGGGGCATATTTCACGCTTGCGAGGGGCACTCGTGTTTTCTGAAGGGGCCGTGTTTTCGAGAAACCGTGTAAACTCTCCCATGCCTTACATTTACATTTCATGACAGCAGTGATATCAAGCAGTTAATTTATTTGAAAAGAATTATAAGTGAATAAACTTAAATGTCATATGCTTTTGTACGTTTAAGAACCGTTACTTTAAAGGCAGATCTGTTTATATGCAGGATCAGAAACACAACACGTGGGAGAATGTTCGTTTATTTCATCAAGTTTCATAGGTTTTATAATCCACTAAGTTCGAGTTCGATTTCGAGTAAATTTTAAGTAAAATTTGAAATACAAAATCTACAAAGCACAGTAAATAATATAAGTTGCAAGGTTACAATGGAAAATATGAAAACACACCTACGTGAACAAAAACACATACTTATCATACATTTAGACGTCGTGTTAATATTTGGTATGATGAAATTACACCCATACTTTATTGAAAGAAGGTTTTGTGTGAGCTCAAGTTTAAACTAATCTAGGTTCGTGTGATTTGTTAGAAATTTTAATGCAAAGGGATTGCTACATGCCAGAAGGCCGCGCTAAATTCCTACTGGCCTATCCATTTTATTCTCTATGCCGCATTTTTTCATTTCATTTATTTACATCCATAACAATATAAGTATACATTTAAAGAGACATTACATTACACATGATGACATCAAATATAGCATACAATATATATATAGTAAATAGTGGTAGTTAAATACGAGCTGTGATTGGCTAGATTGGTACCACGTGACCTCCTTTCAAAAAGTTATAGTGTACATATCTACAATATAACTTTCAATTTTTGGAGGGTAAACCCCGTGTTAAATGAATGGGGAGAATTACACTGCGTACTTGTAAGGTGCATTGCGTATTTACACCGCGCGCGCGTTAATTGGTCATTGTATTCGCGTTGCAAAAGGCGCGGAAACAAAAAGCATTGTGACGCCATGTTAGACACTGCTCTTTTCAAATAAAATCCGTGACTTGGCTATGGTAAAAATCATGAAGGGGGATTTAGATCAAGGGATCTATTAACTATAATGAATAGTGAACGCTCTATCATACAATATTACTGGACTATATGAACTCCAAATATAAAATCATCCCTCGTGCAGGTCTTTTTCGCCTTGGTCTTCGGCCTTGGTGAAATAAACCTGCACTCTGGATAATTTTATATTTGTAGTACATATGATCCAGTATATTGTACAATAGATTGTACACTATTTATATAACATATATATATTTATCTTTTTATTTAAATATACATATATTCAAATACAGTACAATCCAATATGAATTTATATAATATATACATATATAGTTCTCTCTAAAAGCACTTTGATAGGCAAATAGAACACAAATTCAGTGGATGTGGGTGATTGGCTAAGGCCTCATGAGACATGTTAAAGCTAATCCCCCTTTTTTCTTCATTTTTAACATGTTCAAAAACAATAAAAAAAAAAAAAAGGAAAGGACATCCCATGATGCATCGCCAAGCAACATTTCGACTATTGTTTGAAGTCATGTCTGCTTCCGGCCTGTTGTATTAGTGTACGAGACCGGAAACGGATATGACTACGAAAACAAATCCAGATGTCACCTCGTGGTGCATTTTGTGATGACTTGGGTATGGAAAACGAAATCATGTATGGCCAAGACCGTTGCCATGTCAGAATTTATTGAATTTGTAATAAACTAGGCATTTTGTGGAAATTTGGTCTTGATTGATTAATGTGTAGATTTCAAAAGCTCCCAATCATGCTCATGATTTTTCAAAGACTTATCATTTAAACTTTCGACAGGATTTGTCAGGAAACACAATAAACACAATAAACAACTACATCGGGGAAATATCGCTTGTCAAGCACGTACAATCAATGAGTTTCAAAATAGGACCCTTTCCTAAGTCATCTTCATCACGATCAACGTTTTTTAAGCAGGGATAGGTCTTGATAACTGTTTTGTAATTTAATTTTACTTTTTTCAATCTGTTCACACATTCACACATATATCACATATTTTGTAGTAAGATTACCAATGTGCATATTAATTGTAAAATCTCTCTGATTTTGATGCGCGACGACCAACATAGAATGTTTATGACGAGCATTCTTTTTTATGCATCCAGATGATCCAGTACGAAGTCAGGGGGAATAAATAATACATTTATCTGTCTTTTTGCTGCTCTGTGCAAGAATTGTTTAGACTTGAGACTGTAGGTACTTTGTTTTGTAGTACAAAATATTTTTTATTTCCAAAAATGATCTTGAAAAGTAATTTTATGACAAAACAACTGCCTAGATTGATTCCAACCGTAAGCGAAATTGTTTTGCTACATAAATTACGAGTTCAACATCTTATACTGTTACAAAATCAGTTTTTGAAAAATATCCGTTGTTACGTAATTTGCTTTGTCACTAAATTATGAAAACAAATCTGAATCGTTGGACACAGGTTAATACAGTAGACCGAGCTTAAAGCTGGCCCTAAGCCTAAATCAACCCCATTTTTGATATTTTGAAAGCGGGTCCTAATTCTATTTTGGTTTCTGGTAGCAGAGTTTCATTAAATTCAGATTTAAGACGAGTCTAATATTTCAAAGTGAAACACATTTATTGCATTATGGTAAATCAATAATTCATCAACTCATAATCGAAAATACAGCGAGATTTTCATAATCTTGGACATGTCAATACAGTGTGACGAAATCCTCCAAACCATTTTGTTTTGTTCACAGTGAAATTTTACTTCTCCCGAAACCCTCTACAAAGAATTCGTCGAAGTGTCTTGCGGAGAAGTGGCTGGGCCAATGGATACGCCAAGGGGTTGAGGAGGCTATTGATATATGTTATCCAGCGGGCGCCGTTTGCAAGTTCTTCAATGAGTATGTTGAAGTATCCGAGAACAAGGGACAAGCAATTGGGAGTCCATGTCAAGAAAAATGCTACAACGATGAACGTTAGGGTTCGTATGGCTTTGTTTCTGTTGGTTAGGAATACCTTCCGTGGCCTTGGGTTTCGATAGGCCTGCCTGTTGTCTTTGGATAGATCAGCTACTCGTAACTCACCCAATGGTGACGGATTCTGGACCTGCGTTCGCAGCCCCGTAGGATGTCGGCCTGCATTCTGGACACCGTCGGATTCCTCATACTCGCATGAATCTTTAAAGTCAGGTTCAATTTCTAGCGCCGTGCTGACAGCATAAGCAGTTGTAAGCCCTACAGAACAAATCGCCGATAGTGTACGGACGCTTCCGCCGGGTACATCTTTATTTCCGGTTTCTTCCGGTTTGGTGTCCATGTTCAGTTGGTGGCCGTTTCTCACTGGAGCACTTGCTTTGTTGGTGCAATTTAATGATTGCCCTGGTCCTTCGATTGACATGCCATCTCTTTGATAAAGTTGCCCATCAGTGTTTACAAACTTTATTGCCACGTGCTTCTTTCTTGTTTTCTGAATTTGACGCCAGATCTTCGCGTAAAGGATCGAAATCGAGAGAAAGGGGAAAATCAGCCGGAAACAGATGACTGCAATATTGGCCGGGAGATTGGTGACTACGTTTGGCAGGGTGAAACCGAGCGGCGTGCTGTCGGTGGGGTCGACGATGTCCCAGATAGTGAGGATTGGAAACCAGAAACTGAAGGACACGACCCAGGTGCAGAGGTTGATGACAAGTGCCTTCCTGTGGGACTTCCACCGGTGGTGTCGAAGCGGAGAGTACACGGCGAAGTAGCGGTCGAGACAGATGGCGACCACAGTCAGAACGGACACGCTGAGGAATGTGCTCTGCAACCCTTGAAAAAAGCATCCTGCGAGCTCTCCAAAGTGCCACGCCCCGTTCAGTTGGATCGCGCTTCGAAGCGGCATAAACACCAGCCCCATAAATAGATCCGAGATGCTTATATTGATGATGTATTGGTTCGAGTAAGTCCGGAGACGTTTTTCTTTCAGGAATGCCAGCAGGGTAAGGGAATTCATAAAGACAGTCAGAAAAGAGAGGAAAACTAAAATGCTGAAGATTACAAGTTCTTTCCACCCATTGTAGTCCAATATGGGTGGAGTATCCGAGACGTTCGTGGACATATTCCCGGTGTATAAACTACAGGTTATTTCCACCGGTCGAAAACGCGCTGTCAGCCGTTCGATTGATTCCACTCTATACTGGGCCAGTCAACACACAAATCACCATAAGCCTACCGCGTTGGACGGATTTAGAGTAGAAATGTACACATCGATACCCTGCAGAATTTGGTCAGAGAATGAAGCAACTGACGCCAGGGCTATTCTTGTGGCGAGTGAAATTGGAAATCACTTGTCAAACAGATCATTCTGATAACATTGAGTGATGAGGCCCCTTATATAGCTGAATCTAACTTGAAAGACGAGGATAAAAAGGAGTTGGAGTCGGTTTGGTGAAGGAAAATGATTTCATATTGGTGGTTTGTCATGTCATCACTTCGTATCAGAGACACATTGATGTGACGTGAACAATAAAAAGAAAACCAACCAATCAGGGAGCTTGCATCATTTCACTTCATGAAGGAAGGCATTTTTTTCCATTTTGATATATCTTGTGCCGTTCGTTTCCATGTCACACTACCATCTTCTCTAATATCGTCAATCCACCTCGTACTTTTCCTGCCTCTCCTTCTGGTGTTAGCTCTGGGGGATCCAGACAGTAAATTTATGTCTCCATCAAACATCTTTCCTCCTGACCAGATGCTTATAAAAGCCTGCAAATGAAAAGAGTGACAACTTAACAATACATATATCCTGTATAGCGTCTTTCTCACGGCGCTTTCGTGACACGATATTTCACATGAATGGAGAAGTACGGCAAAGCAGAACATAATCACAATGTCCTTCAATAATGATTTGTATAGGTACGTGCAGCGTGACAATGGTGACATCAAGGTTTACACCTCATGCCTACACAGGGCACTGCTTTATGAGAGCGTGAATAGTTTTAGTACATGCGTGATGGCTTTACATCATGGAAAGTCATGTTTCACCATTTTGCCAGTTGTATTCCTATACGCTTTTGTCTGATTTAGCTAAAATTATCCAAATACATTCCATCGTACAACCTTCACAAACGAAGGAAGAGCAATAACAAGGATTTGCTGGGAAATGTGACAGGCTGCGCCAACAATGTTGAGGGAATTTCTCTACTTTGTTTTTTCACTGTTATGAGAATTCGTGTAGAGATGATGTAGCCTGCCCCGGCTTCGTTTTTGTGAAGTTTCCTTTTCATATTGTACTTTCTCACCTTTTGTGGTATTAAATGCATTTGTTGTTGTTGTAAGAGTGACTTTCATAAATGTGTTGTTTACTGTTAAATAAAAACATGAATTAAAATAAACCGGTCAGAATCTTTGATAAATCAAGAAGAAGGAATGGCGATTAAACGAAATATATAGAGTATTGATTTATAAAACAGAAACAATGAAGGGCATTGAATGTCAAAAGTAATAGTATACGTGTCATGTTCATTGTTTAGATTTTGAGATAGTGAAACGGAACAACATTTTTAGCATTTTGTGGGAGACTGTCAGCTTTTAGACTAGTGTCTACAAGCCGTATATTGTGAGAAAAGTTTGTATTTTATCAAACCTGTCTAAGTACCTGATATTTTTTCGCAACAAATTGTGAAATTGTGAAATTGTGAAATTGTGGGATTTATTTTGTTTTTAGTGCATGTAGCTTTTTGTCACCAGAACATTACGAATTCAAAACACTTCCTGCCTTATAGGTATCTATATTAACCTTTCTCAAATAAATGTATAATTTCGACAAACGTGAACAAGCATTCAACGACTATCCGACAACAGCTCTCTATCAAAATAAGCCGTTTGTTCAGAGAGGACAATTGTGACAGTGATTCATTATGTGACGCATAGCTTGATGACAGTTGAGCGATAGACTTCCAGTTATATCATTATAGTTATTGAAGCGAAGGCAAGTGCGGAGCAAAGAAGGAAAAATGAACGAGCAGTAAACGCAAACAGAAGTGAAATTTGAGGTTTGAATGGGAGACGAAAAAGGGAAAGTTGGCGATAATGACATACTAAAAAAAAACACTTTCGCCCAGACTTTCCTCTGTCAAATTTCAAATTATTTTTACGAGAAATCGGCGCTCATTGCGAGGCGCCGGCAGATTTCATGAAAAGTAAACACTATTATTATCAAATATAAGAAAGAGGAAAATGGTCGACAACCAAGACCAAAACTAACGCGATGACATACTTTTTCAATAATCATCAAATCTGTTTGACATCATGTCCATTTGCTCGTCCTGTTTATGACAATTTTAACAAAATTATAGTTAGCCACGTTAGGCACTTACTTTTTTATCCATCGTTGCTACGTAGGCTTCCCCTTGAGGTACAAACGCACGGACGTATGGCAAGCCATTTTAACATTTATTCCTATTTCTTGATATCACGAATTCATTTCTTGCTATCACGAAACCGAATTCTTGATATTAAAAAATACATTTCCTGATATCATGAAATAAATTCTTTCTCTTGATTTCGAACGCAAGACTAGTGCAAAAAATATTTGGATGTAAAGCACAAAAGTATTGCACAAATGTTCAACTTATTTCCAGGTCAAAAATTGTGCAGAATTGAAATTCATAGGTGATTTTCAGCGCACTAGTAAAGCAGAATTTGTTTTCTGATTTCGAACGAAAAACTTATGCACGATTAGGCTGTTTAGGTGTTTATTTCTTGATATCGGGAATAACCATTTCTTAACTACACAGAACCGTTTCTTGACATTAAGAAATCGAATTCTTAATATCAAGAAATGAATTCTTCATATCAAGAAAAAGGAATAAATGTAAAAACGTCTTGTCATATTATGGTGTTTCGATTTAGAACTTAAAAGTTAAGCAGAAATACACTGGATCCGATTTCGAACTCTTTCCAGCTCAACATTTCAGCTCAACTTCACCCCCAGCGTTTATATCATCCATCCGTCACCACGCTCGTTAATGGAGGGACACAGAAAGAAGGCGAGGCCATAGAGGAGGGAGAGAAATATTAAGAGTGTAGAGCGCGAGGAGGGTGTAAAGAGAAAGAGAGAGGGGGAGAGAGAGGGGGGGATTATGTTCCAGGTGTGCTTGAAAACGATTCAATGGAGAATGCAATTTCCAAATAAAATGCATGTGCTTGATAAAATCGAAAGTCTTCAATATTTTATTTCAATATATTAGTCAGATCTTTTTTCTTTCTTCTTGTTTGGTCAATTCTTTTTGTAGGGCTTTAGATTGATGACAGTGCCCTATACATCATTTTTTTTCGAATGATGAGTGAGGCTACCGCTTCAATAAAACTCATGTCGGCCTACTAATTGTAGCTTTGGGTCTTAATCATTGCAATCACTGCAAAAATATTGGACTCGCTGGTTTGGAGTCTATGGAACTGGTGTGGCATTGGGGTAGGACTCAACTAGGTTGGTGACAGATGGATGATTTAAACAATTGGGAGGACGATGGCTATTCGTCACCGCAGCGCCCACCATGTGTGGAGGTGAATTGATTCTGCACAACTTTTAAGCTGGAAAAAAGTTGAACGAATTACGAACTAAAACAACAACACAAGCTTAATTACAACATCGTTGTGCGATGCCAACAGAATCCCCCGACCCATCATGGACATATTGTTTAGTGGTTATTTCAGGTATATTAATTTTGTCTCTCCTATAATGAAACTCCGCCTGCATCATTACTATACACGAGGCTTACATATCATATCGATATCATGTGATCAGTACCAAAAAAAAATCCTATATGACATAATGATTACTGCCACATTGAAATTCAATAACAATCTACTTCAGCATTTCGCTTCATGATACTCATTCATTCATTTAGGTACTTCATTGATAAAAACAATACCATCTAACAAAACTGACATGGATACTGGCCTTTTTCCGAAAAACAAGGTAAGCACCTTGAAAAATGATTGCAATGATTTAGACTCAAAATTACAATTAGTAGGCCTTCATGAGTTCTATTGAAAAACAAGTCTCACTCATCATCAAAGAAAAACATAGTTAATAATATAATGAATATATAATGAATAAATATATATGTATATAGTAAAGGTTGCAAGGTTATAATCGAAAATATGAAAACACACCTACGTGAACAAAAACACATACAGTGTACTTATCATACACATACACGTCACTGTAATATATGGTACGATGAAATTACCTTGAATGACACCCATACTTTATTTATAGAAGGTTTTAAAGGCGTCGGAAAATTAGGTGCATACGAACGATTGATAGCATATGTCAGCAACTCAAACACGTGAGCTCAAATTTAAACCAAGTTTAAACTAATCTAGGTTCGTGTGATTGATAGATTTGTTTCAGGCAAATGAAGATCTTAATTCCAGAAGGCCGCGCGCTAAATCCCTACTCGCCTATCCGTTTCATTCTCCGTTCCGCATTATTTCATCTCATTTCTTCACATCCATAACAATATAGATATAGCCTACATTTAGAGAGACATAACATTTCACATGCTAACATCACTGAAATATAACATACAATATATTTTTTGTACAATACATATATTCAAGTACAGTATAATATTCGACTAACTAAAAGTAATTTGATAGGCAAATAGAATACAAATGCAGAGGATGTGGGTGATTAGCAAAGGCCATGAGACATGTTAAGGCTAATCACCATTTTTTCTTCATTTTTAAAAGCAATTAAAAAAAGGAAAGGACATCCCATGATGCATTGCCCACCAGCAATTTATTTGGGTCATGTCTGCTTCCAGCCTAGTGTATTAGTGTTTGAGACCGGAAACGGATATGACTACGAAAACAAAACCAGACGTCCCTTCGTGATGTATTTTGAGATGACTTGGGTATGGAGTAATCATGTATGCTCAACACCGTTGCCATCTCAGAACTTATTAAATTTGAAATAGACTAAAAATTTTGTAGAAATTTAGTGTTCAGAAAACGTAGATTGTTGTATGTATATTTCAAAATCTCCCAATCGTGCTCACGACTTTTCGACGATTTATAACTAAAACTTTCGACAGGATTTAGCAAGTTCTGCAAATGAAGCACAATAAACAACTACATCGGGGAAATATCGCTTATTAAGCACGTACGTCTATATTGTTGATATAAGGTCGAGTTCAATGAATTTCAAACGAGTTTCCTAAGTCATCTGCATCAAGATCAACGTTTTTTAAGCACGGATAGGCCTTGATGTGTCTTTTGTGAATCCATTTTGCAGATGGAAAATCGCAGCTGTACTCTTTTTCAAATTCTTTACACATATGTCACATGATTTGTAGTAAAATTACCAATGTGCGTATTAATTCTAAAATCTCTCAGATGTTGATGCACGACGACCAACATAGTTTGTTTATGAAAAGCATTGTGCATCCAGTAACAAGTCAAAGGAATAAAAAATAGATATTTATTTATTTGGTTTTAGCTGCTCTGTGCAACAAGTGTTTAGACTTTAGACTGTAGGTATTTTGTTTTGTAGCAAAAAAATATCTTATCACTTATTTCCAAAAGTATCTTGAAAAGTAATTTGTATTGCAAAAACAACTAGATTATTATTTTTTTAATGTAATTTGCATGATATAAACAACTGATTAGATTAATTCCAGCCGTAAGCGAAACCGTTTTGCTACATAAATCACGAATTCAACATCTTATCCTGTTACAAAAAACGTTTTCCAAAAATATCCGTTGTTACGTAATCCGCTTTGTTTGTTAGCTAAATTATGAAAACAACCCTGAATCGTTGGACTCACGTCATTCCCGAAGACTGAGCTTAATGCTGGCCCTTAGCCTAAATTAATCCAGGATTTGACATTTTTAAGGCGGGTCCTAATTCTATTTTCGTTTCTGGTGGCAGAGTTTCATCAAACTCCGATTTAAGACGAGTCTAATATTTCGTAGTTAAACACATCTATTGCATTATGATAGATCAACAATTCATGAACTCATGATCGAAAATACAGCGAGATTTTCATAATCTTGCACATTTCGACACAGTGTTAGGAAATCCCCGAAACCATTTTTTTTTTTTGTTCACAGTGAAATTTTACTTCTTCCGAAACGCTCTACAAAGAATTCGTTTAAGTGTCTTGCGGAGAAGTGGCTGGGCCAATGGATACGCCAGGGGGTTGAGGAGGCTATTAATATATGTTATCCAGCGGGCGCCATTTGTAAATTCTCCAATGATTATGTTAAAGTATCCGAGAACAAGAGACAAGCAATTTGGAGTCCATGTCAAGAAGAATGCTACAACGATGAACGTTAGGGTTCGAATGGCTTTGTTTCTGTTAGTTGGGGATACCTTACGTGATCTTCGGTTTCGATAGGCCTGCCTGCTGTCTTTGGATAGATCAGCCACTCTTAACTCACTCAATGGTGACGGATTCTGGACATGTGATCGCAGCCCCGTAGGATGTCGGCCTGCATTCTGGACACCGTCAGATTCCTCATACTCGCATGAATTTCCAAAGTCAGGTTCAATTTCTAGCGCCGTGCTGACAGCATAAGCATTTGGGAGCCCTACGTGATCTTCGGTTTCGATAGGCCTGCCTGCTGTCTTTGGATAGATCAGCCACTCTTAACTCACTCAATGGTGACGGATTCTGGACATGTGATCGCAGCCCCGTAGGATGTCGGCCTGCATTCTGGACACCGTCAGATTCCTCATACTCGCATGAATTTCCAAAGTCAGGTTCAATTTCTAGCGCCGTGCTGACAGCATAAGCATTTGGGAGCCCTTCAGAACAAATCACTGATAGTGTTCGGACGCTTCCACCGGGTACATCTTTATTTCCGGTTTCTTCCGATTTGATGTCCATGTTCAGTTGGTGGACGTTTCTCACTGGAGCACTTGTTTTATTGGTGCAATGTAATGATTTCTCTAGACCTTCGATTGACATGCCATCTCTTTCATAAAGTTGCTCATCAGTATTTCCAAACTTTCCTGACACGTGCTTGTTCCCTGTTTTCTGAATTTGACACCAGATCTTCGCGTAAAGGATCGAAATCGAGAGAAAGGGGAAAGTCAGCCGGAAACAGATGACTGCAATATTGGCCGGGAGATTGGTGACCATGTTTGGCAGGATGAAACCGAGCGACGTGCTGCCGGTGGGGTCGACTATGTCCCAGATAGTAAGGACTGGAAACCAGAAACTGAAGGACACGACCCAGGTGCAGAGGTTGATGACAAGTGCCTTCCTGTGGGACTTCCACCGGAGATGTCGAAGCGGAGAGTACACGGCGAAGTAGCGGTCGAGACAGATGGCGACCACCGTCAGAACGGACACGCTGAGGAAAGTGTTCTGCAACCCTAGAAAAAAGCTTCCTGCGAGCTCTCCAAATTGCCACGCCCCGTTCAGTTGGATCGTGCTTCGAAGTGGCATAAACACCAGCCCGATAAAGAAATCCGAGATGGTGATATTGATGATGTATTGGTTCGAGTAAGTCCGGAGACGCTTTTCTTTCAGGAATGCCAGCAGGGTAAGGGAATTCATTAAGACCGTCAGAAAAGAGAGGAAAACTAAAATGCCGAAGATTGCAAGTGCTTTCCACCCTTTAAGGTCCAACATGGGTGGAGGATCTGTGACGTTCGTGGACATACTCCCGGTGTAAAACCACAGTTTTTCCACCGATAGAAAACGTACTGTCTGCCGTTCGATTGATTCCACACGACTGGACCAGTCTACACAAAAATCGTCATAAGCCTTCCGCGTTGGATGGACTTAGAGTAGAAATGTACACCTACACATCGATGCCTTGTAGAATTTGGTCAGAGAATGAAGCAACTGGCGCCAGGGATCCTCGTGTGGTGAGTGATATTGAAAATCAGTTATCAAACAGATCATTCTGATTACATTGAGTGATGAGGCCCATTATATAGCTGAATCTAACAATGGAAGTTGAGTTTATAATAGAAAGGATTTGGCGTGGGTTACGTGAAGGAAAGTGATTTAATATCGGTGATTGGTCATGACATGACCTTCACAGCAGAGCGACAATGATATGACGTGAACAATAAAAAAAAAAACTAACCAATCGGGGAGCTTGTATCATTTCACTTCATTTAGCATAGCTATGCTTAATCATTCTGAATATGAAAGCCTGTAATTCACAAGTGTGATATTTTAATAATCCATATATCCTGTGTGGCGTCGTTATCACGTTTCTATCGTGACTCGATATTTGATATGATTGATGGAGCGCGGCATTCATTTTCCATTAAGTTATGCTAAAACAATAGAATGAATCTAATCATGTCGTGTCAAGGTAATTTGACTTTTTGTTGTCAATGTCGTTGTTGTTCTTGTTGTTAAAGAGAAACAATGTCAAGCGAAAGATTTTAGTTTTTCACATACTTTTACTTTTACTTAGAATGTATTATATGTTACATAATTTATGTATACTGTATTTTCATTCGGGGTCCAATGTATACAAGAAATGCTTCTTTTTCGACCTCTCCACAAAAAATATTATTTCTATGAATTAATTGTGTTTATTATTTCCATTCTTTGAATCTGACTTTACGCATGTATTCTTTATTTTTGTCTAAAAATAAAATTTAAGTTTGAATCTTGAATAATCTTAATTTCGTTTGATAATGATTTATATAGGTACGTGCACCTTGACATCAACGTTTGCTCCTTATGCCTATACAGAGCACATCTCCATGAGAGCCCGGATATTTGTAGTATATGCGTGATGGCTTTACATCAAGTTACATCTTGGAAAGTCATTTTTTACCATTTTGCCAGTTGTATTCCTGTAAACAAACGCTTCTGTCTTATTAGCTAAAATGAGCCGAATACATATAGCCGTCTTACAACTTACACAAACAAAGTGCAGACAATAACAATTTGGTACTAATTGCGACAGGCTGCGCCAAAACAGTTGAGGGAATTTCCTTTTTATGTTTTGTACTGTTATGAGAAATTCCTGTAGAGATGATGGTTTCCGTGACATTTCCCGTATTTTCACATTGAATTGTTGTGCTAATGTATGGCCATGTACTTTCTCACTTTTTTTGTGATATTGAATTTTTTTTTTCTTGAATTTGTTATTTACCGTTCAATGAAAACATAAATAAAAAGAAATGGTGAGAAACTTCGATAAATCAAGGGGGGAAATGGCGATGAAACGAAAAGTGTAGAGGAATGTTTTACAAAACAGAAACATCAATAAGGAGAATGAAGAGCCTTAAATGTGAAAAATATTAGTACATGTTTATTGTTTACATTTTGAGATAGTGTAACGGAACAATAGTTTTAGCATTTTTTTGGAAGCTTTGAAACTGGTGTCTACAAGCCGTATTGTGAGACGAGTTTGAATTTTATCAGACCTGTCTAAGTGCCTGATATTGTTTCGCAACAAAAAGCGTGGCATTTAACGCACGCATGGGTACTAATAAACTTAAACTTGATATTTTGAGGGTAGCTTCAGTTTTTAGTGCATGAAGCTTTTTGTCACCAGAACCACTACGAAGGCAATACACTTTCTGCGAAATAGGTATCTATATTGACCTGTCTGAAATAAATGTATCATTTCGACAAAAATGAGCAAACATTTCATCGACTACCCGACAACAGCAATCCATTAAAATACGCCATTTGTTCAGGAATAACACGTGATTGATTATGTACATAGACGCCATGTTAATATATGGTATGATGAAATTACCTTGAATGACACACATACTTTGTTGATAAAAGGTTTTAAAGGCGTCGGGAAATTAGGTGCATACGAACGATTGATAGAATATGTGAGCAACTCATACACGTGGGCTCAAATTTAAACTTATCTAGGTTCGTGTGATTGGATATACTTTTAAGGCAAATGGAGAGCTTCATTCCAAAAGGGAGCCCTACTCGCCTATCCGTTTCATTCTCTATGCCGCATATTTTCATTTCATTTATTCATATCCATAACAATATATACAACAAGTATACATTTACAGAGACATTACATTACACATGATGACATCAAATATAACATACAATATGTATATATATATATATATATATATACAGCCGACAAACAGCCCACAGCACATACAACAACCCAAGTCCTCCCTAAATAAAGCCCTGATGAAGACCTGTAAAATGGTTGAAAGCTTGGCTGATTAAAAGGTTGTGAACACACTAGCTACGTCCAGCCATGTCCTTCTTTTGCAGTGTCAAATATATATATATATATATATATATATATATATATATATTTATATTCAAATACAGTACAATACAATATGAAGTAATATGATATCTATATAATTGGCAAAGGCCATGAGACATGTTAAAGCTAATCACCCTTTTTTTTCTACATTTTTAAAAGCAATAAAAAACACAGTAAACAACTACCTCGGGGAAATATGGCTTATTATATTCCACATACAGAGAATGTTGCTATATGATTGGTCAAGTATTGATCACATGATAAAGCGTAGTTTTGCCCTTCTGATCATCTGAGAAGAAAGTTCGTTAAACTCTAAGTGATAGTACTTTTTGGTTTCGCTTATCTCTTCACTCCTCATAGTCCTAACGCGTGATCAATATTTTGAGTACACGCGAAATAAAAGTGCGTTACACTCAGACTATCAATTGACTAACAGTAGCTCCTACTATCGCGTCCTAACGCGCATCCTAACGTGTGTTCCACATGGCAGCGTCTCTGGGTTAGGTAGAGAAGTAAACATTACTTTTGTACGTCAAATTGTCATCTTTGGTATAGATAGTTAGTTTCTGATGTTGAATATAAAGCAAGTAATCAACTTTTGGTTTCAGGCAATGAGACGAACTATCACTTCCTCGGCGATCTGAATGTATACGCTATCTTTCCTCAGCTGCGCTTCGGAAAGATAGCTACACCCAGATCGCCTCGTCCCATCACCTTCACCAACGTTATTTGCTTATTAAGCACGTACGTCATTGATAAGGTTCAGTTCAATGAGTTTAAAAATAAATTCACTCCTCAAAACTGCATATAAAGCTTAACAGGCGCACGGATGCAGGTTTCATTATTTTGATTCTAAAATGCAGTGAGTAGTTTCTTGGCAGAATATTTGTGTGCTCCTAATAATCATCTGTCTACCTACTTTATCGTATATACTTGATTCATGATTGCTTGTACCTTCTATCTATACAGTATTTTTCTTTTTCGTTGTTTTTTTAAAAGGCCTACGCCTTCGAAATATGAGTTTGCTTGGACTTTCTATGCATTGCGTTTAGGGTATTGAATCAAAATTCTTACATTTAAACGTAGAGTCCATCACAAAATTAAGTTGGTTTTGATAAGAGCTGAAACATATCAGTATAAGTTTGATGAAAATCCGTCAAAGGATCAGAAAGTTACAATTATTTTCAGTTTTCATTTTGTGACGTTACGTGCAATATGCTCTCTAATATGTTCTATACTATTTTTTATGTCGATTATCTCAAAAGGATGTACATTATGTTATCTGTGCGTTTCATACATCAATATAAACACGCTTTTACACACATAACTTTCTAACAAAAAAAAGTCCCTCATCAAAAGCAGAATACAGCAAAATGTGAGATCATACAGCACAAAATTTATAGGAGTGCAACTCGCATGTGACGTCACAAAATTGATATTATAAAAAGTTATAACTTTCTATCCTTTGACAAATTTTTATCTAAACCTCACTAATATGTTTGTTGTATAATTAAAACAATCAAACTATCTCTTTATTTCTGCACATTTCTCAAAAATTATTTTGTAATGCCTGGAAAATTCTACTTGAATAATACCGTTGTATCAAAATGAAACTTCCGATGTATAGATCACAACTGGCTTTACAGTGTTTTTTGGATCAAGGTCTTTGAATATATTTTTGCCTGGCAGAGTGAGGTCATGGCTTTATTAGGTTACATGATTTATGGGGGATTTCGCTTGAGTACCGCGAATAGAGCAATACGTTTGAATTGATAACAAGGTGAAATGGATGAGGCTGCCTTAACAAATGCATTCAGACAATGGAGAAAAGGGGTGAGACATAAAAGTTACCTATCAACATTTTTTTAATGGAAATGACATGTATTTTTATGATATAAAGTGGGATTGAGTGCCAAATAATTGATGACTATCATGTCAAAGCAGGCCTAATGCAGCGCATTCAGGCTCCCCTATAACTATGATCCATCATATCGATTTTCGGACAACGCGCCATTAGTGTAGCGCATGGTAAAATTGGAGCACCGACAACGCAATAATGTCATTTCTATGAGTGATGAGAAAATCGTTGAAACCCTTTATAAATGAACCTGAGAACGTACTGCTTAATGGGATTTGTGTGTATAGCTGCACCAAAGTGCATCAATTGTACTACATTTAAAGAGTTTCGAAGAATCCGCGCGCATCTTAAGAATATTTTGACGGGCTTTTTAAGGAGGAATCATTGTATGGCAGGAAGCTCTTAAGAGATCTTCAGTTTAACGTTCAGATGTAAGATACAACAAACCACTTTTTTAAAGAAAAAAAAAAGGCCAAAGTTCTTTTCGAAATTGTTTACAGATCAAATGCTTTTCAGATCATATGTTCAAACTTTCTGCAGGTTTAATGCAGCCATTTGACAGCTTGGCACATATAAAAGCAAGATGTTTTTCTTTTCTCGAAAAGTAAAAAATCAATACATTTTCCATGAGTAACATAGATACTTCTTTCCTTTCAACGCAAAGCTATCGTATCACTATCATTCCACCCACTCACGTGTTGTTCAGTGCAAATGTTTTTAAATATTTGGGTGCCGGGGTAACTGAAACTCTATGAGATCGATGTTCACCCATGTAAAATAGTACAGCTGTGACACACAAAGGGTTAAAGACGCTTTATATTGACATGGGCCACCGAAACGAAACTGTGCCAGTGGTCACGATGAGGACGCTCTTCATCTCCGTCGACACGACTGCTTTTCTATCTACAGGTGCGAGATTTGACTTTTTTTTGACATATCAGTATTGCATGGCTATCTGATCAATATACATATCGCTCTCATAAAGTAGCGTTTTGTTTGTCCTAGGAGGAGGTAAATTGCTAACTACCACGTCGAGCAAACAAACATTAATCTTTAAGCTGCTTCTTAACCCATTATTGACAGATGATGGACCGGCTTTACGGATGGTTGACATAAGTATTGTATAGTGTGAAAGACATGCATAACATTTGCTTACATATTGAAAAGAGCATACTGAGTAGACGTACGTGACGTATGAAATGCCGGTAGACTTGCCTTTTCGGCTGGTTGTAATGAAGTGAGGGCGTTTTCCAACACGCGTAATAAAAGCTGCAGTTTACATTGGAATTACAATATTTTAAAGAAATACAAATAAAGAGGGTCTTTAGAAATGAGATTCTCGCTTCTGAGCTTATTTGCAAAGCGATACTTGCGGTTTACCACGTCTCGTCATTAATCTCATTGTAATGAGTGCATTTTAAAATTGCCACCAGTCTCTATTCATCGACCCTATACTACGAACTCTAATCCTACCTCCATCTCTGCCGTATTAGCTCATGTGTTTCCGGGCTCCATATCCTCACTAATTCCTCTCATATTCATTCCTGTTTTATATCGTTAAAGTGTGTTCGCTCGTCTCTCCCCTTCTCTATACATTCCACCTCTTCCATACTTTCTCACCCCCTCTCCCTCTCTCACTCTCTCTCTCTCCCATTCTATCTCTCTCCCTCTCTCTCATTCTCTATCTCCCCTTTTCTCTTTCTTTCACTTGTTTTCTCTCTCCCCCCTTCCTCACCTCCCCAACCCTATCTCTCCCTCTCTCTCATTCTCTCCCCACCTCTCTCTCTCTCTCTCTCTCTCTCTCTCTCTCTTTCTCTCTCCCTCTTTCCCTGTCTCTGTCCTCCTCTCCCCTTTCAATCTTCCCTCTCCTCATATCGATGTTCGGATGTAAGCAGGCGCTTACATCCACACATCGATATTATACATCAATATTGACTGACTTTCCAATCTGTCGAAGATGCTTTAAGTTATTCCTTGTCATAGACATCAGACATGTCGTATTTCGTGACACTCCCAACTTTTCAAATGTCAAAAACGAAACTTTAATTGTCTCATCCTTTCTGCAATTGCAGATCCATGAAGCAGGGTTTGATACGTACACGCCCCCACCGAAATAAGTTTAATAAAGAACGTCCTCACCCTTCCTGCCTGTTATTTCTTCCTCATATCAAACATGTACTGATTTTATGAAGGACTCACTATACACTTTCTTATATTGACATACCTCGTGTATTCAAACATACGCGCCTTATCACCATGCACATTTTTCCAACTTCGTGTACATCCATTTGAACCCATTAACCTAAAGCGCCACGATTACAATTACGACATTGACTTAGATTTGAGATACTATACTAACGAACGAAATACGTGACTTCCTCCACTTTCTACAATTACGTGAGTTCGTATTTGCGATTTGCGCATGAGCAGATCATTACTGCTACGAATGACCTCATTATCGTACAGAAATGTGGTATCATAAACACAACAAAAAAGGTAAGCCTCCCCCCCCCCCCCCCCCTACGCAGAAGAGCATAACTTTTTATCGAAGAGGTGTGTGAAAATCATATTAATCCAATAAGTCATGCATGGGTGGGCAAATTTTAAAGGCAAAATTGTCACTTTTCAAACGTCACAAGGGTAATTTAGGGATTCTGTCTTATGCATTTTTGATGAATTCCATTTCTGGTGCATAATTTATGTCCTTTTACTGTTTATCATCCATCTCTCAATGCATTAACACCTATCCCAACACTTAACCCAATGTTCTGGTTGAGTGAGCACCGTTTAACAAATACTCATCCCTCTTGAGTTTGAAACTTTTAAAAGACATATATTTTGGTGATAAAAAACTGTCGATATTTTGACAAATATGTAACATGACCTCTTATGTAAACATAAGAAGTCATTTTCGTGTCGTGGTTAAGTGAAAACACTTTAAAATTCGCACAAGAAATGCCAAAATATATTGTAAAACGGCATAAACAATTAACTTCTGACTTTAGAAAAGTGACATTTTTGCCTTTAAAACTTGCCCACTCATGCATGACTAATTGGATTAATGTGATTATCACACAGAGGTTAGTCAATAAGTTAAGAAACAACCCTGCCAAATTATTTTGCCCAAAACCTCTTCGATAAAAGTTATGCTATTTTGCTTACTTTTATTGTGGTGTTTATACTAATGAACGAAATACGTGACTTTCTTCACTTTCCACAATGTGCGAATGAGTAGATTATTGCTGGTACAAATGACCTCATTATCGTGCATTAATGTGGTGTCATAGAATAGCTTGACTATTTATCTTGACAGTGATGTGGTGTTTGCAATGCTTACCAACTGCATATGGAGCAAGGTCTAGAATGAAACGTTTTTTTCGCTTGTTTTGCACATGAAATGAGTTTTAATATTATTGATGCGGTGATGCGTGAACGTTCATTGTCACGTTGACACTATCAAAAACACATTGCATCCTCAAAAGAATGGAACCTTTGCTGTTGAAAATAATGCAAATTGCAACATTTCATTTGAGACTTTGCCCTATATTCCGGAATACAAACATTTCATGATTGTGTACATACATAATTATGTTGCTTTATTTCTATTCGCAGTCTATTCTCCCCCTTGCTCTCATGTCCCTTTTCAGGTAGTTCTTAATTTCGCTCTGCTTGTTTATCCATTTTTGTCCTGTATTCTCACGTGATTATTCGTTCTCGACCACTCTAGCATTGTCCTAGCCCCCCACCCCCCCCCCCCCCCCACCCTCTCTCTCTCTCTCTCTCTCTCTCTCTATATATATATATATATATATATATATACAGTTGTCCTCAAAATTATTCATACCCCATTGAAAATAACAGTCTTTGTTAGATTCTTCCTTTGTAAAAGCTATTATGTTGGTACTTCCTGTGTATCTTTTGTCTACTTGTTGCTATGCACAAATCCACATACGAGTTGGCTAAACTTCATTTGCATAATAATAGATAAGTCCAAAAGTTATTTTTCCCTCATGTTCAGAATTATTCATACCCCTGACAATACCTCAACAAAAATGTTCTTTCTTCATAGTATCCATTGTTTTCCTTTCCTGAGAATGTGTTAATCTTTGTCCTATAGTTATTTCAAGATGTGCCAATGGATTAAATACCTTTTTTGTTGACCAAATGTTAAACTATTGTCAAACACATAGCATCTTTCCATAAGACTTTAAATAGAGGAAACGTGTTCTGGTAATTCTCAGTTTCTGATCATCATGGCCAAGAAGAAGGAGCTGAGTGTGGACCTACGGCAACGTCTTGTGCGTGCCCACATTGAAGGAAAGGGTTATAAGGCCATTTCGAAGCAATATGATGTCCCTGTGGCAACCGTGCAGAGCATTATCAACAAGCACAAGAAGTTCAATACTGTTAAAAACCTCTGTGGGCGTGGCAGGAAGAGAAAGGTGTCCCCCAAACTTGCCAGGAAAATCTGCCGAGAGGTCAACAACAACCCCCGGACCACAACCAAGGCCCTACTTCGAACGCTTGACCAGGCAGGGACGAAGGTGTCACGGTCCACTATTGAGCGAGTCTTGCACAGAGGAGGTCTCCATGGACGTAGGCCTCGGAAGACCCCGCTGCTCAGGAAGAAGCATCTGGAGGCTCGCCTAGCCTTTGCTAAAGGTCATCTAAAGCAAGATTCCAGCTTTTGGTCAACCATCCTGTGGTCTGATGAGACAAAGTTGGAGTTATTTGGCCATATGGATGTTGAATACGTCTGGAGGAAAAAAGGAGAAGTATACACTCCAAAGAACACTGTGCCCACCGTCAAGCATGGTGGTGGAAACATAATGCTATGGGGATGCTTCTCTTCCAGTGGCACAGGCAACCTCGTCAAGGTCCAAGGAATCATGAGAAAGGAGGATTACATCACGATCCTTGATGAAAACGTGAAGGAATCCGCTGAGAAACTCCAGCTTGGCCCTAATTGGAAGTACCAGCAGGACAATGATCCAAAACATACCGCCAAGGTAGTGAAGAAATGGTTCAAGGACAATGATGTCAACGTCCTCGAATGGCCAAGTCAGAGTCCTGACCTGAATCCAATTGAGAACTTGTGGCGAGACTTGAAGACCAGAGTGTTGGCTAGGAAACCGACCAACCTGTCCCAGCTTGAGGCTTTTGCCAAGGAAGAGTGGGCCAACATCCCCCAGAAGACATGCAGGAAGCTTGTGGACACGTACAAGAACAGTCTAGAAGCAGTCATAAGAAACAAAGGCTATGCTATTGACTATTAAAGAAAGACATTGGACTCAGTAAACCTAGGGTATGAATAATTTTGAACATGGCATTTTTTGAAAATCCATGAATAAAATACCCCTGAAATGATGAATTTCTTGAATTGTGTATTGTTGTTATTCTTTCACATGTTGGTCACATATAACTGATATACACACTTGACAAAATGCATTCATTTCATCACAAAAATAAAAAATCATAAAAATTAACAAGGGTATGAATAATTTTGAGGACAACTGTATATATATATATATATATATATATATATATATATATATGTGTGTGTGTGTGTGTGTGTGTGTGTGTGTGTGTGTGTGTATGCGCGTGTGTGTGTGTGTTTGTGTGTGGTGTGTGTCATATTTTCTGTTTTCTTCACTGAATTCAGCCTGAATCTGAGTCGGTTTTGATATCATGAAAGGAGCATATTTCAGGTTTCACTAAAATCCGTCAAAAGGATAGGAAAGTTATGACTCTATAAAGTTTTAATTTTGTGACGTCTCTTGCGGGTTGCTCTCCAATAATGTCCGGTGCAATCCTCTAAATTACTCATCTGTTTATAATGAAGGAATAAACCTTTTTCGTCAAGAATACGCTATTTCTTTCACGTTTCTGCTTGTATTAAAACCAGCATAACTTAGAGGGATAGATCACAAATAAAAGAAACACATGAAACATAGACTGCATGTATTTGTGAAGGTTTGATGAAAATCTGTAAAAGGATAAGAAAGTTATGATCTTTTACAGTTATTTTGTGACATCACGTGCGAGGTGCTCTCCCATATGTTGTGTACAATTTTAAAAATTTGCATTTACCCAAAAGTATATGCATCCTTTTACCTGTACATTTGATACATCATTAACATACAGTTTTACACACATACCTGTACAGAAAAAAAAAAAAAAAAACATGTTGTCCAAAAGGACCTCCCACGTGATGTCACAAAATTGAAATTTCAAAATATCATAACTTTCTTATCCTTCAAAGGTAGCCCGTCCCTTTTGCAGACACAATTCTGAAAGTTCCTTGACTTTGTCATCATTTGAGAGAAGCTATATAACCTTTCCCTGAAATCGACAAAGCGTAATACATGTATTTGGTTTTGAAGAAATAATCTTCGATAATTGAACGAGCTTTCGTTTTTGTACCACGAAAATAGTCGTAATTTCAAATTGTGTCAACGGTCGGCAATCAATTGGAATCAAATCTCAGAGAAAACTAGTTAGATTTTCATTTATGCTACGGGAGTTTTAGTACCTCTGACCTTAAAGTTTCATATTTGGTATCCCAAAGATACGTGCCATGTATGTGCAAGCTTTCATGAAGTTTGCAAATGTTTGTAAAAGAGAGGGGCCATCTTTAACGGATTTTTGTCAAACCTTCACTTAAGTGTTTCTTTCAGGTTTCTTCTTTTATTGAAACCAACTTATCTTCAGGGTAAACTATCCTTTAATCTTTCTATCCACTGGACCCCGCCCGTCCCTTTTTAGTGTGTTCTCTACCCTCTCTGTTTCGCTTTCCTCTGGTCAAAAATGATAATCCAACAAAACACAATGTTACACGTTGTTCTCTCCATCTACAATGTTTGTTTATTACTACACAGTATATAACATTTTGGAAGACTCTCCAATAAACATGTCCATATATATGTTTAAATTATCATGATTGAATCAACACAAAATAACAGTCTTCTACTGGGCATGTTCACCGTATATCTAAATACATGTACTGTATCAAAGTACTGCTAAAAGCAATTGCACAATATTTGGATTATACATGTATTACACTAAATCAAAAGTAATTACTGTTTACTCTTCAAATTCCCAATCAAACAACACGTGTAGTGTACAGACTAAATAAAATGATTGAATGTTAAAATAACACTACCTAAAATGGAATAGCAAAATATGAACAAGTACTGTCACAAAATATGGAAGCTATTAAGCCAATGTAGGATGACCAATTGATCAACAATTCGTGACTCTCCTAAAAAATGTCTATACAGTAATTTAAACTTCAATCGAAATACTTTACTAGACTATTTAAGTACTTCTCCAATTGACATCCCGGTTATTTTGTACTCAATAAAAATGTTAATTATGTAAAAAAAAAAAATAGAAAAATGACTCGTCTAACTATGGCTTCAAATTGTCTTGATTTGAGATATGCACAACAAAATATGAAATCAATCAATATGCCTTAAGCTCTACAGCGTGGAAGAAATAAGAAAATAAATGACAGGTGTTTTTTAACAGCTCTCGTGGCACAACTATAGCTTACGTAAACGTAACTTTACATTTTGGAAGCACTAAAGTAAAAGAGAAAAAGAAGTACAACAAATAAATAAGTACATCTCAGCGTTTAAGTATAGAAGAAATAATAATACAAATTACAGCTCAATTTGATAATTCTACAAGCACAACTATGGTTTCAAATACCCTAAATTCAAATATGGAAGAGCTGAAGTAAAACAACAGTATAATAAATGAATAAATACATTTTAAAGCATGGAAGAAGTAGTGAAATATGTGAGTGTCAGTTTTTTTAAGTTTTGCTAGAACATCTATAGCTTCTAGTTATCTTGATTGTAATATGCAAGAGTTGACATAACAGTATAATAAATTCCATTAAAACCTCTTAAGCTGAATATAACATACAACACAAATATAACATAACAAACCTAGACATTTGGAATGCTGACAAACAGAACTTTCAAGTTCCTATGAAATGAGCAAGTGCAGATAATCACTAGATACAAACTATATGGATGTATTATCATCTCAGAATAAACAAAAAATTGAATTACAGAGGATAAGGCACTTCATCTTATCAAGAGATATTGCAAATCATGAATATAATTGTTTTTGCAAATAAAGCATTCAAATCGTAATTTCTTCACAATTCACATGTGCAAAAATGTAAGGTACAAGGCATTTCCCAAATCTCTGTGTGGTGATTATTCGAACGAAATCAAGGCACATTGTAAAGGCATTATAACTATTAATGGTACTGTATTCAGATTGGTTGAAGTCTTCATGACAGTTAGATCACAATGGATAAACCACTTCGTGTTTGCTTCCTGGGCCCCGTTGGATAAAACTTACCATTAATGGTAACTCTGCTATCAATGGTAACTACCATGGCAACATAGCTCGACAGCCAATCAAATTCAAGGTTTCTAGGGAAATTGACATGGGTAGCAAAGTTACCATCAATGGTAAGGTTTATGCAACAGGGCCCTGGGCAATCAATAATGCTCTTCCTAGCATCACCACTGTTTATTTAGCGTCCATTTTCCCCAAAAATGTAATGTAGAACAAAATCGTTTACAGTGAAACCTGTCTACAAAGGCCATTCTATTGAGACTTCTTGTCTGTAAAGGCCACTAAACTTGATACTTTCTGAGCAGTTAACATGTAACTAAATCCATCTATAAAGGCCACCTTGTGTGTTTTCTCCCAGGGTCTTTAAAGAATTAATTTTGAATTATCTTGACCTGTTCGTAAAATTGGGGTGACATCAAACAGACTGGACAGGTTTTAGAAACACCCCTCATGCAGTGATATAAATGTATTAGCATATATCACCAGCACTTTTACGCACCATCAAATCCGTACAGTGAGAGCACAAGGAGTCGATCGTTCGTAAAAACGCTGAAGATTTATTGCCTGATATAGCCCGAAAGCGCATCTTTACATGTTTAGCCGATAAATATGTGAAATCTTCTAAGATATAAGTTGCAATCAAATTTTCTACCTTTACATATATCAAAAGTTAAACATACCATATGTTCTAGCTTTGCACAACCGCAAGGATTTTTAATAATTGATTGCAATTGCAATATTAGGCTTTTCAAAATTGCAAAATTAAATATTTTCGCAGCTAAAATGTAAAATAAAGAATAATCTTTTCTGAATGCTTATCAACCCAAATCATAAATGTTTCATAAACACAACTTACTGTCCACATTGCTATCTCTTTGTCAGATTTATACTATGGCAAGTCAAATCAACTCCTCCGACAACTCTAAAAAGAATGATGTTACAGAAATAATAACAATAAAAAATCATGATAATCCTGGCATTCTATTTATAATAAGGAAATATCAATGATACAAAAATTACAAAAATTATCAAGGTACAATGAACGCCTGTTACATGATCCCTATAACCTGTTCAGCACTGAGCCTGCGTATTTACATGCTGGCTTTTTTTCCACAAAGCAACACAATTCCATTGTAATCTGCTGTATGGATAACAGATGACAGGCTATGAATGAACTTAAAGGGCATATACTGTACTGGGAAGACAAAAAGCCTTCAAAAGGTGATCATGAGCAATCTTTTTGCCAATGGTCTTAAATTCATGTATTGTCTATTTTAGAAACTTGCTGAAAGTTATTTGCCCTAAAATTATCCACATTAGGAGTAATTAGTGATTTAATTACATATCCTTGAATTGTTCGGCCCGAACATTTCAAAGATTTGTTCTTTAATCACTAATTATTCCAAATATGGATCACATGAGGGAAAATAACTTTCAGCAAGTTTCTAAAATGACAATACATGAATTTAAGACCATTGGCAAGAAAATTGCCCACAATCACTTTTTGAAGGCCTTTTTGTCTTCCCAGTACAGTATACTCCCTTTAAAATTCATTATAGGGCATAATTAAGCCACACCCCTTTGGTTACTGTAGATCCAGGGCAAATCTTGATATCCGTACTGGGCCTGGATCCACAAAGCAGGATAATCCAACCATGAACAATGAGTTAAACAAAGGAGGAATCCGAGTTCATGAATGGATTGGAATACCTGGAGAAAGAGGACTCATGCATCTAAATTCACAAAGCAGGATAATCTAACCATGAACAATGAGTTAAACAAACTTCAAAATATCAATGTGTTTTACATTGGACTTAATAGAACGAAAAGGAGGAATCCGAGTTCATGAATGGGGTTGGAATACCTGGAAAAAGAAGACTCATGCCTCTAAAATCAGAATGGTTGCCAGAAAATTTAACCGTGAGGACCGGCTTAAAGATGCGCTTCAGCCTAGCTGTAAATGCCATTAATGAGGTAATCGACTTTGCTGTACTTGCGCCGCTGGTAACCCTCACACCACCTCTTGCCAATGACGACCATCATGGCCAGAAAGAAGATGATACCAAAACAGAGTGCTACAATCAGGATTCCTGCATGGGGGAACGAGGAGAGGGGAGAAGGGAAAAGATGGAAGGGGAAAAGATGGAAGGGAAAGAGATGGAAGGGAAAGAGATTGGAGGAAAAGAGCGGAGGGAGATAGGGATGGAAGATGGGGGAGAAGATGGGAGGTACAGAGTTGGGGGTGGGAGATGGGGGGGGGGAAGAGATGGGAAAAGATGGGAGGTAGACAGAAGAGTTGAAGAGATGGATGGAAAAGAGAAGGGGGAGACGGAAGGTAGAAAGATGGGAGGGAAAGAGATGAGTAGAGATTAAGGGTAGAGAGAAGAGAAAAGAGATAGGAGGGAAAGAGATGGGGAAAAGAGGTGGGGGAAATGGGGGGGGGGGGGTGAGATTGGGGGAGAGATGTGAGGGAAAGAGATTTTATTAATCACAACCACAATAAATCACAACAATGAGCCAAATTTGTGATTACATCATCTGGGGCATATAACGTAGCATCTCAATGTTACACTAGGTCGTCACGAATTTGGTCTGAAAAGTTGCGCGAGACTACAACGGAAAAATCTCAAAATCTCACAGCTCTTTCTCTTTGCGTTTCAGAATTATTGTGCAAAATGTTGACGGAATGTGGGGCCTGGGGGGCTATTTTCCCTCCCCCCCCCCCCCCCCCTGATTAGGGTTAATTCCATGTAAATATTGACACGATCAACCAGCCCAAAGCAACAAACAGGCACAAACTTACCAGTCTTTGTCACTGTCTCTCTGTCTACATTATCATGATGAACCTGCAATTTAAAGGAGAAAAAAATATATATACCAGTTGATAAGTTTTCATGTTATGCACCATGAATAAAGATAGTGAATCCCTTTTGCAAGCCTAAAATGTGAAAAACAAAATTGTATGGATAACCTTAACATCAACAAGCATCGGAAAATATAAAATAAAAAGATGAAGATATAGGAGCAAGAAAATCAATAGGAGAAGAAAAATGGTGAAGAAGAAGAGAAGGGAGAAAGACCGATAAAGAGATGAAACACGATGGCAATTAAGAAGCAGAATTGGTGCACATATTTAGCATACACATACCTAAACTTTACCAATTTTCTATGGGAACCTACCAAACTGTGCTTGCTTTAACTCTTGTTTCAAGTAGTTTTTTGTTTGCATGTGAATGCCATAGATGTGTACACTGAGTAGGTCAATAGTTTAGCAAACATTCCAGATCATATTGGTTTAACTTTCTCAGATAAATGATGTTCAAGAAGGACTTTACTAACAGTATACGTTCGTCTGTGAACGATATCTTCATACCACAGTACAAATTGCGTGCACTTGCAGTACGTTTTTAAGGTAATGCAAAATATCCAGTGTGAACACAATGGCAATACTCGCAACCAGTTATGATTGACATTCACCCTTTGTTTCTCAATAGTGTGCACACTCAAGCTACAGTTGGCCAAATCTCTTCTTTATGAAGAGTTCTTGTTACTTCTTAATATTCCTCACAACTTAAATACAACTTAGGACTCCTAATTCCAGTACTTCAAAGTTACAATGAAGCTATGGGCAGAGTAATGGTGGTACACATCACCAGAAGTCAATTGGACTACTGACACTTGGAAATTCATTTCCTGATTGACCAGTTTGGATTCATTATCATGCAGATATAACAACTATTCAGATCTGAAAAAGACACTTTTGAGAAAAAAAAAACATGTAAGAATTACATCTCAAGCTGAAATTTACACATCATACAGTCAAAAGATGTCAATCGTTTAGAAACAAGTTTTGTGACATTTAATTATTTGTCATTCACATCTAATTATTTGAATATCTAATAAAATGTTCACTTTTGACAACTTTGGACCTCCAAAATGTGTGTATCAGATGATCATCAAAAATAAAACATGTTGATGCCCATTGTGCATCATATATTTCAACCCACAGGGTCTTCTCTGCCAGAAGCATCATGCATTATTCATGATGGTGTGGTGGCAGTTGCTTCCTCATGAACAAAGAAATTGAGTTATTAACAAGAAAACATACCACGTCAATTGTATTGGTGACACCCTGTTGATTCTCTGCTGTTCCATTTGGCTTGAGATCTGGCGTGCTTGGACTGATCAATTCTGACGTAGGGGTGGTAATCTCCTCCTCTGAGGGAAGAGTTGTATCAGTCTCTCCATGAGTTGCAGTAACTGCTTTCAAAGTAGGAGTTGTTTTTGAAGTTGGAGTTGTCTTTGAAGCGGTTGTAGCCACAGTAGCGGTTTGTGAGTTGTGGTCATTAACAATATCTGCAAGAGAACGCATGTTATTTCAAGGATGCCAGTTAAATGCAAAGACTATAAACACTCATGTTTCCTTGATTAAATTAATCACAAGTTAGCAAGACTCAATAATGATATATCACAAAAGCAAGAAAACTGAATAGATATTGTTTTTGTTTATGCTTTAGATTTACCTCTCCATTATACATTGTACTTCTAGGACCATTGAATAATGAAAGCACAATGGTACAAATTTGTGCTTGAGTGATGTACAAATGATAACTAGGATGAAAGAACATTCATGCAAATCATATAAGACCCATTTGATGAAAGATGCAACACTGAGATGAAAAATCACATTGCAAACAAATACAAATTAAGTGCACGGTAACAGTTATAATATGGAAGCCGACCTTGACCTTTGACGCATGTGACCCGCATTCTAAACAATTTATTTTTCCTGTCATATATCATCACTGTAACAAGTTTGATGTAATTAGGGAAAGATAAAGTTGGGCTCAAATTGGGCTTGTGGGCATATGCAAAGGAAATGGAAATAGTATATGATTTTTAATCATAAGTTTTAATATAATTTATAATCATTTGACCATGACACCTTGGTAATACTTCAAAGGAGATAGCCCAAATCAAAATTTGTCACTGAACTGATCATTATCTACGTGTACACTCCAGCTCAAAGGAATTGGCATAGGGAAAGGGAAAGGGAAGAAAGGGAAGGAGCCGCAGTTTTAAAACGGCTGTATATTTTGTCCAGTTCAGCAGGAAACACGATTCTTTAGCCTAAAAGCAGCTACATCAGTGTATGTAGAGCATGTATTTTCAAAATCACCCTTTACAAATTTCCCACATAACGTTGTTAACAGAACGTACACAATTGTTGAAAATAAGTGTTAGTGTGTCCAGTTGCCTTGCCAATGATACGTGGGACAGTTGTGCAAAGTGACGATTCTGAGGCTTGCCCTGTGCTCAAAGTAAAGCCCTTATTAATATCTTCAATGTTCTTAACCCTCATACTCCCGGGGTATTTCAAAGCTTACCAGGTGGACCAATGTGACTTCTCTAATAAGTGGAGATTTTAGAGGCAATGTTACATTTTCATACCGTGATAAGTAGGTTACACGTACATGTAATTTTGATTGGAGCTATCTCTATTGAAACAAAGCAAGCAAATAATTTTATTTCCTGAGTTTCATGGTGTAATTACTGAATGCTATTTGGTTATAGCTTACAATTTCCATTTACTCTAGATATAAACTCAAAAAAAGTTTGGAAACAAAGAGGAGGTACTTCTCCATGAAGCAACCGATTGTTACAATTGGTGTCATTTTACAGAGGAGGATATTAGCTATTAATACAAACAGGTGTCAAATAAATGAGAAATAGGTGGCTCAAAAACTTTCCAAACTTTTATGGAGGAGTTTATCAATCATGAAATTGTTAATAGCAACAGTTCCGCATTACCTTCAGGATTCGCTGAAGATGATGGTGGAGATGATGATGAGGGTGTTAGTGGGGGCAAAGGCGTGGTCGCATTATCCCCATCCTCCTCAAAGTCATGACCGCTGGTGGATGTGTTAGATGGGTGTGGTGATGCACCATGGGTGACCCCAGATGGAGGAAAGGGTGATGAAGTGGGAGAGGTGGATGGTTTGGGTGTGTCAGTGGTAGGAGATGATGAGTTAAGGGTAGAGTTAGATTGGGTAGAGGGTGTAGAAGCTGACGAGGTGGTAGAATTGCTAGAAGATGGTGAACCGGACAAGGTCAGAAAAGTGGTAGAATTGGTAGAGGGCACCGTGGTGTTGGGAACAGGGGTGGTGGTGGTGGTACTGGTAGTTGTAGTATCATTGGTACCTGTATAACTGGGAGTGGTAGTTATGACGTCTTGCAGTAAGGTCGTGGTGGCTGCAGCAGGTACAATAGAGGAAGGAGTGGTATGGTTTGGGGAAGCAGGTGCAGTGGGGGTAGGAGACGGGGATGAGGAAGCCCCGGTGGGGGGTGGAGGGTTAGGCTGTGAGCTCGGGGAAGGTGAAACAGCCGCAGAGGTAGGGGTGGGGGAAGGGGGTAGTGTTTCACCAGCTGGTAAGTCAGTGGTGTTAAACTCTGTGGATTCGACATCGACAGGAGGGAACAATAACAAAATCATTAGAGGATGCATAAGTTTCCCTTAGTGATACAAAACAATTTATGACAATTGGATATTGTGAGACTAGAGTATGCAACAACATTGTTGGTAGCAGCTACCGTAAGTGGTGGTGATGAAGTTTGAGATGAGTATAGTATGGAAAATAACTTGAAGGAATGATGATGATATCAAGATGATGGTGACAGCAATGTAAGTGAAGACACACAGAATGATGGCAGTCATGATGGTAAAGTTTTTTTTCTTGCTTTCAATTATTGTATGAGAAGTAATCAAATTATGATGATGGTTACGGGACGAGGATGATAGTCAATGTACGTATTGCTGATGGGAGTGAAGACAATATTGCGTTTTGTTTTTACATTTTCCATTATTGGATAAAAAGGAATTTAGGTATGATGATGAACGGGATGCAAGGATGCTAGTAAGATGATGGTAATGCTGCTGAAATTAAAGATAAATGTGATGGCATACATGATGATCAATTTCTTTAGATCATCAATGATTGTATAAAAAGGAATCGACATATGATGACTGGAGAACAAGGATGATAGTAAGATATGGTTATGAATAAATGCTGATGGAAGTGAAGATAATGGTGATGTCAAGAATTGAAGTAAAAGTGGTCATGATGGAAATAATGATGATTGGATAATTGTTGGGGTGGTGGTGGCAAATTAAACAACAGTGATGAGGATGAGGATAGTGGTGTTAATATTAATTACCCAAATGCTGACCATGATTTTAAAACAAATGGACATTGAAAGGAATATTCATTTTTTTTCACAAAGAGCATGCAGTTAAAAAATATACAGGATCAGGATTACATGGTACATATTATGTATGTGTCAGTTAATCATCATAATTCCAGTGAGCATTAGGAATTGATGGAATTCTAAGAAACCTGGTGTTTCAAAATAATCCCATTGCAGTCAAATAAACATGATCAATCTTCTCTTTTTGGGAAGCTTAATATCTTAATATCTTAATATTTTAATATATAATGGTACTCAACAAAATTAACACTATCAAGTACAAGGAAAAGTATAAACAAACTTTTATCTCACAAAGAAATATTTCAGAAAGATAAGCACTGAGCAGCACTTTTGGCTACCCAAACAAACAACATATGGAAAACATGCATAAGGAATCTATCATTGTTATTGTAAAATATTTCTAAAGGTAGAAATATATATATGCACTCAATTAAATACCTTTAGAAGCATCATGGTGTTGTAATTTTATTTGATACTTATAATATTTACAATGTTTAAGATAATATAAGAAATCTGTGAATTAGCTATTATATGCCTCTCTATTTTGTCTTTTTAATGTTATACTTATCATGCTTATTGTATTTTACAATAAATATACATTGAATAAAAAATAAAAATGCTAGTAAGGTTTATGAATATGGCTCCTGGAAGTTTAATCCTTTGAGGAACCTCATGTCTTTGGTGTGGGGTTCTACGTCGAGCTATTGGAGAAAAGCATCAGCGTTTTGGTTTGGTAAAGTGTATGGGAAAACGGCTGGGTAGATATCACAAAATACTCTTTGCAAGTTAGTATAATCCTATAGGAATTGTAGGAATATTTCAAATTTCTTGTCCAGGTTGCTTTCTGTGTCAAAATCAGTGATTTAGATGGGAAGTGTATATTTTTGCACATTCACTTTTGCCGGCTTCAAAACATTCCTTCCGCTATCGATACTCGGGCGCCCGTGTAAACGTTTTTGTACGGGGCTTGATATCGATACTGAAGGGCTTGATATCGATAATGAAGGGCTTTATATCTATAATGTACAAGATTATTCTAAAGCCGGCAAAAGTTAATGTGCAAAAATTAACATTTCCAGTCTAAATCACTGATTTGACACAAAAAGCGACCTGGATAAGAAATTTGAAATGCCTATCCCAGTTCCTATAGAATAATACTAATTTGGTAAGAGTATTTTTGTGATTTCTACCAAGGCGTTTTCCCCATTCAGTTTACCAAACCAAAACGTTGCAATGCTTTTTTCTATAGCTCGACGTAGGATCCCACGCCTTTGGTGTGGGGTTCCTCATATGGCTTCTGGAAGTTAGGTTGTTGTACACTACAGCTCAAAGGAATTGACATAGGGAAAGGGCAAGGGAAGAAAGGGAAGGATCCGCAGTTTTAAACCGCAGTATATTTTTTCCAGTTCAGCATGAAACATGATGCTTTTTAGGCTAATGCATAGTGCTTCATGCTGAATTGGACAAAATATACCACGGTTTAAAACTGCAGCTCCTTCCCTTTCTTCCCTTTCTCTTTCCCTATCCCAATTCCTTTGAGCTGTTGTGTATGTACTCACGGTGTTCTACAGTGGCAAGGATAAATCCGGAGTGGCGCATGTGAGTTGACACACAGACACTCTCCGTCTGGCCATCAGGGACACACTGAACCAGGAAACAGTTGATGGCATCCCCCATGGCCTGTGTGTGATACACTGCCAGGGTGCACCACTCTGTGCAAATAGAATGGTGTAAGACAGTGTTAAGCCTCTCAGGACCAAGCTATGAGAACTCTACTGGCTTGTGACACATGTGTATGCTGTTGGGGTTGAGAGGGTTAACCCTTTCGCTACAAAATGTTTAGACCAGTGCTTACAGCCTAAAACAAGATTATTTGGGGTTACCCATAACCCAGCCAATAATAGTATGGTGTAAGAACTTTTAAAAACAGGGTATCCCTTTTGCAGGACAAAGAAATACATCTTTGTCATAACCACGGAAAATTGAAGAAGTCCATTGATACTGTATTAGAAGTTCCCTCTCAATGATAGAACTGGAAACTGACTTAAAGCGAATTGTTTATTGTCCATTGAACATGTCCACAGTGTATACAGAGTAACCTACATATGTTGTACATGTTTTCTGAAATGTATGTATGAAAATACTGATGTATGACTGTGTGTATGTTTCAGAATAGCTTATTTTGTTGTCTCTTACAATTACATGTAAATCAAAATATGTTAACTAAACAGTAATATTTGCATCAATTTGTATTTCATATACCATACTTGTACAGGAGCTGCACCCTCAAACCTCCTATCTTTTTTTTTAATTGGAAAAATATGAAATTAAATTCAATTGAATACCTCCTTCTATGGAGCAGCACTCTTCGGCACACTGGATTTTGTTAGACACGTGGAGATCCTTGCTGACTTTGGCTCCTTGGTCCTGTGACTGCGTCACGTCCAGCACCTCATCCTCAGTGAAGGTGAAGCGGCATTGGTCATCCTGCGAGCTGGACGTCACTTGGAAGAGGCCAAAGGCGAGGAGTGGGACTAGGGCCACTAATCGCCACAATCTGACCATCCTCGTTGACCTAGGGAGCATGAAGAAACACAATGATTATTTATGAGGTTGCGTTGGATTTTTTTTGCAGCTAGCCTGGCCCCATCTCGTAAAGAATTGCGATTGCTTGAAACTTGCCTTGCAATTGATATTGATTCTAACCCTGTTCGTTAGACATGTCATACATGTTTAAAGGGATTAGACAAAGTTTATGTTCATTTCAGATCAATCAAAATTAATTTTCAGGGCACTTGTATTTTGTCATTAAAAAAGAAACAATGAACTGTGCATTAATAAAGACCTACATGAACTTCAAAAATAAACAATTTGTTAAAAACAAAATAGAAGAATACTGTAGAACTTCCCTCCCAAAAATAGAGCTGGAAACTGACTTCTTGCAAAATAATAGTGATCAGTACATTTTGAGGCTTTGGGCAAGTACGTGCAAAACCTATAACCTATAGAGACCGTTGTGCGCTATGGGCCACTTCACGGTGCATGCAATTGTTTGCATTGCGGGCTGAGAGGGACAATACGACTATGAATGTAAATTATGCTCGCTGCGGTTCAGATGTAAACAAGAATAATTGTTCAGTTCACTTTACCTGAAAAGGTTCGTGAAGCTATGACTGTGAAATTACATACAAATTATTGTTACGCTAACCCTAACCCGACCCTTACTCCACGTGAAGTCAGCAATTAAATTACAATAATTTAGATTTAGAACCCCTAAAGTAAAAAAGACCTAATAATTAATAGGATTGCCATTATTTGTTCATATTTACATGATTTAAAAAACATTTTGTGAGTAAAATGCCAAAATGTCAAAGCAGGACCCTCTGGCAGTCTGGTAGAACAGTGTTTTACCACTGACATGACTGAAGGGACTACCGTGGATTAATAAGTAATAAATGCAATTTTAAAAGCCTCGCTCTCACCTTTGCTCGCCAAGTCCACGTTCAACAGATGACCAGCACAGGCGCAGTATACAACAACACACAGTCTCAGTACATGTACTTATGTGCGTACACAACCACCGCTGTCTCCCCGTAAACCGAACTGGCACGGCGCCTCACGCACAGGCACCAGGCACGGGCAAAGTCTTGCTCTAAATCGAAAGACCAAAGCTAAGCGCGAATAGGCAACTCTGTGAAATATTGCTGACAATCAATGGATTTAGACGTCTTTCTCGCCTTAAAGAGTCGTGGTTGCCTGTGGCTTCGGTAATGAGTGCATTCTTGTCAGGCTCAAATCAATATAATAACCGTAATGTAATATTGATGTAGATCTGCATGTACGCCGAAAATCAGACATTGCTGTGCACTTCACACTTATCCACGTATTGACGGTACGAAGTGCAACAGGTGTTTTGGTATGCAACGGCGCCACACAGCTGTGTACAAACCACTGATCTCTACAGAGATCAGTGGTACAAACACATGCATGTACGCGTACATTATCGACAACAGGTGGCGGTGTTGACAAATGCATACATGTACACACACGCACACACACACACACACACACACAAAGAAAAAATTATGGAGCTCTATTATATGTTTGAGTGTTGAGTGTTGATGAACATTAGACAGGAATAACCGTCTCATTCAGGGCATTCTTGAATCAAAATTACATTTTTGGACATATACCCCCGAATTTCAGAGGAGCCAGGTACGATCTCAGCTAGCGGATCCAACATCCTATACAGACCTTTGAACATGGTGGTTTCATCCAGCTTAATTGTGTTCATTTTAAACGTTAAACATAATTCATGAGAGATTTAAAGCGTCGTTACGACTTAATTTCCTTATCGTTTTTCTACCCTTCATTTCTTACAAAAAATGACTGATGTATGGGTTTTTAGTGTATAGAGGTCCATATAATTCTTCAATAGCGTGTTGATATAAGAGTTGTGTTGTTAGTTGCATCATTTATCATGTTCTACCATCCTAGCTGGTCCATCCTGGCACTGTAGAGTTCACACACACATACATATACACAGACACAGACACATACTCGCACACATGCACACATGCATACACAGACACAAATAGAGACACATAGACACATGCTCATACACCCTTATATATTTCATTCTTTTTCTAAATGAACAGAAAAAACACACCGAGGCAGAGATGTATTTTTTTACTGAAATACCTATCTTCGCAACTATATCGAGCACAGTGAAATCTGTTCCTCCCTTAATCTCTTCTTTCCCTTTCGATCTTTCTCTAATTATATTTCCTGGTTCCATGGCTCTTTCTTCTTCCTCTTAATCCCCTTCTCCTTCTCATTCCATTCATCCTCTTTCTCAATCTTCTTCAACTGCTCCTCCTTCTCTTTCTTTTATCTGTTCCATTAGTTGTTCTCATAATTATGTTTACAGTAGTTTTCCCTTCAGATAAGCCCTTTTCTCCGCATGTTTACTAAATACATGTATAATAAAAGACAAAAGCCCATTCATTGGTATGAATTCTAAATAATTAACATCAAACTATTTACAGTACATGACAGACACACATTTTACAATCATTGATACAACATGATTGAAAGATAATATATTTTATTCATTGCATTTTTGTTTTTTTAAATCTTACAATCAATTCAGAATATAGTGTATCAGCTACTAAATCCCTGTTCATAACCTCATATGCACTTCCTATGAAAGACATATATTTAACTAAATCAAAATCAATAAATATGTATATAGTACTCATGTAGTCCCAACTAATAACTAAACAATAACTTTGCACAAACTGGCAAAAATAGTCAGATATGACTGATTTCCATAAAATTTAACAAACAAATGAGCTGAAAGAAGATTGACATAAAGTGTGAAGCAAATGAAGCAGGAAGCAAATTATAACAAAAAAAAAACAGCCCTCAAATTTGGGATTAAAAGCAACAGCTCTGCTTTATACGTGTACATAGTATCTAAACAAGTATACCGTTGAATGTACTGCTAATGAAAGACCAATATGATTGCTAAAGTTGTATAGTACAATTGATTTGAAGGGAGCATTATATGAAAGAAAACATCTATTCAACAGATGTAAAAAAAAGTTGGGATTTCACAAGATAAGCCCACACAATTAATGATAAAGAGGACTTTAGCATCAAATACTTCAAATTTTCATTTTTTTTAAAAAACAAATATTGATCAATCCATTTTTATTGACATCCCAAAAGGTCAAGAAGTTATGAAGTTGATTGGATGCTAGTACTGTTCGTGTAGACAAACAGACTTCATATTTATATGGATATTCTGCATGTGCATGATCAAATTAAAAAAGTGTCATCTTATACAGGAGCAAGCATACACAATACCAAAGTGGAAGCTGCAAGGTTTGAACCCCTATTCTCCATATTTTGAGCCTGTGGGACAAACCACTATACCACTACACCAACAGAGTTAACAACTAATAAACATACATGTAGATAAAATTCACACATATTTCATGAATAAACACCAAAATATACACAAAAAAAATCTAAATCTAAAATCACATCTAAAATCTGTTAAAGGACCAGCCCAGTGTTTTTTACTACAATCTCCACATTAATTTTGTGTTAATCATATAAATATATCAAAGTACACAGTACATATAGTTTAAATTGTAATTATTATTATAAGTCATCAAAAAGGTATTACAAATGTTGAATAATCCACATAAACACAGAAAATTGAAAATATAAAATGATGACATAAATCCATAATTGGATATAGTGTTAGTATGATAACAACTGTACAATGACCAAAGCATCAATGAATACTGAATTACACTTTTAAAAGATTTGAATATATTTAAAGGAATGACATGAAAGGAAACATATGACCATAACAATAAAATTAAACAAGATAGAAGATAGAAGAACCACACTCTATTTTCACAAAGTCATTACATACACTACACATGCATTTTCACGACAACACAAATGCACAACAATAACGAGAGACTTGAAAATCACAATAATAATACCACAAATGGTACTCATGCCATGCAATCCCATTTTAATGTGATTGCTTGGCAAATATATCATTTTCTATTCCCACTTCAACCAAATACAATATCAAGACTGCACTCCTATAAAACTGTTGATATAAATCTACATCTCATAAAGATTGAATATTTGTTATCTTCAAAAAAATAATATTTTCCATTTGGGACAAAACTTCTTCAAAAGTACTGTAAATGTTATAAAATGTTAAGGCATTTGCAAATGTAAGGCATTCTTTTTAATGAATCAAGAGTATACAATGCACTATTAACACTTTCCTTTCAGAAAAATCCTTTAAATGACTACTACCCCTAAATTGTATAGTAGGCTACTCAACTTACAATGTAAGTACTAAAAATAAGTTAGGAAAAGAGAATAAAACACATTTCCAAATGTCAGTCAGTCACAACTTCTCATATTTGAGTCATTACATGTATAATGTTCTACATATTCCTTTCATCTGTTTCTAGTATCAATTTATCAATAAACATGAAATGATTCCACATGTATATATTGCATACCCTCCTGTGTCAACACTATCACACTGACACATGTGGTGCATTATAAATATGAATGTACACTATTATTATCATCATAAAAATCATTAAAAGACACTTTAAAGTCATATAAAAAATAGCATGTGCTATAAAATGTGGAATGTGATATTTGGAATACATGATACATATTAAAGTACATGTAGTTCTAAAAGTGATATAAGTAGTACTTGTATGAAGTGCAGATATATCATCTATATAGTATTACAAGGCACTGTATGCTGGTCACCTTCTGATAAGCTGACCATGCTTGCCTGGTGTTTCACATATATTTACCCATAGATCTCCTAGTACTGAATTAAGAACATGGAACGCCTTGTAGAATGTTTTCACAGATAGCCAAGGTAACATTATGTGTAAAATGTAATTTTGGGAGTGGACATCCATTCTTTGTTTCCCTTGTAGTTAAACATGTCTAGAAAGACCACTGCTTATAAAGACCACTGTTTATAAAGACCACCTGTCTTTACACACCACTTACATTGAAGCTATCCACAACGGTTTGCATACATTTGCATTGTCTCCAATATGGTGTTCTCTGTTCATCATAAATTTGACTGTCATACATAAAGATCATGTGACAGGAAAAATACACAAACATATATGCTACTATGGTAGCTCCTCTAGTTTGAGTAAACCTTAAAAATTGCTAGACCGTTGATAGGCTAGGCACATAAAACAGGCATGCGCTCACTAACGCTATTACCCCATTAGTCAGTTCAATTGTGTTTAACACTGAAACTACAGTGACATGCACAAAATACTGCATGCTGTCAAGGTTAGGTGCCCATATTTGTTGGTGTTTCAAAATTTAATACCTAGGCCCCATATTCATGAAATCTTACTAGCCTTGTCAGTGACAGAAAATGCATGTAACTGAATGCACTTTATTCAACTCACTTCAATTCAATTCATTTTATTGGTCCATGATACTACACATATAAACATATAGAAAATTAGCCCCCATTGTCTTATAATAAATTAATTACGATAACTTACTACTTATTAGGCTTACATGTAAGTATAGTTTCATGAATATGAACCCAGGTCAACAGTGACCTACACATCTGTGAAAACACCTTACAACTTTAATAATTTAACTGTAAAAAAAAAAAAGTTTTGTTAACACAAGTTATATTTTCAGCAAAATAGTAAAACACGCTATTTCCATGTATTAGCATGTATCCATATATTGGCACAGTACTGTGTTTAATTTGCATCAAACATTTTTGTAATTAAAACTCAAATTAAAGGTTTCATACCCTCCCCGAAATAGTATTTCAAGGCAATATGTAATACAAGTACTGAGAAATTTGGCTGAATTTGACTTGTGAAATCGTAAGATACTGAACATGTACATCTGCAAGTACTGTTCTGAATACAAATAAAATATTACAGCTCATGTGTATTTCATTCATGTTGAAAAGGATTGTAGCTGCATAATATCTCACAATAAACAATTACACACTGCACAATTTGCATGACAGAAAACAAATTACAAAATGATGTTTCGTGCAAATTAGTAAATTTTGCTGCTTATTCTACACCATAGATAAACACAAAACTCACACTCATCAACATCATAAATTGATGTTGCTTGCAAATTATTACATTTTGCTGCTTTCTTTACACCATAAATAAACACAAAAGTCACGCTAAGTAATATAAAAAAATTGATGTTTCTTGCAAATGAGTAAATTTTGCTGCTTACTTTAAACCATAAACAAACACAAAACTCACTCATCAATATCAAAAATTGTAGCTTGTGAAATATGTTTTACTTTGAGGGCCAGATTTGATTTTTCGATCCTAATTAACAACGCCTCAAAGATTGTATGCTTACATCTGTATACTGTATTCAAAAAGTTGCATTGCGGTTCATATTGTAAAGTGTTGACATGTTTGTACAGAATTCAGTAATGATATTTTGTTGTTAATAAAAACATCATATCATATCATACATCAAATATACTGTCAAGGAACACAAAAACAAAAAAACACACTTGTTCATGTCAAAAATTGTGTCCTGACGGGTATATTTACCCCCTCATACCTAGCTTGGCTTGGCTCCAATCCTGTCTGTTAAAGAGATGCCACCCTTCACATACCCACAAAAAGTATTCTGAGAGGACACAAACAATATTTTTCACTCCCCCCCCCCCAAAGCCCACGGCGGCATGTACTACATGTGCGAAATTGTCTCTGCACACACGCTGTATATATATGTTAGTGTTGTTATTAATAAATTCAAATTCAAATGCAAATGAGATGTCAGTGGCTGTTTTCATGGTAGTTAAGATTGATGGTAAGTTACAATGATTGAAAACCTACATGCAACATGGCCAAGTACTGTATCAAAAACAATTATTGTTCATTACTACCACACACGATGTGACTTGAAAGACTGGAGACCAAACATAGCGTTAACCAGCTTACGGCCGGGGTTTTGAGTTATCGTTGTTTCGTGAAACCCACCCGTGAGGTCCACTCCAACATCTACGCTCTTCTGGCAGGATGCGCCCAGCTATCTATACCACCTCCGCGATGTTGTATGCCTGCTTATTGAACATCTTTGTGGTGGCGCCCTTCATTTTGTAGAATACGCTGGCCTGTCGGTCTGACACATTCTTGCGGCGTTGTTTCTTCTGTGACACAAAAAGGAATAACAACAAACTCAAATGAGAACATTCATTTCATAGACCTGTTGTAAGGAATTGAAATGGTTTATCAACTCAAAGGGTGTAAACTCATTCTTGCAATGGTCTTCATTCTGCAATACAAAAATAAAATAACACACAAACAATATACATTCATACAATAAACCAGTAGAAGATTAAATTGTGCATGCATTGGGCATGATATGTTCTTGCCTTTTGTGGCCAGGGCCATGATTCTTACACCTCAATGAAACAGATCAGTCTAATGGACTATGTTAAAATAGACCCCTACACAATGTATGAGAGTATCATAGACTGATCATGTTGCAAATGAAGTTGTCCTAGAAAGCGAAAAGTCATCCTGAACGTTACTTCAAGCAATTGCACTAAGACAGATAAGTTTCCTAGGCCACAACCTTTGAAAGAATGCTCTTGAGAAAGACGCCCTCACTGGTGCTGTTCAGGGACGTAGGTCAAAAGGACAACAGAGACTGACTCTGATCTTTTGGCACGGAGATGTAACTGCCACAAAGCCTATCGATATCACATGCCACTGCCAGGCATAAGAGGAATTCTGACAAACTACTCCAATTGATTGATTGATACCATTTGAACTCCAGGGCATACACAGCAGCATTTAAGATGATGGGGCCATCGTCAGAGCAGAACCATTCTTCGTTCTCAAGTGTTTTCTGGGGCATAGCTTTTCAATTATTGTAACTTACCATTAATGGTAACTACCACAGCAACAGGTGCAAAAATAAGAGCTCATTGGCTATTGCCATGGTTGTTTCCATTGATGGTACGTTACAATAATTGAAAAGCTGAGTGCAACATGGCCCCGATCATGTGAAGAAATAGCCTCCTAATGAAATATCAAAGTCATTCTCTAAAATCCAGACATCAAAGGAGAACAGATAGTGATAAAGAAAACCACCAAAATGCACATAGATTTCACCGGTGCCTCAAATGGAGGAAATGTACCGATTTATTTGTTTTGTATTCCTCTTTGAGACATTACCAGTATAATGGGCCAAGAATGAAGCAAAATATTACATTTTCTACAGATCCTTTGGCCCAAATTCACAAATTATTTTAGATTTAGACCACAGTTTGAGCAAATTTTGTCAAAGTCATTCTCTAAAATCCAGACATCAAATGAGAACAGAACTCATGGTGACAGCAGAACACTACTGCTGTTAAGTTGGGCATCTCATCTCTACTGCAAATTCTTTTCAAATGAGAATAATCCCTACCTTCTTGCTGATTTTGGTTTCCTTCGTCAGCAGAGATGTGTAGTCTGATTCACTATCCCCATCGCTCAGAAGACGTCCATCACGTGAGAGCTCCAGCTACGCATTAGAGAGAGAGATTTTAAAAATATGTCACACTTTTGTCATCAATCAATATTAATGAATCAATTACTTTGAAGAAGATGAAACACATACAATAAAGACTGACCTTGTGCACTGCTCAAAGCTCCAGCTGCGCGTTTTTGAAAGATTTTTAGAAAGCGTTACACTTACAATTCTTGTCACCAATCAAACTTTATAAAAAGACCTTGTGCCCTGTCCAAAAAATCGTTTGAAGAATATCAAAAGAGTGTAGCACTTTAACAAGTTGTGTTAATAACCACTCTGTAATCCATCCATTACCTTGAAGAAGATGAAATGTAAATAACAATACATAAAGACCTTGCACACAGTCCAAATATTCTAAAAATGCATTCAACATATATAGCAACAACAACAAAAACAATGACAGTGCCATTCAGAAGAACATACACTGTACAAGCACATGCACATGCAAAGTTAGCCCTCTCGGTACCAAAGATGCAAGAAATGTGTAATAAGTCAGTAGGCTTCTCCTGGCTTGGTACTGAGAGAGTAAGCTTCATGCAATCAAAATAAATTGCTAAATACATGCAAAGTACAGTGGTATATTTTAGTAAAAGAAAAATAGGGATGATACTATAAATGTGCAGATCATGCAAAACCTATGAATGAAACTTTAAAATGAACAATCATGTGCAAGCTCCTCTGTTGTACATATATCTTGTGTGCTGTATGATTCCATAAGTTGCCCTTTTTCTGGTTTTTGATGAAGGAATAGATGTTTTTCATAGAGATATGTGTGAAAAAGCATGTGTCTAATGTGGGTGAAGTGGTATATATCCTTTTGTGAAAATACATGTAGAATTTGTCAAATACTAATACACAACTTATAGCAGAGTATTTCACAAGTGACGACACAAAATCAAGAATTTGAAAACTCATTTCTCTGTTATCCTTTGACAGATATTTGTCAAACCTTCACTAATTTGTCTCTTTCAATTTTAACTGAAAAAGATCAGGTTTCAATTTTTGCTGATGGGGGTCAAAATCATTGAGAATCTGAATAAACACAAGAAGAGGTCATCAGTTGTGCGTAAATTCGTGTGTAGCATACAAACAGCTTGGTGAAACACCCCCCTGATTGCTTTGTTTATAAGAGCTTGAGATCAACTTCACAGTGAGTGCAATTGTATTGTTTATAATGCAAGTTGTGAGTAATAAATGAAATGAAAAGAAGAAGGAATTTTTAACTCAACAAATAAACTAAACACCAAACTAAACACGAACACACAAACAGAAGTACAGATGTCTGAGTTAGTTACCTCCATATATGGGCCTGTGGTTAGTTCAAGCTGTCAAATCAAATGGAAGAGGTGTTAGAGTTTGTGTGGAGAAAAGAGAGTTAGACTGACCATGGATTACAGAAAGTTTACTGGGCTAAATAGGACGTGGAATACCGGTAGTTCTGATTAAAGATGATTGGAACCTGCCATTAAGGAAGAACAGTCATCCCAGCCCCTGTTCTAATTTTATTTTAGGGTTTTAGATTACAACTAAATAATGCGATCTTAAAATCAAACAAGAATGGGCTCCACGACATGACCAAGGCATTAGGACATACATGTATAGTATAGTATAGTACAACAATACACGAGGGCCATGTTGCATATATGTTTTCAACTACTGTAACTTACCATTGATGGTAACTGCCATAGCAACAGCAGTAAAGCTGACAGCCCATTGGCTACTACCAAGGTAGTTAGCATCAATGGTAAGTTACAACAATTGAAAATATATATGCAACAGTGTCTGTTCTACAAATGAAGAAGAAGAAGAAGAAGAAGAAGAGGAAGAAGAAGAAGAAGAAGAAGAAGAAGAAGAAGAAGAAGAAGAAGAAGGAAAAGAAGAAGAAGAAGAAGAAGAAGAAGAAGAAGAAGAAGAAGAACCTATAACCCTACTTCTAGGTGTTTACAAAAAAAATTGACACTTTTGAAAAATAATATAAAATACTGCTTATTAGCTGAAATTTTTGTATTATCTTCATGATATCATAATATAACCTTTCATGTTGTATTTGTTGGTGCTATTGTCTTGTCTCTCCTCATTGCAAGGACGATAGCATTGTCATTCTAAGCACTATACTATTAAAGATTGTCCGTCCCTTTTGCAAGCTTAAAATTTGAAATCGTCTATAACGATCGTAAATTGAAGAAAGCGTGATTCAAGACCATTTCTAAGAATATAGCATGTTGAAGCTTTCTGTATATGTAAAAAAATTCAGCCGTTAAATTTCAAACCGACTTTTTTCGTACCATGAAAAAAGTATTAGTCTTTGTTACAGTATCTATGTGGTTATCATGCGTGTGTGAAATCCTAATCTTACAAGTAACTACCCAAACTTTGGAGATGATTCCTTCCATAGAACTTTTTTTTCATAATGCGTTTTATAATTTAATAAACAGATTAATCAATAAAGCAGATATTTCAACACAAACTGCTAAGAGCCTGAGGTAAAGACTATCAATCAGACGTTGTTTACGTGCATTATTTGAATTTTACACGACGTATCAGTTTCAAATTGTGAACATAGAGCTTGCTAACACTTCTCATTATTTTTTGCCAATGTTTCGATGGTTTTGTGGTGATCTGAAAAAGGGACTGACTGTCTTTAAGCGCAATTTAAATGTGTATTATTATTATTATTATTATTATTATCATTATTATGATTGTTAAGATTTAGTGTGAGTTTGATGAAGATCTTACCTGCTGGGCACGATTCAGCTCTGACTGGATGGGGGCCATATTAGCCAGGAATGTCTGGTAGATTCCCTCTTGCTCTTCCCCCTCCTCTGCTTTCCTAGAATCATCAAAAAAAAATACACCACAATAATGATAAGCTTTTATATATTGTAAAAACAGTAAAATTTCACAGGACAGCACACCTACATGTACAACACATTCATGGAATGTGATTTTCACACGCAAGAAATACTTGTCACTACAAAGAACAATCCACCCCACGCATTAAAATGATTAACAAAGCCCCGAACAAAGCATTATTATGAACATTTCACGCCACATAGAAAGCTGACGGCTGTGTAGCGCATCGCAGCATGCAACACATGCACAAGGTGAATGCCAGTACTAATACGTGTGGATCCCTGATAGAGTACTACTAATACCACTGTATTTCCTTTAACTACTTCATTTGTAAGTGTAATTATTACATTGCTACAAATTCTATTACTGTACTACTAATATTAGAACTTCACCAAAGTAAATAAATACATACCAATGAACAGACCAATTTAGAAATATCAGTAGAAATGCAAATAAATATATCAAGGAATAAGTATGGAGGTTTTCATGGGGAGGTATACAAATATGACCAAATATATCAGAAGAAAGAGGAGGAGTTGAAGAAGGAGAAGAATAGGATTAAAAAACATAGAATGTAAGATTAAATCCATATTAAGTAAATGTGCACAATGTAAAAAAAAAAAGTTTACTCACGTGCATCGCTCGACCAACTTCTGTGTGACAATGGCATTGATCTGGGCCTGAGCGTATTGGCCATCTACTGCTAAACGGGCCGCTGACTGGGCCGCATGGGCACCTATCACTCCTACATTGGCATCTGGGCATCAGAGGGGAGGAGGGAAGAAGTAGATCAGTGAGTTAAATTTTCTTTACCAGTTCTTTGGGATAGGGAGTAAATCATGAACTTTTAAACTTTTGGCCATGGAGTTTGTGTGATCTTTCTGTTGTGAAATGTAATGAATTGCTCAGTCATACAAAGGATTTATCATCATTGTACCAGGTCTGACAATATTTGGTCATCCCATTCCTGTTCCTGCTTCTATTTTCATAATTTGCATTGACCTTTAACTTTTAAATTTGTGTAGCCCACGTCAAACTAGAAAACTTGCGTCACCACACATACCATGAAACATGGAGAAAATCCTCTCTGAGAATTCACCTCACAACTGAAACCGACTGAAACAGAATTATATTGAACGGTAGAGCCATTGTTGACCTATTGCTCATGGTTAGAGTTTCTGGCTTTGTGAACCCTGGTCGAATTAAGATGTCAAAATTTGCCATGGAACTGCAGTAACCAAAGGGGTGTATATTAATTGTGTCCTATAATGTATTTGAAGTTTATTCATAGCCTGTTGTCCATTGCTCAAACAGCAGATTGTTTGAAAATCATGCTGCTTAGTACCTGAGTAGAATAAAGCCAGGGGGCATACAGTGTACATGTACAGTTGAGGCCAGAAGTTTACATACACCCAGGAAATTCAAAGAAAACTTGAAGCTTGCCAAACATCATAAAATTTACTGTTTCTTGTCAAATATTTGTGCGTTCATGACGCATTTGATATCAAACAAATGAGTAGGTCATGCCCCTTCATCATATTGCTTTGTCATCAGGAGCTGAAAAATATTTAGGTGTCCTTTTTTCCCAAAAAAATCTTCATGCTTTTGGCAAATCAAAATTAAAACTTGACAAAAACATTTCATATTCGTACTAGTTACTTCTCAACACAAATATTTCAGATAACACTTTTTTTTTCAGTGGTGACTTATCATGATAGAAAATGTAATATAAATCATAGATTTGACATTTTCATATTTACATGAAACAATGTTTGAAAATATAATAACAAACATTTTGCATGAATATTACTTTTTTTTCTTCAAGGAAAATTCCACCTGAACTATAATTTAATCCTGACGGGATTCCACTCATGTGAAAAAGATTAATACGCTCTTTCATTCGATACCATATTCGTCATGGTAGTATCTAAAGATATGGTAAATTTTACAATGTTTGGCAAGCAAACAAATTCCACTGAATTCCAGGGGTGTATGTAAACTTTTGGCCTCAACTGTACATGCAGCCTCAGTAAAGAACTGTTAAAGAGCTTACTCTGCTCAGCAAACTTCCTGTCCTTTGTAATGGGTCTGTCCATGGTCAAGACCCGGAGATAATCCAGTCCATCTCGGCCCGTGTAGCGGATCTGGACCTGGAACGGCAGTCTCTCCAGACCGTCAATCATGGTCTGGTTCACCGACTCGTAGATTGGCTCCTCTGTGACAACAGTGAAAGAGAAGACAGTTAAGACAGTTAAGTTTCACTATGGTACAACCTAAATTGCCTTTATCCAAGACCATAAAGCTTCACTATGGTCCAACTTAAATTGCCTTCATCCAAGACAGTCAAGCTTCACTACAGTACAACCTAAATTGCCGTCTAAGATATATGTAACGTTAAAGGGATAGTCCACTTTGAAATGAAGCTGGTTTTAAAAGAAGCAGAAAGATGTAAGAAACATACATGTTCATTTATGGTGAAAGGTTTGATGAAAATCCGTCAAAGGATCAGAAAATTGTGAACTTTTAACATTTTGATTTAGTGATATTGCAGAACTTTTTTGAGGGATTTATTAACAAAACCAAGAATGAATAAACTCACCTTCCTCTCTCTGGACAATTGTTGTTCCACCCATGTTGTCATATATAACTGAAGGAGAAAAGCAAGGAGGTGATTATTTTCAGAAGGATCATGCATGGCCTGAAATAAGATGCCATGCTACCTTCATACATATGTTACGCTGGGTCTTGTTTTCTTCCAGAAATCTGTAAACAAGACTACCTTCTTATAAAGACTAAATGTCTCGTCTCCCGTAAGTGTTTTTTTTTACAGGTTTCACTATACCATCTTTCCTCCAGAGATCTGTTTATAAATACTATTTGCTTATAAAGACCTTATTTCTCATTTCCCTTGAGGTGTGTTTTAGATGATTTCAACCCTTTTTGTGCCAAACACAATGGGGCTCTATGAGATTTATGTGTCTGACTAATGAATACAAGGTGGTTCACGAACCACGAGTCTCACCTGCTTTCGCAATCGATAAACAGTGCTAAGTTTTTTTTTTCAAATATCTTTTTCAAACCTTTTGACCCCTAGATGACCTTTGACCCCATCAGCCTCATAAAGAGACACATGTGGTAATACCCAAGGATCATTTGTACCAAGTGTGATCACAATTGATGCAGAAATAAAGAAATGAGAGCAAGACAAACAAAAACTTTGAGAAAAATGATGCACATGGCCTCATATCATTTGACCTTTTGACCCCTAGATGACCTTTAACCCCATCATCCTCATAGAGACACATGTGGATTTACCCAAGGATAATTTGTACCAAGTGTGATCACAATTGATACAGAAATAACGAAATGAGAGCAAGTTAAAGAAAAATTTTAACATTTTTGTAACAGGCCAACAGACTAACAGACCAACAGGAAAAGTGATTTTGAGCCACCGAACTACGTTCAGGCGAGTCTCTTGTCCAAAAATCTGTATATAAAGACCACATGCTTAAAAAGACCATATTTGTTTGTCTCCCCTGGATGGCCTTTAAAGACACGTTCCACTGTACCTTCTTTTCTCCGGACCCCAAACTCAAAGGTGGTCTCCGAGTCGGCCGTTACCAGGCCTACGAGGTGGGTTGACTGGCTCTCAGGCTGCGCGCTGTCAGAGTCACGCAGGAAGCTAACGGGAATAAAAGATGGCCGTGAGGACGATAATGAGTATTTGAGCTGATTTGATTTATTCATATTTTGCTTAATTTCCAATACATCGAATGAAAATACATGTGTCAATTAGTTCAAAGTGTGGATATTCAATAACATTAAAAGTATTCAAATATGAACATGTACATATACCAGTAACCTCGTCAAGAGCAGCCAGTGAAATCTATTTGCATGATGTGACTTTGACTGTACTATTTTCTGAGACATAAAGACACAAAAACACAAAGACATACAAGGAGGAGACAAGAAAATAAGAGAGGAGGAGAAAAAAAAGAGAGGAGAAAGAAGGAAACAATTCAAAAGAAAGGAAACCAGATGTACTCACAGGCCTTTGTGCAGCACCATTTTAGCCGAGACATTTGTTGCCAGGACAGGGTCAGCAAGGATATCCGCAAACTCTTGGTTCAAATCGCTGGGCCTTACGATGCTCACCTGTGGACGAAAAGGCAAAGAATCCATAATGAATGAAACAAAGTGAAATTTGTCAAATGTTTCATTGATACACTGTGCCAGGAAAATGACAGAACTTGTGTGCAGTATGGCAAATGAGCCATTTTCATAAGGTATTCATATCTTTCTCCCTATTTTTGTATAGTAATATGTTATGACATTCACCTGTATCTAATTCAGTTTCAATTGGTGGAATGCACTTTAAATCTATTAGTTGTTGTAACTTGGACAAACCTCGGACAAGCTTTGGGGTTATACCATTAGGAAATTATTGTTTGAAAGACATGTATACAAATTTGATACGTATTTGAATCCATACATTAAATCCCAAAGTTGTGGTTAATTGAATCATTTGATATTGCATTGAATCCTGATTGATATGAGTTTATTCTAGCTACTTGGAGAACAAAGTGCTTCAGGAACCACGAGTCTCACCACAGCAAGTTAAACAAAATAAGAACATTTTTGTAACATTACCCATATTGACCCAAATGACAGGACAGTATGGAGGAGAGCCATATCAAAGAAATGAACGGTCTAACCCCACAAAGTGGGAAAAAGGATCTTAAACGTTGATGATGATGATGATGATGATGATGATGATGGGGTATCTCATTAAGCACAAGAACAGGTCATCTGTCATGCGTAAAATCATTCATAGCTTAAGAACAGCTTGGTGAAACAGGGCCCTGAGCCAGTAATCAATATCAGTACTATCCTTTTTATAGCTTAAAAGACAGGGAAACCTTTTTGCAGATCAAAATATTAAATTTTGTAAAAACTGTGGTAAATGGAAGAAAAAATTGTGGGGGCTAAATTGTCCTGAGCCCTCATTTGATTTTGTCAGTGAATCATACTTTGTTTAGGCCCACTGGCTTACCTTTCCTTTGGTCTTGTCAGCCACGCTGCCGAGCTCAATCGCTCTGCAATCCTCTCCCTCCAAAGTGAGCACAGAAACACACACCCTACAAACAACAAAACAAATCAATGTGAGCACAGAAACACACACCCTCCAAACAATAACAAAAATCAAGATTGACCATAAGAAGCTAAATGGTAGACTGCAACCCTACCTCATTTACGGCAAGGGTCTTTTAAGAGCAAAAATGCAGTTATCGTAAAATTGGCTTTAATTTTAGCTTTATCATTTCTATCATCATAATGATTGAGGTTTATTGAGATTTTGTGATGTATTCCACTAATAACCTAGGATAAACATGGAAGCACATTAAAGGGAAGAATTTCAAAAAATAGAGAAATAAAGGTGTTTTTCATACCCGGCATCTCGTGCAAAGTCGCCCACTTCTTCATAGAAGTTCGCTGCAGCTTCGTATGCAGCATCATTGTCCATGTTGTGGAGCGCCCCCAACCCAACATTGGCCATGCCATCAGTACACATGATGACCTTTGACCCTGGCTTCTGAGCTGCCATGGCGATGGCTATCATGAGGGCAGGGCCAAGCGCCGTCTGACCACTCTCAGTCAAGCTAAGTAGAGAAGAAAATGATTAAATTGCTGAGGTCGGTTCGTTAAGATTCAAGATTTAATCTTATTTTTCTGCAGAAAAAAAAACAAAAACATAGATTCAGATGGCTAAGAACAAACAAAGGACACCACAGTGCCTTCACGCACCCTACAATTATATTGCTTTTTGATGAAATCAGATACATAACAAGGCATTAGCAATATTGTGTCTCGCCCACTTGCGAAAATAACCAGAAATATCGCGATCTCCGTTGCTACGCAAAAGAATTGTATCCCTGGCTGATTGTGAAATATCTGCCATAGAATGTAACATTCCATAAATGAGAAGGGCTATTTCACGCAATGCTGCTTCCTCTATCTACTCCCCCTCCCCCACCTTCCCCCTTCTTTGAGATGGAATAAAAAGCCTCCACCAAGTTCTATTAGATTAGACAAAGACAAAACAGGATGATAATCAGTTGCACAATAGAGGCGAAGTTAGGAAGCCTTCACCAAGAGTCATGCAAGTAAACTTTAATGTATGACCTCAAATGACCTTTGACCTTATCATGTGACCTCTTACAGCACAATAACATGCAGGTTCCCCCAGTGCATCCATCATCCAAGTTTGATTGCCATTGTAGCAACATGTGATGAGTTATGTGTGATAAGAGAGTCTTGCAAGTAAACTTTAACGTATGACCTCAAATGACCTTTGACCTTATCCTGTGACCTCCAACGGTACCATTACATGAAGGTACCCCCAGTGCATCTATGACCCAAGTTAGGTTGTAATCCAAGCAACCTATGTGAAGTTATTTGTCAAAAGAGTCTTGCAGATAAACTTTAACGTATGACCTCAAATGACCTTTGACCTTATCCTGTGACTTCCAACAGCACCATAACATGAAGGTACCCCCAGTGCATCTATGACCCAAGTTAGGTTGTAATCCAAGCAACCTATGTGAAGTTATTTGTCAAAAGAGAGTCTTGCAGGTAAACTTTAACGTATGACCTCAAATGACCTTTGACCTTATCCTGTGACCTCCAACGGCACCATAACATGAAGGTACCCCCAGTGCATCTATGACCCAAGTTAGGTTGTAATCCAAGCAACCCATGTGAAGTTATTTGTCAAAAGAAAGTCTTGCAGGTAAACTTTAACGTATGACCTCAAATGACCTTTGACCGTATCCTGTGACCTCCAACGGTACCATAACATGAAGGTACCCCCAGTGCATCTATGATCCAAGTTAGGTTGTAATCCAAGCAACACATGTGAAGTTATTTGTCAAAAGAGAGTCTTGCAGGTAAACTTTAACATATGACCTCAAATGACCTTTGACCTTATCCTGTGACCTCCAACGGTACCATAACATGAAGGTACCCCCAGTGCATCTATGACCCAAGTTAGGTTGTAATCCAAGCAACGTATGTGAAGTTATTTGTCAAAAGAGAGTCTTGCAGGTACACTTTAACATAGAAAAAGAGAGTCTTGCACATACTCTTTAATATATGACCTCAAATGACCTTTGACATCATCACATGACCTCTGACAACACCATAACATGAAGATACCCCTAGTGCTTCTATCAACCAAGTGTGGCTGCCATTGCTGTAACAGTTGCCAAGTTATGGATCATAAGAGAGTCTTGCAGGTAAACTTTAACATTTGTGACGGACGACGGACGACGGACGACGGACGGACGACGGACGGACGACGGACGGACGCCATTTGGATCCCTTAGTCTCGCCTTCACCTCCGGTGGGCGAGACAATAAAACAGATCAGGGAGGTTTGACGAAAAAATCGTCAAACGATAAGAAAGTTATGCAATTGTACAGTTTTAATTTTGTGATGTCACTTGCAAGATGCTCTCCCATATGTTGTGGGCTTATTTTGGGGTGGGATTTCCAAAAACATAAATTCTAGATTTACCACTGAACACGATACAGCCTTCCTGTAAAGTTTATAGACATGTAAACCTCATGAATCCTCATCATGCCCTTACCTGTAGATCTTGTCCGTTAAGCATTGGTGGACCTCTGCGATTGGTCCCGGCAGAGGAAAGTTCTGGCCGAGGCTGATCAAGCTGTCCTTGTCCGTTAGTCCGGCGCCCTCTAGTGGTACAGGCTCAAGACTCCCATCTCCGATCACAGTCACCTGAGGGGGCCAAATAAACTTTTCATTTGAAGACAGGGTGTCCCATTTGCCAAAGTCATGAAACTCGGCAGGAATCAGCAGTATACCCTATCGATAACGTGTGTGAAATTTCAAAGTCAGAGCCTCAAAAACTTTTTCAGAAAATTGAAAAACTATTGGTGTTTACATTTAAACCCTATCAGCCGTAGTCTACATTAAAAATCACATTATTTGTCACTTTATCAAATATATGAAAGCTAGGCTATTGACAATACTTACGTTGTTATTGAATGCAACAAGGCCCACTCGTTTACAACCGCTTTCTGCTTGTAACTTGGTGACTTGCTGCTGAATAGCTGACTGCATGGACTGTATGGGGAACAAACATGGCTGATTATCAAACTATATTTAAAATTGAATTGTATCCAATACATGTATATGTATAAATGATTCATTTATTCATGCGATATATTTGTTTAACTGTGTATTATATTGTATGTTATATTATTCATTACATTGTAATAAGCCAACTACAGTTTAGATTTTAGTTGCGGTAAATGAATGAATGAATCAATCAACATACTTGAAGCCTGGAGATGTAAGAGACAGGGGCGCGGGTTTCGGGTGGGGGAGGGGGTGGCGCTCTCTTTATCTGACTCTCCCTCGTCGGCGCCGCCACATAGCGATCTTCCAGCTCTGCTGCCCTATCACGGCTCCCTCCGGATTGTGCCATGCCCACCCGACTCATCACCGACCCCTGTGGGCTGGGGGGCGGGGCCGTAGCCGCCAAAGCAGAAGTGGGCGAGGGCGGAACAGGGGGCGGGGCCGTGGACCCTGATCTGGAGATCTGGAACTGTGCGAGCGCCTGTGCCTGTTCATCGATAGTGCTCTGGTAGGTGGACATCATCTCGGCATGCGTGGCCTCCTGTTCTGCTTGTCGTGCACGTTGCTCCGCGGCGTTGAGTTCCTCCTGGTAGGTCTGTAGCGCCACCTGTTCATCGTTTATTCGCCTCTCAACATTCCCAGACACCTGTCATGAAGAATACTCATGTTAATGATGTTTTATCAATAAAGAATTAGAGTACTGGTACTGAAGTGGTGTCATCATGTGCATCATTATGCAGGTAAATGCTGCCCTACTCTGACCAAAGGAAGCTTCTTGTAAATGAGCAAAATGTGTCTTTCACTTGCATTGACATCTGTGCAAAACCACATGATGTCAGATTGAACATCTCACAGCAAGATGAATATTTCTTGTCCAGATTTTTGTCGGATGTAGGGAATGCGGGGTACAACCTAAGAATACCAATAACCCAGATTTGAGTGATTTGTCACTTGCTCCCTTTTGTCAGAGTAGGGCAGAATGGTTCTAACCAATGACATGAGTGATGTTTAATTAAAACAAAACATAAAGTACCAAAGCGGTTTCATTATGTATCACCACATGTGTATTTTTTCACCAGTAATACACATAAATCCCATAGAGCAGTATTTTGTCTGATGCATGAAGGGGTAAATAACTTTCAGGAAAGGCTGACTGGCTGATCTGGGCCCCATTGCAAAAAACCTACCTGTAACTCTGCCATCAATAGTAACTACCATGGTAACATCACTCAACAGCCACTCAAATTCAATGTTTCCATTGAAGTTGACATTGGAAGCAAAGTTACCATCAATGGTAAGTTTTATGCAACAGGGCCCTGGCAACAACCAACATTGGAGTAACTCTCTCATTACCATTGGCATGAAGACGTGTAGTAAGGCAATTGGGTTTTGAAGGCCTGGGCCCTGTTGCATAAAACATAACATTGCTGGTACTGTTACTTTGCTACTAATGTCAACATTAATGAAAACCTTTAATTTTGTTGGCTGTTGAGCAATTTTACCATGGTAGTTACCATTGATGGCAAAGTTACCATTAATAGTAAGCTTTAGTCAACAGGGCAATGGGGGTGTTTCACCAAGCTGTTCGTAAGTTACGAACGACTTTACGAACAACTGGCGATCCCTTCTTGTGCTAAATCAGATTCCCAATGAACAAAGTGTGGTATCGCATTTAGCACAAGAAGGGATCACCAGTCGTTCGTAAAGTCGTTCGTAACTTACGAACAGCTTGGTGTTCATGTAAGGGTTAAAAGAAAGATGTTGACCGTACCTCTGTAGTGACCGCCATGCTACCAGAGACGTCCACACAGAAGATGACCAGGGTGTCTGAGTCGCCACCGGTTCCATGGCCCATGGCGTACGTACTGTCCTCACTCGTTGGGACTTGCACGTCCTCTCCCACTGGGTTCTCAAACTCACAGAACTCACACACCCAGCACTGTGGAGAAATGAACACAAAGTGCACGTTAACCCTGATCAGGCCTCAATATTTCACGCCATCATTCTGAAACACGAAAGTTATTTGAGTCTTTTGTCTTTGTACAATGTAGTCTTGCACAACTTTTGAGACCAAATTGGAATGACCTGGGCCCCGTAACATAAAGGTTTGCGATCAATCGCAAAATGGCAATGGCCAATCAACATCATTGTTGCATGTGCTTTTTGTTCAAAACACTGACCAAGAACCAATCAGAATTTGTTTTTCAAATTTGCGATTGATCGCAAACCTTTATGTTATGGGGCTCTGGTATACATGCATCATCGCTATGTCGCATCATTTTCGCAAGACCATGTCATCCCAAATTCAGCTCGTTTTTGTGAGTTTGTGTACAAACCCAATGAGAAGTGTCTTCTTTCATATAGATGAAATTCACAAAGAAAACAATCATTTTTCATTGTAATCTAGAAATTCTGGAAACAGACCCCTGGGCCCCGTAACATAAAGGTTTGCGATTAATCGCAAATTTGAAAGACAAATTCTGATTGGTTACTGGTCAGTCTTCTGAACAAAAAGCGCATGCAACAATGATGTTAATTGGCCATTGCCATTTTGCGATTGATCGCAAACCTTTATGTTACGGGGCCCTGGACTCACCCTCCCACTGTACATCTTAGAGATCTTGCTGAGGTGCGACATGCCCGCTCCACAACAACCACAGAGAAGAGGCGACCCGCTCTCTGCATTCTCAGACTGAACCAGCTTGTCAAACTTCACAGCCACGATGTTTGTGTCTGCCCGGCGGACCTTAGATGAACCTAAAGAAGAAAAAATAGACAATTAATACATTTATTAATATAACACACATGCATACTGATGGTGATGTTTAATATTCAGTATAAGTAATCGTTTTTTCAGTTCTGGTTATTTATTTTTGTCATCATGTGTTTAAGTTATGGATAGTGATGCTACTGATAATGAAACAAATAATCATGGCAGAAGCGTTCCGTTATTTTCTCGGATATCGTTTGATTTGACCGACTGCAGTTGAATCATTTAGACACAATTTCTGTAATGTGGTCATGATATCAAATGATAACAATTATAGGTCCTTTACCAATACTTTCCTTTATCTTTAATGGCAATACTAATGCTAGAAACAAAGATATGATTTTGCAATCATTCAATATTACTTAATGATGAATCAGGAAATGTGGACAAGAAGAAAAAAAGGCAAGGTGCAGAAGAAAAAGAAGACAAAATAACAAGAGGAAAATAAGTATTAGATTCAAACAATGAAAGACACAAGCATGTATGAATAATGAATATTTAACAGAAACCGAGAGCAAGGACTAGATAAAAGATAACAAAATCTTGGCACTTTTGATAAGATAGAAGTGAAAGAAAGAGCCATGACTTCCCATAGGAATAATAAATAATGAACAGAACCAATTCAAGAATAAGGAGCCAGATAAAAGATAATGAAATCTCAGAACTTCTGATGTGAAAGATGAGACAAACGCGAGAGATAAGAAAGCTAGAACTCATCCACTCACCTTTGCGTATTAATGCCTGGTATATCGCCGGGTCCAAACCCTCGTAGACAGGATTCTCCATGTCATCGTTCTCTTTCTTCCTCATTGGGGGCAGGGGAGGGGGCACACCCCCAGTGAATGACCCCGCTGCAAAAGGGAATATCAACCAATTATTACAAATTACTTTAAAACAACATTAAAAACGTTACATCATGATCAGTTTTAACATCAGTTTTAAACCGCGGGATATTTTGTCCAGTTCAGCATGAAACATCATGCTTTCTAGGCTAATACATCGTGTTTCCTGCTGAGCTGGATAAAATATACTGAGGTTTAGAAGTGCGGCTCCTTCCCTTTCTTCCTTTTCCCTTTCCCTATGCCAATTCCTTTGAGCTGGAGTGTAGCTGATCTGAATACACAAACTGTGAATTAGATTGGGGTGAGCGATGGGAAATTTTGATAAAATTGTAGAAAGAATTTGGTTAAGTCTTCTACCCACAAATTTGATTACCTCGATGGACGCAAACTTGTATGGACAAGATAGGGCTAACTCTTCATGTCCCATGGTCATATTTCTGCACAATTAATACGCACAGAATCTCATAGAAACACATTAATGTCGGGCACACAATGAGTTAATATCATGAAAGAGTATCTTTGGTTCACCCCAGTCACATGGGCATGCGAAGCTTGATTACTTCATCATTAATATTTTGTTTGGTACTCTAAGCATCTGATTGAAACCATTTATAGGCTAAATAGCCTTATGGGTCAAACCACGTGGGGTTGGGATTTCTTAATCATTTTCCAATATGGGTTCGGATACTTGCGCAACTTACGTCCTGCATATTCATACGGATGGGTTTGCCTTTTGAGTTGATCGTACGGCTTACGGTAGTCAGCACTTGTTATCTTCTTGAGGGGAGAGGTTTTAGGTTTGAACCCTCTGTTGTCATATATTGGGTCATCTGGAACAAGGGAGAAGTGAGAGAAATTCATAATAGTTACATTAAAATATATATTTAATGACATTGGGGGAAAAAGAGGGTGGAGAAAGGGGTGAAGAAATGATACATCAAAAGAAACAAAGAGAGGGACAGAGAGGTAGAGAGAAAGAGAGAGGGAAGTGTGTGTGTGTGTGTGTGTGTGTGTGTGTGTGTGTGTATGTGTGTGTGTCTGTCTGTCTGTCTGTGTCTGTGTGTGTGTGTGTGTGTGAGAGAGGGAGAGGGGGAGAGAGAGAGAGAGAGAGAGAGAGAGGACAAGCAAGAGAGAGCAAGAGATAGAAATTGGGTGGGATGTTTGAGGGTGAGAGGTAAGGGTGGATAGCAAAAAATATGAAGAGAGGGGAAGGCAGTGAGTCGAACAATTAAATCATTGAAGAAATCAGCCTCATTCCAGACAAATTAACAAAAAGGATATCATCAAATGACTTATCATGCGGAGAGCATGAAGAAAAGGGACAAAAAAAGGACAAAAGAACAAAATAGAACAAAAAATAGAACAAAAGAAAAAAAAATAGAAGAAAAAATAAATAAAACAAGGAGCAGTGTGGTATAGAGAAATTGTACCAAAAGAAGATGTAGAAAGTAAGAATCTGGCAAAAGTGAAGAGAAAAATCAGACAAAATGAAATGGACAGTCAGGAAAGAAAGGACAGAAATCACAATAGAAGAGTTAAATGATCACTTACATTGTATCTTCAAATTGGCAAAGTGCTGAAAAGTTTGAAATCTCACCTTTCCTCTTCAAACTGACATGATTAGTGCTCTAACTTAATGGATAATTTTGATGTTTGTTTGTTTATAATGGAATTTGAATTCCAGATTTCTAATAAAAATGTCATTTAAAAAAAAAGAGTGTTGCCAATTTGATAGCCAAATAGTGATCAGTTTTGCTCTAAAAAGGCCTTTGTTCCGAATGAGTTTTAACAGAGTAAACCTATTGAATAAGTCATTTACCTTCTTCTGTGCGAGGTCCATGCGTATCTCGTATCACGTTGTCATACAGTACTAAAGTGTTTTGGAGAAAGAATGTCAGAAGAGGAATAAAAACAATGTGCATGTACTTTGATATATAGCCTAGGTACTAGGCTGTGAGATGCATGCATGGACACAACCCAGTTTGTCAACAACCCGGTCTTGTAACACAGACTATGCCCCGCCCCCTATCCCATCCTAGCTCTTTCAGAGGAGCTACATGTACACACATGACATCATTAGGGCGTAGTCTGTGATACCAGACATACATGTAGTTGTTGACAGAGTGGGTTGTGTCCATGCACCTCACACCCTACTACCTATACATCAAGACTAGACCCAAGATGTACAGTACAATATAAACATCTACAAGACTATTACCCGGTACATGATTTGGGTAAAGTACATGTACTACATAAATATGCACATTGTTATTGGGTTTCCTTTTTAGTTTCTTACTCCTGTACTGATATTGTGTTTTGTGATTAACCTTTTAAGCCTACTCACTTACATGTACATGTACATGTACATGTACATTAAGATAATCAACATCTAATAAATACATACACTCCAGCTCAAAGGAATTGGCATAGGGAAAGGGAAAGGAAAGAAAGGGACGGAGCAGCAGATTGAAAGCGCGGTATATTTTGTCCAGTTCAGGATGGAACATGTTGCATTAACCTACATGTAAAAAGCATCATGTTTCATGCTGAACTGGACGAAATATACCGTCACGGTGGTTTAATTCTGCGGCTCCTTCCCTTTCTTCCCTTTCCTTTTCCCTATGCCAATTCCTTTGAGCTGGAGTGTACTGTACCATGTTATTTATAAAAAAAAATCATTAATTTTATTTTGAATTACAAAATTAATAGGAAAGCATTATAATTTAAATGTTTGGTAAGAATGAATACAGTATGTACACAAAATGGGTGCTTTTGTGCTTGCCAGTGATGTGCAAAAGTGTAGAATAGAAGGACAAGGAGACACCGATATACATTAGTGAAAGGAAATTTATCATTTCTTAATGCTCGTGTACAAGAACATAATAAAATAGTCACCAATCCAGATGGCCAAATAGCGAGCAAGTTTGCAAACTACATGTATTTTGCAGAGCCTCTTTATTAACCTGACATTTTCTCGATCCCATCATGCTTCAGCCCGCACCGAGGCATTGTTTACATTAAGCTTTTATATGTGCGTGAATGCGAGCTTCACAACCGAAGCCATGTGGTCGTGGCCTATTTCTGTCGCACACTGCGCATGCGTGAACATCTGGATAATTTATGCATCCCAAGTTTTGAGCTTATGCATCCCGAGTCTAGAATAACGAAGACATGATTGCAACTTCAGGCTAGTTTCCCGGATCAGCAAACTAGCTCGCTATTTTGTCTGATCAGGCTAATGCAGACGCACATTATTTGATGAATTGTTATGCAGCGGTAGAGAGCAAGCGGGAAATGAATGAAATGAAGAATAAACACACCATGATATTCATTATCCTCCCCTTCAAAGACATGAGGGTCATGAAGGTCACCAGGTGAGGGGTCATGAGCTGGGGTACAAAGTGAATGAGACACATAAAGGGTCAAAGGTCACAGCAATTAAGATGACATGATTAAATCACAATATGACAGCATAAATATGTCCCAGTTGCAACTTGTTAAAGGTTAAAGGTTAAAGGTTAAAAGTCACAGAAATTAGGATGACATGGTTAAATCACAATGTGATACACATAAATGTATAATGTATGGGCCCAGTTGCTACTGTTTCCACTAATCCAGTAAAATATTTCAACTTTATAATTCTGACTCAAATATTATAAATTTCATGTAGCCCAAAATATTTGAAAATATATGTCTGACAGTGCTGTAGAGAATGAAAATGATAGCACAGTGCCTTCTGCTATGTAAAGTGCAAATATGTTGTCTGATATTTCATTGCACTTTGAACACATACTTCTTGTATCAAATAATTTGGTACATAAGTTTGATACACAATTTCTGCAACATTATACTCTGGAATACATACATAAACATGTACAGTGTATGTGGAAATAACTTCTAAGAAATCACGATTAAACTGTACAAGGATGAAAGGGGCTCACAAAGGAGAACATGATCTTTGTTTTCAGATAAGATTATAAAATCAGGAAAATCAAAGAATCCAAGTGTGATGTTGTGAAAATTGCAAACCGAGATTTAAAGGCTTAAAAGTGATTTGAAGTCACTCTGTTTATTTCAGTATTGGTCAATAAGGTACATGTACATACATGTACATGGATATCAAAAAATAAATGAGTATTAAATTACCACACACCAGTGTAAAATATATCCTACATGGATATAAAATATCTATAGTTAAAAAAAATTGCATATTGTGACAATTAAAATTCAAAAATAGAGAGCCCGCACATAAAATAATTAGTAAAATGGTGACAAAAGGCATGGTGAGAAGGATGCAATGAGTTTCACTGTACACCATCCAAAGACATACACATGATGTATTGTGGAACACGTGGGCCGGCCCTTATTCACAAAGGAATTTTACATTTATTAGACCACGGCTCAAGCAAATGTTATGGCATAGCAGATACATGTAACTGCACTTGATTTTTAAAAGCATAAAACACAATTCAAAAAGGTCAAATAATGAATGCAGCAGTTTTGCGTAGGGAAAAAGTTGATCTACATGTAGTTACTACTGTTTACTTAGATTACATGTACTTTCATCAAAGTGAGGTCATAATCCATAGTAACTACAGTGTACAGTGTACAATAGTGTGCATTGGTAACCAATGCAGGTTTCCTAATATTGGTGTAATAAGTGTTTATTTCGTACAACCCAATATAAGCCTTGCACCGGTGTTTTGCACAGTTTCAGTAATTGTAAAACTAATATTTTTATAAACATCATGTATCCTTTAGAATTTGTATTTGTATATGTCTTACTGTTTATATGTACCTTGTGTGATGTCACATTCTTTATTTGTGTCAATGTAAACCAGTGAAAATGAAATTTCCAATTGGACAATAAATTGCAATGTCAATTAACACTCAAAATGTGCACACTCGTAATTGGACCTTTCTGAAGAGTACTCGCTAAATCAAACACATATTTTTGCTCAAATATGCCGCAAAATTTGCTTAAACCATGGAATAAATCAAAAACTCTTTTGTGAATCCGGGCAATGGTGTACCATGAAACTCATGACTGAACAGTTAACAGCTCTCTTGAGGCCCTTACCAGTCTCTGGTGTAAAATCCTTCAGATGACTATAATCATGTCCATCATCTTTCCCCAGATCACAAACACCACATGAGAAGAGGAGGAGGAGAGATAGAAGACAGACAATGAAGACAATGAATAGGATGATGTACTCACAGAAAAAGAAGAATGAAATACAGTCCAAATGAATATCATGTAGGGGTTTAATACAGGAATTTATAAAATGGTGGGGCCAAGGGGAGAGAATGAAATGGTAACAACAACATTAGAAAACAAGTGCTTGTACAGTTACGATATAGGTGATTTTAACATGATGAATGTGCAAAAAGTTATATTTATATGATTTAGTGGACAGGTGAGTTTCAAATGACAGGAGTTTATAAAATGATGGGGCCAAGGGGAGAGTATGAAATGGCAACAACTACATTAGAAAACAAGTGCTAATTACATCAAAGGTGATTTGAACAATTGAATGTACACTGGAGATGTGCAAAAATTGTTATAATTTAGTGGACTGGATATTATTACAGAATGGCTTTATACATGTAGGTGAGCTTCAAATGATAGTTCGGATTAAAAAAAAATGCACATCAGTACATGAAGCACTGTAGATAATGTGCTGCAAACAATTCACTATTTACAAATGCAGTACAGTATTATTACATTTGAATGCAACAGAAATAAACTAGCCATTTAACACATTGTTATGAGAAATTGGCAGTTTGACATTGACAACAAAAACACTTCTCATAATGACTTCTGTTCATCAAAATGATTCATTTTCATTCACTTTACTTTTATTCAGCCTCATAAATGTACTAAGTGTAAATGTGAAAGTACATTGTATGTGTATTCGCTCATTCTGTTTTACTGTAGCTACCAGCTACATGTACAGCACATACTGTACACCATGTGTATGCCCATTGCCAGCCAATCATACCAGTATCCATTGCCACATGTACCGGTACATATTATGGTTGTTGGACAATTTTGAAGTAAAATTGTAATCACATTCCAGACTGGGCTAAACCAAATAGCTCAGTTGTACATGTACATGTACCTATAAACAACAACACATACATTTCCAGCAATAGCTTAAAGTACACAGTTCATCTCAAGCTGCGCTATAAATCTTTCACCACGCCTGATACAAAACAAACATTGCATGCTATGTTTGTTTAACTGCTATCCTCATTTCTTTCACCTCTACGTGCTGAACTTGCTTGTATTGTTCAATACTTGGAATTTTTCTTGGGGTAGTTCTCCAGGATGTGATATTTTTTGTGCATGTGAAATCTAAATTCACACTTCAGGAGCTTCACTTTGAGCCATTTGCAAAACTTATGTATGTGAACTACATGTAGTACTAATGTTGTAGAGTATGTAATTTGCAATTCATGTAATGCACTCAAAGCTTGTCGTATGGTTTACTCAACTCCGCCTTTGTTCCTTTGCAACATCAAAAATACTGCAGGCTACCTTTTTACTAAAACCAAAAGTCATTTACTTTTATCTCTCCATTGTATCCCAATCATTAATATGAGATATACATGTAACGGTTTGATATATATATATTTGAAGTTAAATATAGTTATACCCCCACTTCCAGTATCTTAATGGTCAGCTTCTTGAACCAATGCCGTCCCCACACTGGGTTAACCACAAAAGCCCAAATCTTCTTGACCAAATCACTCTGGGAAAAAAAAAAAACATTTTAACAAAAGTTCAGTGTGAATGGGCAATTTAACATACGTTGTAGTGTGTTGCCATGAACAAGGAACTTGGAAAAGGGAAGGGCATTAAATCAAATCTTGACCCTGAAGTTGAGTTGGTTTTAATAAAAGAAAAAACATGAAAGAAACATATTTGAAGGTTTGACGAAAATCTGTTGAAGGATATGATTCGAGTTTTAATTTTGGGACGTCACATGCAAGTTACTCCACCATATGTTGTGTATTAATTTGTTTAAAAATGTCCATTTTCTAATTTAAGAATACCATTTAACACATTTTACACCATTTGACACATTTTAACATATTTTTACCTCTATGAAAAAGGTGTTAATCATTCATAAAAAAAAGATAAAGAGGAATTAATGGAATCTTACAGCACTAGGCTAGAGCAACTTGCAAGTGATGTCACAAAATTCAAACTTTAAATGGAAAGATTTTCATCAAAACTCCACCAATCTTCACCAAAGGTTGCTTTACTGTGTCTGCTATGATTAAAACCAATTAAACTTCAGGGCGGACTATCCCTTTAAGACTGGGTGGAGATGTGATATTACCTTCTGCTTGTGTGAACGCAGCCCCATCCTCTGAGAGGTGAGACCCAAGAGGCTGATACACACCATATCTGTTCAACAATGATAATCACATTAATACAATTATTATTCAAATCAAAGAATAAAACCACTACATGTACATGTATTTTCTAAATACATGTAGTATTCATTAGTATACCATGTGTACACCATGGAAACATTCAAAGAATATTTGATCATCAATTCATATTCACATAGTTACTTAACAGTAAATTACAATTGCTTGTAAAATAAAATCAAACAATACAACCACTACTATCTACATGTAAATAATACTAGTATACTCTCACCATGAAAACATTCAAAGAACATTTGATAATCAAATTGTATTCACATAGACATACACTACAGCTCAAAGGAATTGCCATAGGGAAAGGGAAGAAAGGGAAGGAGCCGCAGATTTAAACCGCGGTATATTTTGTCCAGTTCAGCATGAAACATGATGCTTAATAGGCTAAGCATCGTGTTTCATGCTGAACTGGACAAAATATGATCTCTCTCACCATGGAAACATTCAAAGAACATTTGATAATCAAATCATATTCACATAGTTACTGTACATGTAACTATATGTTACAACTGCTAGTAAATAATCAAATTATTTTATAAGCCATAGATTTCGCGAATCAGGACTCCCCAACAATTTTTTAAGTGGTTAAATTCGCAATCGTGGAGTCGTACATGAAGTAGGTACTAGTACTTAGTACATGTGCTCAAGCACATCGCATTCATTATTTCGCATGTTGTTAAATTTACGAATAGTCCAGACTCGTGAAATTCGTGACAATAAAAACCCCGCGAAATAAATGGCGTATACATGTACAGTAATTATTATGAAATAAAAGAATACAACCACTACTTTCTAAATAGTATTTATTAGTACACTCTCACCATGGAAACATTCAAAGAACATTTTGATATTCAAATTGTATTCACATAGACATAGTTACAGTCCATGTACACTACAGCTCAAAGGAATTGGCATAGGGAAAGGGGAAGAAAGGGAAGGAGCCGCAGTTTTTTTTTTTAGGCTGAAGCATCGTGTTTCATGCTGAACTGGACAAATTATACCGCGGTTTAAAGCGGCTCCTTCCCTTTCCCTTTCGCTTTGGCAATTGAGCTGGAGTGTATGTAATGAAAGGAGATGGAATGGATTGCAGGCTGTTGGTTTTTCAATCCAAGTGCAATATTCAATAAATGGGACAGGCTGTGGTACATTAGCTCTATCATTCTCAATTCCTTCTCCATCTCGCCCCAAAAACACAGAGCGAGAAAAAATGAAAATGAAAGAGTGACTAGTCTCATGGGTATATCGTCACGAGAATATTAAGCAAAGAAAAAGAAGACCATGAGGAGACTATGTTTGTTGATTAGAATCAAAGACCTTAGAGTGCTGTGAAGCAGCGCAAGACGGCTTCCTTTCCGAAAAAGATGTAGTATGACATGGGCGCCATTTTAAGAAGCAAGTTCCCGGATGAAGTTTGAAGTTTAAAGTTTGAAGTTTATTTATTATTTCTGTCGACCCCTTTCGAGATATGAAAAATACATAATTGTAAAATAACATTTATAATATACACACATGTTTTCTTTAAGAAAAAGAAAAGAAAACAGGATGCAAGCAAATATTAACACAGACAATTACATGTATGGCTACGTCGTCTGTTTTTTTTACTAGTTCGCAGGAGTAAATAAGTATGAGCCTGGATGTGTGAGAGTAAAAGGGGGAAAATGAGAGGTGGGGTTGGGGGAATCAGTTTATCCAAGCACACATTTTTACAAATTTTCCTGGATTCACCCATCATTTTTTTGTTATTCTCTAAAACAAATTATACGCGCTGTGCATGCAGCCATGCAGCCAGCCCGCTGTTTTGCATCCTAAAATGACTGCGGTATCGCCCCATGGCATACTTCACTTTATGTGCAAATACAAGAGAGTATGTTGTTACTTTATGAAGACCATGTTTCCAAGGAAACTTTTATGAGCTCTTATAAATGATGATGATGATGAATGATGTTAATGATGTACTTACGGGGACTCAAAGTCTGCCGCGGTGAGTTCCTCTGTATCAGATTCTTCTAGCTGAGTGAAGACATGCGATGAGCCAAAATCCATCCTGTCCTCCCCTTGGCTGAAATCAGCTCACCAGATTATTTTTCCAAAACAGATACCTACAAGTACAATGAGAGATAAAAAGTGTGCATATGAAATAACATTTATAACAATAATGATTTAATATAATTAAATAATAATTGCTTATTCCAAGATTTCTGGTCCAAGAAGTAAAATATAGCTTTACAAGTTATCATTAGCCCAGGTAATACATACATGAACATTTCCACCAATTTCAATGTCTACATTCAAGAGGGTGGAGAAAATGAAAAAACAGATTCTCAAGACAACTACACTGTGTTAATATTAAAAATCGTGCTTGTAGAGAGCTCTTTTTGACACCTTAATACATATGCTTCCTCCAAATCCTGATTGAAAAAAAGAGGGAAAGACAAATGAGAAGAAGAAAATGAACCAGAAGGTGGTAATGATGATGATGATGATGGTGATGGTGATGGTGATGGTGATGGTGATGGTGATGGTGATGATGATGATGATGATGATGATGATGTAGACAGGAATAACCTTCTCATTCGGGGCGTTCTCTAATCGAAATGACATTTTTGGACATAACCCCCGAGTAGATAGGGCGTTCAGAGGAGCCAGATGCAATCTCAGCGGATCCAACGTCCTACAGAGACTGATTTTGGGGTCTAATGATGATGATGATGATGATGATGATGATGATGATGATGATGATGATGATGATGATGATGATAATGATGATGTTGGTGATGGTGATGGTGATGACGATAAGGAGTAGGAGTAGGAAGAGAATAAAAAGAAGAGGGAAAAGACAAATGATAAGAAGGAAAAGAACAGGAAGGTGGTGGTCAGGTGGTGATGATAATGGTGATGATAATGACAATGATGATGGTGATGATGATGATGATGATGATGATGATGTAGACAGGAATAACCTTCTCATTCGGGGCGTTCTCTAATCGAAATGACATTTTTGGACATAACCCCCGAGTAGATAGGGCGTTCAGAGGAGCCAGATGCAATCTCAGCGGATCCAACGTCCTACAGAGACTGATTTTGGGGTCTAATGATGATGATGATGATGATGATGATGATGATGATGATGATGATGATGATGATGATGATGATGATGATGATGATGTTGGTGATGGTGATGGTGATGACGATAAGGAGTAGGAGTAGGAAGAGAATAAAAAAAAGAGGGAAAAGACAAATGATAAGAAGGAAAAGAACAGGAAGGTGGTGGTCAGGTGGTGATGATAATGGTGATGATAATGACAATGATGATGGTGATGATGATGATGATGATGATGATATGATGTTGATGAAATTAGTTTAGGATTACAACTACAAGGTCAAAAAGCAGATGAGGAATAATAAACACGTGAATAAGAGAAATAACGGGACAACAAGACAGAAAAACGAAGATGAAATTGGTAGGGCCTACATACATGTATAAACAAAGTCTCAGATACTTACACAGTACGCTTGTGGCTAGGGCAGACAAAAAAGACAGCTGATGGGACTACAAACAACTCGGCGTCACAAACTTGTCGAAATCGAGTGGCTGAACAATAATGATGTATGCTGCCCACAAAACGATACACGAATTGTATCACGAAATCATAAACTAAACGTCATATTTCATTGATTCATAGTCACTGAATTCTCAGTTAAACGAACTATGTATGGTCGCATCGGGCGTGTTGTCCTCATTTTTTTAGTCACCCATCACTTCCGCTTGATTCGCAGATTCGGACTTTGCACCGCCTACATTTCCAAATATAGATAAATACGTCATCACAACGCGTGTATTCATATGTAAATGACCCAGCCCTGATGAATATTCATACGCCGAGTAGCACATGTTCGTTACCCTTGGTAACGTAACACAATCAACTTCGTGCTTCCGTGTTATTGTGTACAGGAACCGAATGGTTGTGCACGCCGTAGCGCCCGAGCAACCATACCCTGTGTCTGCCGGATAACAACAGCAAATTGCTCGGAGGATTTGTGTGGATTTTCCTTCGTTTAAGCGCAATAAATGTATATGATTTCACCAGGAACAACTGTTAGATCAAAACCTAAAATCTGAGGAGAATCTGTGCAAGTTTAAGGTAGCTACCGGTTCGTTATTAAATACTGTCGTTAATTTTCTCGTGGTTGTATTTTTTAGCTCTGTCTCTCCACTCTATCAATTAATCATGATCATGCCTGTTCATGCCCAGGGCCAGGCTCCATGTCTTTGAGACTGAGCTGAGACTCATGCTTCTGTCTCGATAATATGACTCTGATCGAGTCTTGGTCTTGTAAGAATTTCTATAGAGTTTCTATTGAGTGAATAAAAAACATTTAGACCTATATAATAAGAACATACACTAGATAGCTTCTATTTCTAGTATCGACAAGAATAAGCGTTTCATTTGGGGCATTCTTTAATCGAAAATACATTTTTTGGACATACCCCCGGCGTTCAGTAGACAGGAATAACCGTCTCATTCGGGGCATTCTTTAATCGAAATCACATTTTTGACTTACCCCGGATAGAGGAGCCAGATGCAATCTCAGCGGATCCAACGTCTAGTATTTTAGAAATGATGGTGTTTCATTTACATTTAACTCACCTTGATGTTTTATTCAGTGGATCAATTTAAACAACTGATTTTTTCTGCATGTCTATGAAACTGTATAGTAACATTATTTAGGGCCACCACATGATTTAGGAAAACCTTGGAGTACTTGAAACAGTCCAAGGTTGGACAAATTATGTCTCTGTTGAATGGAAAATCACTAAGAAAAACAATTTTATATGCTGATGAACATATCAATTTAACTTTAAAACAAATTATAGTATCGGGGTAGTTTATTCCAACTCTGTTACCTCCACACTTCCTTTCTTTCCAGGATTGACATCCAGAGTAGCTATCAGCCCATACTAGGCATCCTCCTAATCTTGAGCATCTTTTGACGCACTCCATCAAAAATCAGCAAGCATCATGGGAAGGTTACCCGTTGGTCAGCCCACCGCCCACGTCTCGGCCAGCCACGGTCCAGACGCAAACCTCATGAAGTTCTACTCGACGTCATACGCCACGTCGTTCGGCGCTGCCCACGAGCCGTTCACACCGCGGCTGGGCAAACACCAAGGAACGGGCTATCAGTCCAACTTCAGACCGGGGGTTTATTACCATCAACGCCTGGATGAAGTAGACAACCCTGCCATGGGGTGAGTTGGATCATGTTGCTCATGGTTTGATTTCCTGGCTTCATGAACCCTGTGGGGTACGTCACCAAGCTGGTCTTAAGCTATAAGAACGACTTTACGCACAACTGGTGACCCTTTCTTATATAATATGCTAAATGAGATACCCCAATTCCTGTTTTAACATAGTGGGAAGCAATTTCCAGCAATCCTTATCAAATTTGACAACTCATAAAGTTTGTATTCAGAAACTAGTTAACAACAAGACTTGTTATTTATAAACATCAGATTGGAACTTAAACTGATGGGAATAAAAAATCATTGAGAATCTTTAGCACAAGAAATGGTTACCAGTCGTGTGTAAACAGCCCCCTTATCCAGCTGGGATGTCAAAATTTGCTGCAGAACTGCAGTAACCAATGAGGTGTAGCTTAATTGTGTCCTATAGGTATTGGCCAGGTCCAAGGTATTTGTTCCCAAGTTTATGGATATTTATCTTTCTCCTAACAAATTAAACTTGGTGTCACTTTGAAGCCAACATATTACAGTTATGGATTTTGTCTATTGTAGTCGAACTCCGCACAGAACATAGGGATTGAAAACATGCTGTCAGCAGAATTATGATGACTATTACATTTCAAATTGAGTTTTTATTGGGTCACCAAATCATAGTCTAGTAGTTGCATACTTTGTACTACCTTCTTCACTTCAAACATCACAGAAAACTCTTTTTTTCTCTTTGGTTCCAGGAAAATCGTCCAGGATAACTATAACTCAATCACCACAAAGCACTTCAAGCCGTCGTTCCGCTCTGATGGCAGAGACCGCTTCCCAGAGGAACTCAACCAAGTTAAGAGCGGTTTCACTCAGCAGGACCCCATTACATACCCTACAGTGAATAATGTGAGTCAATATCATTGTCGCTGGTATTGTCATTGGGATTGGCTCTATCATTGTCGATGTTAGGTCCCACATCAACACCAAAAGTGATGAACAAATTATCCATATTAATGGACATTCACCTCAATCTGCAGAAAATCCCATGAGCTGTTTTATTTTTCTTTGTTATGATTTAAATTTATCAGGAGTTTGAAAATAAGAGGTGACATTTCTTTAATGTTTAATGTTTGTAAGTGCTTTCAATGGATGAATTAATAGAAATTGTTTAATTAATGACATAGCATGTACATGTACTACATGTAGCAGCTTAAAATAATTGAAGCACAGAAACCTGTCAATAAAATGAACACAAATAAAAGAAGATTGCATTATAGCATGGCAATTCTCTCCGTCCATTGTAAGACAATCTAGAAGACATAATTATAGACAACAATTTCTTCATCTGTTATTGTTTGGTTATAACACGAACAAGGAGAAAGTCTTGGTCCAGACAACCTTGTTATAACAGGAGTAGCCTGTGCAAGGGAAACACATGAATTAATAAAAACAAAATAAGACGTATTCAAGACTGTATCTTATTGGTCACATTTGACAGGTGCGGAAGGTATTTGTGAACACACGCGACCACGGTCTTGCCCTGAAGATCAACGGCGTCCTGCCCAAACACCGCCCTCTATTGTACAAGCTGCAAGCCAAGGATCCCGTCAGCCTGGAGAACGCTGGGCATGGGCCAAACTTCATGAGCACGGAGGCCAAGACGAGATTCACAGGCAGACCATCGGAGAGAAGTAAGACGGCTTACAGTTGGAATATAACACTTGATATTCTTCAGCACTCTGCAGATGACTGCGTAACTCTAAGCCAGGCAAAGTATGTTTTTATAGGATTGCCTTGTGTCTTCCACCTATGCCAAAATGTGACACTTGTGTTTACACAGTTAAAGAAGGAGAAGGAATAGAATTCCTAAGGTGAAAAGGGGAAGAAGAACAACAACAAAAAGGCACATGGAAGAAGAAAAAAAAAACAAGGAAGAGAAGAGATTAAGAGCAAGGAAAACCGATGTTTTCCCGTATCATCAATTCAACAAAACACTTATATACAAACCTGTAAAGAAAGATCGCATCCTAACCCTAACCTACTTTTGATGGGTTTTAACTGTTAATTCATCAAAATTATTCAAACTTAAAACTTATGTTTTACCATATATAATCAATTCAACAAAACACTTATATACAAGCCTCTAAAGTAAGATTGTATCCTAACCCTAACCTACTTTTGATGAGTTTAAACCCGTAATTCATCAAATTGAAGAAAATCGATGAAGTAAAAAATTACCCCAAATCACTCATTACCCCTCGTCTCTCTCTCTTTCCAGAGGACATTTCTACCCTAACCGTGGGGCCCAAGGAGGGTTCTGGCTACACCCATGCCTACAACGTGGAGCCTATCACCTTCCACCCAGGATCACCCTACAAGCACGACAGACCTGTAAGTCGATCACCATCTATTTTTCTGTGAATAGAATACGTGGTCCATATCTTATAACCATCTCCTTTGCTGTGAATATTTATAACACTGGGTCCCGTATCACAAGTGCAATTTTTCCAATTCAATTCCTTTCAATTTCATTTTCACTGATTTTTGAAATAACATATAAAAAACAATGCATGCATTATTAATGAAGAATTACAATATTCAATTAAAAAATAAACACAAAAAATACATAAACAAAACATAACCAAGGGTAGCATTAGTGCAAAATACTGTTTTAAGAAACGTTGTACGAAACATATCTATGGGAAAGCTACTGACGTCATAAAATTAAAACTTAAAAAAGGTCATCACTTTTTCTTCAAACAGATTTTCTTCAAACCTTCACGACCATGTTTCTTTCATGTTTCTAGCTGCTGTTATTCAAATCAATTTAACTTCAAGATGGACTTTCCCTTTAATCAGATTCTTGTCTGCATTGTTTTTCTTTACACAGGGGACATGGACTGATCGCCCAACTGGTGGCAGTATAATGAAGAGTGATTTCTTGCCGTCGCAGCTAAACCAGGTAAACCATCAAAACTTTGCTTTCTTCGAAACCATCAAATGTTATATTTTAAGAGTCAACCCATCTTTTACAGAGAAATTTGATGTCAGTAGTATGGTTGTTTCTAAAAAAAAAAAGCCTTCCCTTACCAGGCTCTGACAACCTCTTGATCTGACAGACAAAGGGTGACCTGTTAGTTAGTGTTACATGTATGTTTGAAGTTGAACATCTACAAATATTATTTCTATGAATGAATTGTGTTCATTTTGTTTTGTTTGTTGGTATTGTACCTGGGCCATGCTGCATATAGGATTTCAATTATTGTAACCAACCATCAACGGTAGCTCTGGTTATTGCACATGTTGCCATGGTCATAACCATAGATGATAAGTTACAATAATTGAAAACCTACATGCAGTATGGCCCTGAATTTTATGCATTGTTTTTTTTTTTGTGGTTAACGTGAAATTGATTCTCTGTATCAATAGTCAGTTATGTCAATAATCTTGAATAATTGAGATGTATGACCGAGATGTTTCATGTGTGTGGATAGGGTGACGAGCGGCTGCCGCGTATCACAAACCGGTCCGACCACGAGACTGGCTTCACCCACGAGAAGGCCAAGCCGCTGTACGTGCACCGCGTCATGACGGACGCCTACACCAAACGGGACCAGGTACCCCAGCGAGTGGAGGAGCGGATCCGCAAGGAGGACCCCGCGGAGTACCTGAACATGACGAACCCAGACAACCACTCCTCCATCTTCAAGAAGACCTTCCAGGGACAGCAGCGCCCCACCCCCAGCGCCAATGAGCTGCAGGGCAGGTGCATTCTGGGAAACAAGGTAAATGACAAGACATACTTGTGGACAAGTTTAAGGTTGTCTGTTTTGGCAAATTCATGCAGCGGCATGGCTAGCAAAAATGGTGACACCATCTATTCAGCGTGTCTTAAAGTACCATGATATAGTGTTTCAATTATTGTAACTCACCATCAATGGTAACTATACCGTGACAACATGTGCAATCATGAGAGCTCATTGGTTGTTGCCATAGGTAGTTACCATTAATGGTAAGTTACAATCATTGAAAACCTGTGTGCAACATGGCTCAGGCTGCGTGTTGATATTTCAACTCCAGACTACCACACATTTTCATTTTGGGTCCTTATAGAACGGACAAGACTAGTTTTCCTCTGTTCTAGCATTTGGGTGAGCAAAGATGGACTGGAGAGTGGAAATTAATGGTCTATAAATTGTACCTAATCTTTGTACATATTGGATTAGAAAAGCCCAAATAGGCTGGAAGTCAGGCCCAACACAGTGAAGCTTGCTTCAGGAATCACCTGTATAGAAAAACCACATGTAAATAGTGTCCCTTAAACAACACTTTGCTCTTATAGGCTTCATTCATACTCTGTAGACCGTTAATCCAATTTACTTGTGTGCTTTCATCAATGTGTTATTCAAATTTTCTCCCTTGATTTGCACTAACTTTTAATCTTTTGTTTGATTTTTTTTCACTTTGATACTCTTTGGATCTTTGATTTACAGATCTATATATATTTCACTCAGTTATCTCAGTTGCAATTTGATTGTTAAAAGGTTCTGCATTTAGTTATACCTTTTAATGCCTGACCGTTTATTTCAATTTTGATTTGTAGGAACTGTCCGGGTACAGCGATAACAATGACAAGCCACAGGCTCAAATCCCCATTGAGCCCTACAGATGGATCACGCACTACGACACCAAGTAAGTAATGTTTTACCCCTATATTAATCTTTGGCTATTTGTTTATAGTTGTTGTTTGGTTCTTGCGACATACACTCTTATTACCCAGGGGGCATTTCATCAAAGGACTTGTCAGACATTTTATCCGACAAACTGTTATAAGCTACTGAAATGCTTGCATCTTATTGGCCGAGAGCAAACTTGTCGGATAAAATATCCGACAAGTCCTTTGATGAATGCCCCCCAGGTATCAACACAACATAAAATCAGCCCTTTTGGGCTGTAAACATCTGTTGATACACATTTTATTCATCACATGTGTTGTTGTATTATTGTTGTTGTTATATGATGAATTTTACAATACTCTAGTCCTTAAAAGGACTGTTGGGCTAATCTTTTGGAATAGCTCTGAAAAGAGCTGCTTATCAAGAAAGAAATGATAGAGTGGAGAGAGTGCAAGTCAGAATTCTTTTGGAGAGGTTAAATCTGAAAACTAATTGTTGCCTCTTGCTCTCTCTCTCTCCCCCAGATTCTACGACATGAACCCCAAGGGTAAGGCACGTGCAGGCAGAACCTTTGGCGCCGTTATGACCCAGCTACCGGACGGATTCACCAAGAGCACATCGGTTCACTCCTACGGCCCGGCGCTGGACACGACGCAACAGCTGCGGAGCCTCCATCCTTATGTAGCCAGGTAAGCATTTCTCATTTTAGAAACGTAGCGTTAACCCTCCGAGTACCAAATCAGGAAGAGCCCATTGACTTGTCACACATTTCATGCCCCTGTGGCACTGTGAGGATTAAGCACAACGTTTTCATGTGTATTGTTGTTATTTTCTTGAATTTTCACATTGTTTCTTGTACTCCTCGTCAATTTTTTTGACTTTTTCATTGTCATAAGTTACCATCAGTAAGTTTTATGCAAAGGGCTCAGGCGAAGAGGATCAGTTTCAATTAGTAACCGTTTTCGTACATAGAAAGATATCCTAAATAGCAAATTGAACAAGATCATGGCCCTGTTGCGTAAAATCTGTCATCAATGGTAGTTACCATGGCAACACCGCTTGACAGCCAATCAAATTCAAGGTTTCCATGGAAGTTGCCATTGGTAGCAAAGTTACCATCAAAAGTATAGCTCTATGCAACAGGGCCCATGTATGTGTACATGCAGTATCACTACAATTTCTGTCAAGATATCAAATTCGAAGCTTTCTGTCAAGCCAACCACTTTTTTTTTCTTTCACCTTTTCAGGAGTATCAAGGCAAGGGATGTCTTCTTTGATGATCACACACACGATTCCAAGAGACACGTCACTATCAACCCCGTCCCACAAGTCCTTGCGGCGTCCTGTTAAACAGCAGCAGCAACTGCGGCATTTAAATGATGATGCGCAAACGACGGGGAAAAACATACGGCAATTCTGATAGGTAGATTTAAATATGCAAGAACAGAAATATGCATGCTAGCTTCGTAAGCTTTCACTGAAAAAGAAGAGTCTGAAATGTTCATAAAATATTGCATAACATGAAATTTACTTAAAAAAGAAACAGAATATGAACATGCACTCAAATTTCAGTTTGTCTATTTGTGTATTGCTTGTTGCATTGTTCTGGGGTCTAGGTTGGGTAGAGGAACAATTCTTTTCTCTCTTCAAATTCTGACTTTCAAAAGGGTATTTTGCTTTGATTATGCTGTAAAAATAAACATGAATGCATAGTTGCAAAAATACATAAGTGGGAATACATGAGAGAGGGATATGAAATCTAATTTTGCCCAATCTTGGAGCTCACTTGTGGCTGATGGATGTTACTCCTGCAGTGGGAAACCACTTACGGAAAAATTAATTTCAATCTCACAACTGGCAATGACAACTCTTCCAGGTGGGAAATTAGCTACTGTGCGTTGCTCCAGTTGTGTGTTGATCGATATTCCAATTATGTACATGTATCAATAACCTGCTTTTGTCATAATGTACATTGCAACATTGCTCCATTTGGTCTGTTGATGGGTATTCCAATGTGTATGTGCGTAAATGCATTATCAATAACCAGCTTTTGTTAAAGTCATGTCTTCAATATAATCAGGGATATTTGCAAACATATATTACATAGCTTGCTTTAATGTTCTGTATGCAGGAAAATAAGAAAGAAAGTATTTGTGTCCAGTATTGCTGTATGGTAAAGCAATGTTTTATAAGGTGATATATCATACAGTCCACTATTACTGGTAGTTAAATAAGATATAAATGAAGAATATATGCAAAAAAGAAATAGATGCAAAATCATGGTTCGTATATTTGTGCTAATAATCATCATCATCATCATCATCATCATCATCATCATCATTATGTGTCATCAGGGCTATGGAATTAGTTTATGACATACAATTATATACATTGTATGTAGGATATTTCTGCAAAAGAGAAATATATATAAATCATAATTGGTATTTTTGCACTTTTCTGTGTCATCATCAGGGCAATGAAGTTAGTTTATAACACATATATACAAATTTAGGAAATTTGTGAAACTATAAGTAGATACAAATCATGGCTGGTATTTTTGTACATTTCTGTATCATCATCATCTGGTGTCGTCAAGGCGATAAAGGAAGCTTCATGTACCAGTATATTTGTTCATCTCACAGGCTGATGATCTTGCATGTATTCTGTATTGAGTTGCTTGTAACGTGCTAATATCTCGTCCAGGCTGAGATCACCAGACACTTATGCCCTAAATTTACAAAGAGAGTTTAGATTCAACCTAGCTTTATTTTTAAATTACAAATTGTGAAAAGTACCTACATGTGCATTGAATCATTTGTGTAACCTTTACAACATGTATGAACTGACATTGTATTTTTGCTTTGAATAATACATCAGGAGGATGTTTAATAATCTTGATATGTGCGTTATCTAGATATTTCATTATACTGAATAAAATGACAAGATGTGTAATTAGGAACCGCTATTGATAAAATATAACTACATACGATTGTTTTGAATTTGTAAAAGCTTGCCAAAATATTGATGGAGCAGGAGCTATTGAAACAAATGTTTGTACGTTATGATGTGATCAATGGAGCTATAAGCGCCACATGAATTAATTGTACAAAAGATGATAAAGATACTGTTTTTATTCACTTTATTATTGAAACACATTTGATTGATTATTCATCATTCCAACAATGATGTACTTGAATGTACATGTACACCACATAAATATATATTAACTTCAGGATTAATTATTAAGATTAAGAATTGTGCTTTATTTTTAGTATGGTTCATTTATTGTAATTGAGGATATGAACTGTAAGAAGCCAGAAAGACAAAGTTTATTCCTATTAACTGGAAGATCCTAGCTTCATCTTATGCCCTTTACCATAATTCTTAGACTATAGCATGGTACGAATTGTACAAGTGTAGATTTTATGCACAGTACAGTATGTAAATATTTGTGGTTATAAAATTTAGCCTCCTTTGTTATGTAAAATCATCATGAAATCAAGACATTGATACATGTTTGTAATAAGTCTTAATGCAGGCATTAGGACTAAGTAAACATGTAGTAGCAGTACAATGTATTACAATTAATTGCAAAATGGTTTCGTTGGATGTTTAAAATGCTAAGACAGTTTATATTTGCAATATAGTCAATTGTAAAGTTTAATATGGAGCTGCAATGTTTTTTTTTTAATCTTTATTCATAGAACATGTATGTACATGTCAGGTATTTTATTGAATTATTGCGAAAAGTAACTATTTTTGCATGACTGATTTTATTAATGTGTGATTGTTTAATGCTTGCTGTTTGACCGTGCCAGATTTTTTAATAAATTGAAACCAGTTCAAATCAAATCTGTTCTTTCATTTGTATTAAATTATTGAAGAGAATGAGACATGGCTAAGAGAGGGGGAGGAGAGAGAGAGAGAGAGAGAGAGAGAGAGAGAAAAGAAGGAGAGAAGGGGAAGAAAGATAGAGAGAGAGAGAGAGAGAGAGAGAGAGAGAGAGAGAGAGAGAGAAGGGGACAAGATAGACAGGAGGAGACAAGAGAGAGGGGGAGAGAGAGAGAGAGAGACAGACAGACAGACAGACAGACAGAAGGGGGAGATAGAGAGACAGAAGGGGACAAGAGAGACAAAAAAAGGGGCAAGTGAGACAGAAGGGGGCAAGAGAGAGGGGGAGAGAGAGAGAGGAGGGGTGAGAGAGAGAGAGAGAGAGAGAGAGAGAGAGAGAGAGAGAGAGCGAGAGAGAGAGAGAGAGCGAGAGAGAGAGAGAGAGCGAGAGAGAGAGAGAGAATTTCTGTCCTTAATTTAGGAAGAAAGTTTGAAGGAAGGACTTTGGAGTATCACACGGAGAGGTTCTGGATTATATACAAATCACGACAAAGTTAAGACAAGTGTTCATCTTTGGCCCAATTCATTAATAAACTGTACAAAGAACATGAATACAGAGTTTGCACAATAAATACTACAGATACAAATGTTGCACTATTAGATTCAAACTACAGGTACTGGGGGTGTTTCACCAAGCTGTTCATAAGCTACGAACAACTGTGTTTCGGTGCCAAATCAGATTGTCAATGATTTAGATTCCCATCGGCTCAAGTTGTAATCTGACTTTTGTAAATCAAAATCGTTGTGGCAAACAAGCATCTGAATACAAAGTTAATGATTTGTCAAACAAATTTGCTTCGGATGGTTGGAAATAAACTCCCACTTTGTTTAAATACATGTAGGGTATCTCACATGACACCAGACATGTGTAGAGTTGTTCTTAGCATACGAACAGCTTCAATGGTGAAACACCCCCAGGATAAATGATGGCTGAATAACAAAGAGAGATAAAAATGGAGATGAAAATTAATAAAGCGTGGTTTGATAGAATACTTCTACGTAGATGGCAGTCCTATGGAAGAAATAAATGCACATATAAATTCATTCACAGGTGTATTAACAATATGACAGTAAATGTCAAACCAAGAAATTTTAGAATTTGCTGACATTGTTATTTTATTATGCATACTTGCTCTAGCTGCAACAGTTTACCAATGAAAACTCCACAGCTTGTCACAGGCTTGCCCGATATAGCGCTGCCACACGGCTTTCATGACATACCCAATACGCTAAGTTCATATAAATATGAGACCATACCATTTTTATGTAAATGCTACAAAACAGATCCATCCGAAATCTTTCCATAACTATGAAGAGTTGACATGAAATTTCAGATATAGAAACCTGCTACATCTACAAGTAATCCCATCATTTGCATATTGAGCTTGCGATATTTGACAGAATACATATTGACAGAAAAATCTAACTTCTCTGTCAAAGTTGTGCTTCTTTCCTACTAATGGTCAAGGTTACTTGACCAGAGCCCTGTTGCATATAACTTACCATTGATAGTAACTTTGCCATCAATGGCAACTTCTATGAAAACCTTGATTTTGACTGGCTCTATAGTGGTGTTACCATGGTAGTTACTATTGATAACAGAATTACCATTAATTGTAAGTTTTATGCAACAGGACCCAGGAGCCATATTCATGAAACCGTACTAGCTCAATAAAAACACATGTAGCTGAATACATTTCAGTATAGGTATTAGGCTTAGGAAAGATTCACAAACGTGGCACCAGGCCTATGTATAAATGCAGTTTTATCTTATTACTAGTATTATAAGAGCAGTATGTGTCTAGCTTTGGAGCACCAAATCAACCATACAATAGCCTACACGCTTGCTATTAGGTTAGCTGTCCAAACCTGTATTTACCAGTAATACACCCTGTACATGCTGAAAATTTTCGATGAGTTATATAGCTTCAGTGCTTCTCTGGCTATTAATAGATGAGCTAGACAGAAACAACCGTCATGCAGGGCATTCTTAAATCATTTTTCTTTTTTACATTCCCCCAAATACTCTAAGTACTGTAGGGCGTTCAGAGGAGTTAGATGCAATTTCAGCGGATACATCGACATATAGAGACTGAATTTTCGGTCTACAGATCAGTATGGATTTTGTGCCGTATTGCAGGTACATGTACATGTAAAGATAATTTTCTTGGGCCATATTCATAAAACCTTGATAGCCTAGCTGGTTGCTATAATGGGCAAACCTGCCTAATAGCGAGTCTTATCATTGCGTAATACCCAGAAGTCACCACTTTGCATGAGAAACTTGAGATTTTGTATGCCACAGAGAACTTTTATAAAAACTAATCAAATTTGAAAGAATAACTTACGCCTGACCCTGCATGTCCCTTACCATACACCTAAACCCTATTACCTACAGGTACATGTAAGCCTGATCCTAGCCCTAACCCTACTTTGCGCAGTTTGTTAACAAAGTTAATTTTGCCCTAGAAAACTGTAGAAAAATCTGCACTTGGCCACTGTTTAGCCCGCATGCACATTGCTTGCATTATGTATGCTGAGTATTAGGTAACAATTATAGTACAGGTTTGCCATAAAATGCATGTAGCTGAATGCACTTTAGCAAGTTCCTAGGCTTTGTAAAGTTTCAAGGAATATGGCCCCAGTACACATAAAATACCATATTTCTATATTACAAAAAGGGAAGGTTCATTTGCATACACATACTGTTTTTATACACAATCTACAGTAGTAAAACTATTCATTGCACTTGAACAAAAAACAAAGTTCCATGAAGACTTGGCAGAAGGCTAGTAGTAAACTATCAGTACTGTCAGTTATTACAATATACAGAGTATGCATATAGTCTAGGTTCAAGGATCTTGGACATTGCTACAGTGTCAAATTCTTGATGATCAACAAATCTCAACAATCAAAAGTACACTGTGCATGTAAAACATAGAATATGTAATGGTCCTCGTTAGAAAAGACTTCTATTGTGCAGTCCAGGGCAATGTTGCATATACAGTTAAGGCCAGAAGTTTACATACACCCAGGAAAATTCAAAGACAAGTTGACACTTTCCAAACATCATAAAATTTACTGTATCTTATAAATTATTTGTGCTATCATGACGAATTTGATATCAAACAAATGAGCATTTCATGCCCCTTCCTCACAATGCTTTGTCATCAAAATATTAAGGTGTCATTTTTCAAAAAAAAATCTTCATATTTTAGACAAATCAAAAATAAAAACTTGACCAGAACATTTCATATTTGTGCTTGTTACTTCTCAACACAAACATTTCATATTACACTTTTTTGGTTCAGTGGTGACATATCATGATAGAAAATGTAATATAAATCATAGATTTGACATTTATATATTTCTATGAAATGATGTTTGAAATATAAAAACAAACGATAGAATACATTTGGCACAAATACATGTATTACTTTTTTTTCTTCAAAGAAAAATCCACCTGAAATATAATGTAATCCCAACAGCATCCCAATCATGTGAAAGAGCTTAATGCGCTCTTTCATCTGATACCAAATTTGTCTTGGTAGTATTTATATTTCTGAAGATATAGTACATTTTACGACGGTTGGCAAGCGAACTAATTTCACTGAATTTCATGGGTGTATGTAAACTTTTGGCCTCAACTGTACATGTAGGTTTTCAATTATTGTAACTTGCATTCTATGGTAACTACCATGGCAACAGGTGCAATAATGAGAGCTCATTGGCTCATGGTAGTTACCACTGATTGTAAGTTACAATAATTGAAAACCTATATGCAACATGGCCCAGGTCTTAGTTTGATACCAATGGTGCCGGGCTGTATTATATACAGTCAGAGAAGACAACAGTTCTGGCAGTTAAAGTCATATTTGCAATTGCTTCACACACTTGCATACTGTACAGGTGTATGTTTGAAACAGAGCACATGGTAGATTAATGCATTCAGGACCAAGTACCAAACCGTGTTGTTGTTTGAGGCTAAAACTCTTGATCATCAAAAACAGGGAACTGCAAGTATTTGAGTGTAACTGTACTAGAAAAAAAAATGACATACTTACACAATGGTTTCAATTAAACATCATTTTACACAGTTCGGCCTTTTTTCAAAGATATTTTTAAGTACTAAAATTCATGCATCATCACTGCATACTGCTCTATAAAATGTGTACAAAATACCACTATGTAACCTTTGATTTGAAGCATATTCCATCAATTGGTATAAAAAGAGAGTTTTTACATGCACATAGCAATTCAATATACATTGACATATTAGTACTGTGCTTAATCAAGTTCGAGTGCTGTATATACATACATTCATCTTGTACCAGAACAATCCATTCAGTTCTATCATATCATCTCTAAAAAAAAAGTATGACAATAGCCTGAGAATTTTATTGTAAAAAGTAGATATTTGCTTCTAAAATAGCACATTAAATGGTTACTATACTTCCCTCCGACAGCAACATCCCTGTCAATAAAGTAGTAATATATCAGGAAGAAATGGCACAAGTTTGAGTGAAAAGTTATGCATTTTTTAAATCCAACAGTTGAAGAACCTGGTTGTGAGGGCGTGATGCTGCAGTTGAGCCCGGCTCTCTATTTTAGGGATGTGAAAATGATCTCGATCTCGATCATCACTCAATCTGTTCTTTAAGAAAAGGCCATTTCCAATATACATGTAAATACTATGCTTTTAACCCCAATCTGATTATAATGCATTCTTGCATTGTGCATAATACCTGTGAATACACAAGCAACTGCCATCACAGTTTCATCTATAATCCATGATGCCTTAGGACAAAAAGACCTTGTGGGTTGACATGTGTGATGCACAATGGCCATTGTTGCAATCAGAATCAATTTTCTCATAATAAATCCATTACAACAATTATTATAGCAAAAAGTAATTAAATGTCATGCAATCTGCTTGTAAAAAGAACGGCATCACTTGACTTTAGGATGGGTAAATTTTAGCTTGATTTGACATGACTTATTTTCAATTTATTGTTTAAGTGTCAAAGTTTTGTTCAACGCCTTCAGGGCACACAAACTACTATTTTAACTCATACAGGTAGCAGTGACCAAATTGTGAACAATTACCCCGATAGAAATGTGTGGGCCTACAGGAAAATTTGACTATTTTGAAAAAGTATTCATAAATCATTCAATTTATTACTGCATTGTGAGTATAATTGAGCCACAATATATCCACGTTAACGAGATGCAATCCACATATCCCCAACATGATAATGATATTAAGTTATATTGTGAAACTTGCCCTACTGAACTGCATACACTCAGGTTCACTGCCCAAGACCCAGTTTCACTCAGTGATATTCAATGATTAAAACTGCACTTTAAAACAATTAACGCTGTATGGTTACTTCCGAGCATTACATTTTACAATTAAACCTACTGGACGGTTTACAGCTATACATATGGTATGACAAAACCAGTACCACGCACAGGGGGAATACATTAAGTAGAATTTAAAAACATAGACAAATACACAGTTTTAAAGCCTATAATCAGTACTGTAAGCATAAAAAGAACATTTATCTTTAATATATTCATTTGCACATTCAAAGAATTCTTTTTGTAGAAATCTAAAACATCATTATATACAATAAAGTTTGATGAGCTGTCAGCATTTCATTTTGAAGGCACTAATTATGCAGTATGCACAAAATACAGATGAGATGATCAATTAAGGATCTCCTGCTTAAAACTTTCTTCAAGACAGAGTGGCCCATCTGCAGGTCAAACTAATACAATTCTGTAGAAAAACATCAATGGAAAATGGACAAAAATACTTTTGATGAACTTACCCCCCAATGAAAGAACTGGAATCTGACTTTGAGTGGAAATATATTGATTGCTAGATTTTGAGTTGGTTTTTGCATTGGTTGTCCTTTTTCTCCTGATAGTTCCCCTTCTTCTTACCTCTGGTAAGAAAGAACTATCGGATTGCACAGGCCATGTGCGCTTCCCTCAGCCAGTCTGATATTAAAAGGCTCGTCCTAATGCACCCTTGGGTGTGACTAAGAGAATGATGGGCTGGGGGAGGGTATTGGGGGGTAAGATAATAATAATAATAATAATAATAATAATAAACCATTTTTATATAGCGCATAACACATATACATAAGAAAGTCTCTATGAGCTTCAAGGAGCAAAGAAAAAGAGAAATGAGGGTACTGAGTTCCTTAAATCATTTTGACATTTGGAATAAGTGTGTTTTAAGAGCAGACTTAAACCTATCTAGGGTGTTAATATTCCTAAGACTGTCAGGGAGGTTACGGACGAAAATACTGTTTAAGAACTTACCCCCAATAACAGAACTGGAATCTGACTTTCAGTGAAAATATATTGATTGCTAGATTTTGAATTGGTTTTTGACAAATCATCCAAAACATAGATGTTCCTGTAGCGCTGAGGCCAGAGACTGCAATATGCAATAGCGCACATCACAGCTTTTAAAGCACACAGTGATGCGTTGCAGGTGAGCTGGGAAATTCATTACGGTATATAAATGTGGTGTTACCGAGAGATTTACTATTTTCTAAATAGTATTTATAAGTACACTCTCACCATGGAAACATCCAAAGAAAAATTAATCATATAAATGTAGTCGACCACAGCCGCTAGGACAGTAGGTATTTTGAACGTAAACAGGAATAGTTTTTCACTTTTTTTTAAAAGTGTTGAGAAGCTATGACTGTGAGATTTCATATAAGTTATTGTTAGGGTATGCTGCTGATTCCTGCCAAGTTCCATGACTTTTGCAAATGGGCCACCCTGTCTCTCAGAGTATCACAGTATAATAGCAACAAATACTTGTTCACTGTATGGATGCTTTCTTCTCCATTAAATAGTGTTCATTTCTCTTCCAGACCAGGGGGGGGGGTATTCCGAAAAACAAACTTTGGAAAAATGTCACAGTATCTCAAGGACTTAGGAAAAATTTCATCTTTTGGTATTCCGAAATGCCAACTTAGGATAAAAGATTTTATGTAAATGAGCCTCAAAGATAAAACTTCCATGCAAATGAGCTACTAAAATCCGCATTCCGAAACGCACTTAGGAAAAAAAGTTAAGATAAAAGATAAAACTGCTCCCAAGCAATTTTATCTCCAGACGCATGCGCCTAGGCCCCAAATAAATTGCGCTTCCAACTGTTTGCATATATATGTATATATACCGGTATAAAGCACATTAATTGCAATAAGGCGCGCTGACAGACTTCGATGCGTAATGCCACTGTCAGTTTCATGACGTTACACCATCAGCTTGATGGTGTGAATTGTATGCAAAAGATATGAAAGGACGTTTATTACTGGCTGCCTCTGGGATAGGAGCACAGGGCATGCGCTCATTAATATTGGTTAAAATCTTCCTCAGATATATTTCGGAATACCAAAGATATCTTAGAGACATTTTTTCATAGGGGACATAAAATTTTTATCTCTGCGGATTTTTGAAGTACCCCCCCCCCCCCCACCCGCAGGTATGAATTGCATGTATTTTTTTTTAAAACTACTGCATTTATACAAGTCATAAATTACATCACCAAGCTATCTGCTGTCATCCAATGAAAAGCAAGGATTTCAACAGCTTACCCAATGAGAATTGTCCATGGTATTTGGACCAATCATACATGTACAAGTATTCTGCATATTCTGCATGCTACATTGACAGAAATGATATACAAAACTTAGATCATTAAATGTGATCAAATTTGATAGAAGTGTACTTTCTTAACAGGAATTAGTAAGTCTAGAGAATTTGGTTAATGTACTGTTTCAAGTCACATTGCGGATTATTTGATTATTCATGAGAGCAAAATTTGATTAAATCTTGTTCTTGTTCTCTTTGAAATTTACCAAAAATATCACACCTTTCATGTTAACTCATTTTGTTGCAAATCAAGTGTTGATGTGCACGCATGTGTTTCTAGGTAGATAAAATAATCCTCCATTTTTAATGAACATCTCACAATTCTTCATACCACATAAAGGAAAAACATTTCATGAGGCACCACTCTGCCACATTTGGATTCTGTTTGCAGTCATGTCCGCTTCTGGGCCCCGTAACATAAAGGTTTGCGATCAATCGCAAAATGGCAATGATCAATCAACAGCATTGTTGCATGCGCTCTTTGTTCAAAAGACTGACCAGTAACCAATCAGAATTCGTCTTTCAAATTTGCGATTGATCGCAAACCTTTATGTTACAGGGCCCTGGTCTAGTGTGAACCTGGAGGCGGATATGACTGCAAAAAACAAAACAGGATGTTGCTGTGTGGAGCATTATGGGATGGTTTTTATCTCTATGCGATATGGAGAATTCTGGAGATGTGATGGGTTATGTTCCATCTCTTGTCCGACTCGGCGAGCTGTTTGCGGTGACAGGAGTCAGAGTAGAAGATGATACAGTATCAAAGCTCCGCCCCCTCTGTAACCTTGGCGACTCCTCTGTCACCCTAACCCCTCCTCCTCCCGCTACCCCATCCCTCGTCGGTAGCCCCGCTCCAGGCGGAAGGGTGAAACTCTTCCTGATGCGATTCCCGTACACGCTTGGGCGGAGTGAGTTGAACAGGGCCTCGTCATCGATGTCGATGTCGTCGTCGGTGTCGAAGCAGCTGCTGCCTGCGTGGACGGGGAGGTACTGGGTGAAGCCCTGGCCTAGCTGTGGCTCGGGGCCGAGTGATGGCACGGGTCGAGGGACTCCAGCTAAACAGGAATGAAATAACCGAGACAAGATGGAGATTAACTCTTCACATTATACAGTGAAACCTGTTATAATGCAGTACTCATTTCCAGACTTAGTGATCACATGGCAAGAAGATTTAGACTCTTCATATGAACAGTGAAACCTATAACCAATACTTTCATTTGAAAAATCATTACGAAGATAAAACGTATCACTAAATACAAAATATTGATTCATCTTGTGTGGAAATTTTGCATAATTATCAATAGTTAATATCAGAGGCTATAGCCCTAAACCACTTGTCAAGTTTAAGGGCAACACTATAACATATCCTGTACTCTGCTTTTTCAAAAAGTAAGAAGGAAAAATTTAAAAATGTTGACTTATAAGATAGAGGTATTCCTTCCAAAATTATTTTACTTGAAAATTTATTGTTGTTTGTTGATGACCGTTATGCTAACAGAAGTATACCTGCCATTAACAAAACTGGACAAGCGAAATGAGACTCTACATTTCTTTCATTCTCTTTGAGAAGCCTTTGCCACACAATCATGTTCCTTATTTTAAAAAGACCTGAAAAGCACACGTTTAGAAGACAGAACTTTTTGCCAGTGTCGAGCATGGGTTCAAAGAGATATGGTTGATTCATATCCTTCCATAACATATCTCTGGGTAAACTACAACTTTCTACTGTACATCTTCTGTATACAGTGTTCCCATGACCGTCCAAGCTGTAACATTGTAGACATGGTGTAATTACGAAATGGTCTATTCAATCAGCTACTGTACATAACTTCAAATACCTTATAAGGCAGTAAGGGCTCAATTAAGCCACACCCCATTGGCTGTTGCAGCTCCATGGCAAATTTCATGCACAGAGCCAGAAAATCTAACCAACCATGAGCAAAAGGTGAAATACAATTTGTACTGTTTGCTCACACCAAATCAAATATTTCCTATCATGGGTAGTCTAAAGTGCATGAATTCAAGCATCAAAAGGTCAGCAAAAAAATGTTAGAACCAGGTGGAATCACCCATTTCCATCTTAAAGGGATGGTTCACCCTGAGATTAAGCTGATTTCAACAAAGGCTAGCAGACACATAAAAGAAACATACATTATATCCCTTTCATATTGAGAGCCGAAGTGGAGTTACTCCAGAGTCCAGTAGGAGTTACTCCACTTTGGAGGGCAATGTGAAAATTCTGAGATTTTTTGATCCGGATTCAAAGTACTCAACCCACTTTGAGAAGAGGGTTACAAACGGAGTTACTGCGCATCGGAAATGTGGCTTGTGCTTATCGCTGTGAATTCGGCCACACATATTGCGCGAACTCGCTTGGAGACCATGGAAATGAATGCGGATACACCGCTGCGGTGCTTGTCAATATGAAAGGGGGTGTAAAGTCAGTCCGCAGTACAAGCGATCAACTCAACCTGGAGTTACTCCGGAGTAACTCCACTTCAGCTTCAGTATGAAAGGGGCTTTAGTGAAGGTTTGAGGAAACGCCGTCAAAGGATAAGAAAGTTAAAATCTTTAAAAATTTTGATTTTGTGACATCACATGCGAAATGCTCTCCCATATGTTGTGTCAATTTTTTTTCATAACTGTGCATTTTCTTCAAAAGATATGCATCCTTCTACCTGTGCATTTGATGCATCATTAGAAATATGTTTTTACACACATACATGTACTTGTATAAAAGAATTGTTCCGTTGTCAAAACAGAAAAAGAGCAATTTATGGAATTATAATGTACACACCACATGCGAGAACACGAGATGTCACAAAATTCAAATTTAAAATGTTCACAACTTTCCTTATCCTCTGACAGATTTTGATCAAACCTTCACTCATGTATATGTACATGTATACTAGTTTCTTTCATGTGTCTGCTTTTATTGAAACCAAAATAATTTCAGGGTGAACTATTCCTTTAATATTGATACATTTCCTTCAAATCTTGGTTGAGTAAAGCTGTTGACTTTACAGTGTGTGAACTATTTTTGTGCAGTACTCTCCATGCAGTTCAAACATCAATGCTTACCTTTTAGCATAGCAAGCACACAAGAGGTACTAGGCTGTGAGGTGCATGGAAACAACCCAGTCTGTTAACAACTATGTCTGGTAACACAGACTACGCCCTAATGACGTCATAGCTCCTCTGGCTTCTTCCCCTGGAGCGAGGATGGGATTGGCGCATAGTCTGTGTTACCAGACATAGTTGTTAACAGACTGGGTTGTGTCCATGCACCTCACAGCGTATATAGTACCTAGGCTAACAGAATATTGTACTCATGTGCCAAGAGTTTGCATTCCATTCACAGTGCATTAATATCATAATCAATATGTATCAAGCAGGGCAGAACAAACATCTAATCCCCCATATTTGAAAACGCAAGTAAAAACATATTACATAGCATTTAATTCCACTCGAAGATAGCTTTATAGAATCTCCTTTGATTTGATAGACTGCATTATTGACCTTGTACCTGGCTGAGATTATTTTTTTTTCTTCATAACACTAATACATTATATAACAATATGATATGATAATACAATTATATTTGTTAACAACTTTCAAAATCAAAATGCTTCAAGCTTAAAATGGGGCTCTATAATAAACACTTATTGTAAATGAGCTCCTTCATGTAAAGAATTATAATAATTGTTAAGAAAAAAAATAAGCAAATCACACAAGGCTAAAATAATTAGCTCAAATATCAAGCATAGTGAATGGACCAGTAACTTTGGTTAGTGTAATCATAGCAGTCACACTGGTGTGGAGTCTTTAAGGGAATATACTGTAATGGGAAGACAAAAAGCCTTCAAACAGGTGATCGCAAGCAATCTTCTTACCAATGGTCTTAGATTCATGTATTGTCCATTTTAGAAACTTGCTGAAAGTTATATGCCCTTAAATGATCCACATTTGGAGTATTTTAGTGATTAAATCACAAATCTTCGAACGCTTTCGGGTTTTGCGATTTAATCACTAATTACTCCAATGTGAATAAAATGTGGATCATTTGAAGGCATATAACTTTCAGCAAGTTTCTAAAATGAACGATACATGAATCTAAGATCATTGGCAAGAAAATTGCTAACAATCACCCTTTTGAAGGCTATTTGTCTTCCCAGTACAGTATATTCCCTTTAGTAGAGCTAGACTAGTGTATCAAAAATACAATGTACCTGGGAGGTGTTTCACCAAGCTGTTCGTAAGATACGAACGACTTTCAGCACGACTGGTGACCTCTTCTTTTGCTAAATGAGACCACCCAATTTCTTCCTCTTTTAAAATAGAGGGACTGAACTTCCTACAATCCTAATCAAATTTGACAAATTTACACCTTTGTATTCAGACGCTTGTTAACAACAAGAATTTCAAGCCACAAAGATCAAATTTCATGGGAATCAAAACCATTGATAAGCTGATTTGGTACCCAAGAACAGGTAACCAGTCGTGTGTAAAGTTGTGCGTAACTAAACGAACAGCTTGACGAAGGGGTTGTGCGTAACTAACAAACAGCTTGATGAAACACCCTTCTGGTCTAAGTCGCCATTGTACATTCAACTTTTGGAAACAATGTCATACATAATGAACATTTTGGGCATGCAATCATTAGATTAAACTCATCTAGAATGCAACAATAATAGAAGTTTCAAATTTCAAATATTTTCTTGAAAATCATGCCAAATCATATGGAAGTACGAGTTGTTAGCCCCTAAATGTAGAAATGTGGGGCTGACAAAATTGATGCAGAAAAAAAGTCCAAAGTACATGCAAGTCACACAAAACTTGGCATTTATGTGTAACTACAATGTACAGTATATAGTCACACATAATTATGGAAATTCAATGCAAATTGTAAAAGAAGTAGTACACAAGCACGAAACATGTTTTACATGGGCATGCAATCCTAAAGTGTGACACCATGCAAGTTATGCAACCACCATAGATTCAGCTATACATTATATCTCTTCATTTCAAATTCTGATGTCTGTATTCCAAACTTTCATACATAGACAAAGAGTCGTAAACAGATCACCATGCATACACGTGTTTTGCTCTTATGGTTTTGATTAACTTTCCAAAGCAGTGGGAAGTTATCATAATTGAAAACAAATGTATAGGTACATGTATGTGCAACATGACTTTAATCTACACATGCTTTATTTGATATGATAAATGAGAATTGTGAAGTCAAATGAAGGAGATAAATTCATTATTCTGCCCCTTTTGACTTGATTTTTGTTGATAATTTTAAAGTAGTTTTGTGTTAACAGAGCACAAAGAAAGCCTACAAAAATCATGCAATTATTTTCTAAGCAAAGCAGTACATTTATAACTTCCAAAGAGAAATAAACAAACGACGTGTGAGTGAAAACAAATGAGTAGAAGTCTTACGTAAATTTCAAAACCTGTTCGGATGATCACACATGTAATGAATGGAGAGAAAGATGGAGAGCATTCAGATGTTAGCTTTAGCTTTAATCCACGTAGCTTCTCAATCGTTGCACCTACAATTCAATTGCAAGTTCCTTAGAGACAGCCAATGAGCATTGACGATTGCCATTAAAGGTTACAATCACTGAATGGTACCTGTAGGGGAGCCCATTTGCAAAAGTCATGAAATTCAGCAGGAATCAGCAGTATACCCTAATGAATGTGTAGATGAAATCTCATAGTCAAAGCTTCAAAACCCTTTTAAGGAAAAGTGAAAAACTATTCTTGTTAACGTTTGAAACACCGTTTCGGAGGGACCATGGTCTACCTTTATCACACCAAATTGTACCCCTCAATCAGGGAAAAAAATACACGGGGGCTCAGAGCGATTTTGCCCCCAAAATGCTTAAAAGAGCCCTGGAAAATTTTTAAAAAGGCCCCCAAATTCTCATAGACACAATGTAAAATTGTATCCAAATCGGCCAATATGCTCCCAAAGTAGCCCCTGAAAATTTTGAATATATTTTTTCCCTGCCCTCAATATTACATGTAGATCAGTGATGTGCCCTTAGACTCAACATATCAAAATAGGGAGAATTGGGAGAAGAGCTGGAATGTGCAGTTACAGTCTCCAATTTTTATTCTCCAGGAACCTCTACTTGCAATCTTGTGATCAATATAATTCTACTCAGTCAGTATCCAGTTCTAATACTATGATGACAGTTCTTATGGAGAGTATCTTCTATTTTCTGTGGTTTCTACACAATGTTATTCCTTGGATCTGCATATGGGCTACCCTGTCTGAAGAGTTGCAAAAGTTGTAAAGCTACAGAGCTGACACACATGTACGTCTTATAAATTGCATTGTACAAAAGCTGAAAAGGTTAACGCCAGTAGTACCTCGTCTCATGAAATCAACAAAATGCTTTAAAAACGTCACACCATTCTCTAGCAAAATTGCAAAACTAGTTGCTATCTCATTCTTGGAAAAGGTAGACTAATTGATGTTCATATCTCGCTGTTAATAAGCTACAAGTCAAAGTCAAAGAGGCAGATAGGTGAGCTTTTGAGCTATTTTGAGCTATTGAGCTTTTTTATCACTTTGCAATACTAGTAGCCTGCTCTTTGACAGAAATTTCTTAAAACGATATCAATTCTAATTCCGTAATATCGATGTCGCTATCTAGCTGCCAACTATTTAAAGATATAATCAAGGTCCACTCATAAAGACTAGTAAAAAAAAACCCACACATTTAATAACCTTGATTAATAATTGCAGCATGTGGGGATTATAAAAGATTAACAGCCAACTAATCTTTTAATATTAATAAACTTTAAGAGTCTAATCAAACGGAGTGGAAAAATTAACTTGATATGATTCCAGAGGGATTATCTCCAAAGATCAATGTTACCTTAACTTGGATGGATTATCATGTGGAGATTAAAAAACGATTAACACCCTCCTTATCGTTTCAATATGATTACAGATTCAAATTAACTCATTCAGTCCCATAGGCAATAAACTGAGTTGGAATTGATACACATTTCGTACTGAGAGGATTAAAAGGGTGTAGAGAAGTCACTTACCAGTGGAATGTTGGCGTGTGAGGGCAGGGGAGTTGTTTCCCCCCTCACTGCTGGACGCTGGCTCCACATCCATCCCGCCGTACGTCAGCGTGTAGCGGTCGTCCGCCGAAGTCCGCCCCTTCACGTTGCCGTCATCGTCCAGCACATCACTGCCACGCCCCGCAAACAAACTCCACGGACCCAAGGGTTTGGACGGCGACCTGGAATTGTTTCTCGTCACGTGATTCTCGTGGTTGTTCGGCAGCGATTCAATGGTCGCCGTGGTCAGGACCACGTTGTTGGCTTTGTCCAGCTCTTCGCGCGAGTCGGCAATATTGTTGTTTGATCCCGCCTGCGTCTCGTTCTCAACATAGTAGCAGTACCCCTCGTCTTTAGTGGGAGACAAACTATTGAAGCGGTTGAGGACCGAGGAGAAACTTGTGGAGGAGATCGACGACCGCGCCGACTCGGTGAAGGACTCGCTGCTTGCTAGAGGCGCCATCCGCTCGCTTTGCGGGTCGCCCTCGCTTGAGCAATCTAAGACGATTCTCGCGGGTGGAATTGTCGGTAACTGGCTATCTGATTTAGCGTCACGAGTTCTCAGTGGATCTTTGTCTTTTACAGTTTTGTCTTCTTCATGGTTGTGAATAGAGGGATGAATGCCAAGGAAATCAGGGAATAGCATCATGCATTGACAGCAGTGCGAATGATGATATAGAAACAACAAGGAAAAAAGAAAAGAGAATCAAATCAGGGATACAGACAGAATCTACATATCATGCAGAAAGGTTTCATTAAAGAGCAATAATTACAAGCACAGAACTAACAAGGCTTACTGTACATGCTACATGAATATAATACATATATACCAAGTACACAAACATTGAAAAAAAAATCATGATACATGTATATCATGATTTTTTTTTCGTCGGCTGCTACCAAGGTACAGCAGTTAACATTAACTCTTCGTGCCTTCACCTGTAAACCCCCTGTGTGTTGCATTGTTTTAGCCTGGTCAAGGTACTCCAACGAAAGGGTCTCATTCACATTCGTGCCACGAGTCATAATCTCTTAACAATGAACCTGACTGTGGTTTTGGTTGTGAGAAGGGTTTTACTGATTTGTTCCTCTCCTTCTTTAAATGAACTTCCTGGGTCTGCTGGAGGATATATGGGACACGGGAGGTCTATCTGGAAATACGTGGTTGTGTAAAAATGCGAACGAAACACATCTACGGGTGTGCAATAATGCGAATGAAACACATCAGGAGTTAATGTACAACAATTTAAAATTGCCCTGGGAATCTACCCACAAGTAGAAATGGAATGCAGTTCTTCTCTTTCCACACTTCTTTATAGAAATCCACAAATTTTATAAATAACAATGTTTATGCAGTGATAATGAACACTAATGAACTTAAATTGTACAAGCAGTAAATATATATGCACATTTCTTTATACCGGTACAAATTACCAAAACAAAATGATCTACAAACATGGACTATTAATAAAAATGGCGAGGAAGGACATGTTCCTTATTAATAAAGACTGACCTCATTTTCGTGTGTCATAAAAATGTTGACACAAAAAAATATCTTACAGACCCAATATACTAATTGTACACTGTCAAACATTGACAAATATACATTTTGTGTTATTTAAAAAGTAATTTTAAGTTTTCGATCAAGCCTTTGCTACTTGGTGCGTCTTTATGATCGGTTTGTGCATTCGTACTAGGCCGTATCGGGTGATGAGCTAAACAATAAAATACATAGGATTGTGAAAGTACTGGCACTGACCATAAGAACTTGTATTTCATAAAGCGCCATCTATGGTAGAAAAGTCTTTATCTTACCTGAGACGGGCAAGAAAGGCACTTTTTCTTCGGGCGTTGAGGGGAGGCCAGAGCCGACGTTATTATTGAACTCTGATCCTTTGCTTCCCGACCAGCGGGAGCTAGATGAATGAGTGGACTTTGTGGGAGACTCCTGATAAAAAAAAACAATACGGAATTGATAATTAAACAGATAATGAAAATTGTGGAATTGCCCATAGAATAAGTTATGTTTGTGTGTGTGTATTTATATCATATAATTGTGAACAGTAACATATTCAGGTACATGCATCAAAAAATAAAAGCTCATGGCTGGTTACCCGAGCAGATCCAAGAACTCTTTCATTACCAAAGCCTTCTAAGACTGAAAATGATCAATAATTTGGTTTTCCAATTGGTAAAATTGGCAAATTAGCAACAAAATATTTTTTTAAATATTATTTGGTTAAAATCAAATTTTCATCCCAAAATATAAAACATACATAATGTACATTTCCTTATAAATTACAAAAACATCAACAAAATCAATATAATAATACAAGGAGTTAAAGAAGAAAAGAAGATGACTACATGAACAAGAGGATGAGCATACCTGGAAGTGAACTGTCGGACTGGCGTCTTTGTTGGCTTTGACTGGCTTCATCTGCAGGTAGGAGGAGTGAGAGGAGGAGGAGGTGGAGGGGGGTAGCTGGGTATCCCTGGGGCTGGCAGGATGCTCCCCCATGGGGGTACGTCCCAGCTGAGACCAGCGCTTGGGAAGGCCGTGCTTCTTGCCGTATGACATGCACTGTGAGATAAGATCAATATTTTAAACAAGGTGTTACATGTAACACATCCTATAACAGGAAAACAAATATCATGGCAATGTTGTTCAGCATAGAAACTTACCATTAATGGCAACTTTGCTGTCCATGGCAACCTCTATGGATCTATGGAAACCTTGAATTTGATTGGCTGTCAAGTGCTGTCACCATATGGTAGTTACTATTGACAACAGAGTTACCATTAATGATATGTTTTATGCAACGAGGCCCATGTCAAATGTTAAAAGGTCGGTTTAGGAGTACACTGGACATAAAGAGAAATGATGATTGAGGATTCATTCATTCATTTATTGCAACTAAAATATGACACATAGTTGGCTTAATACAATGTAATACAGTAAACAATAAAACAAAATATAATACACAGTTAAACAAATGTAACAACAAATAAATATATTGAATGAATAAATGAATCTTAAAGAAGGAAAAATTGAAAAGATGATTTTAAGAACCAATCCCTACACTTACATTGGTAGTAGGTGTTAAACAACAAAAAATTACACTTTCAAGAAAAAAGAAAAAAAAAACAAATTTGAAAAGTAGATTTTAAAAACCAGTCCCTCCCTACACCTACATTGGAACTAGGTATAAGAAATTAATAATATGGCACTTTCAACAACAAAAAATGATCGAAAACAGGTCACGAATCAAGCCAAAATCAACACATCACAAAGTCAAAGGCGAAGAGCACACACCTGATCAAGGGCAGTCATGACTCCAGCAGGCAAGTGGTCCTTAATGATGACAGGAGAAATCAAAACCTCTCCAAAATCTTCCCGGTCTCTCCAGATGCCGTAGTATGCACAGTCCTTGGATTTGATCCTACATTGACAGAGAACCAAAGTAGTGTCGTCATATTGTTTTTGTTTTGTTTTTGTATGTAGGATGCAAATGCAAACAATATCTCACCAGTGTGCTGTAAAAGTGGAAATTTTCAAGAGATTAAATTTTCGCACTCGTCGGAGTAAAATGAATTTCGTGGTTTTTAATTTCGCGGGTTGTCCAGCCCTTTGGACGATCAATTCACTCAGCTTACCACTGCCACGCCAGTGCTGGCCAGGCAGCAGCAATAGCATGATGATGTTGTTGAAGCGCCGACTAAGGCTAAACCATAAACGTAGGCCTACGTACGTGATGCGTGATGCATCAAAGCAAGCGCGCATACAAAGTGCGCCGATATGAACTTCGTTTAGGCGTAAATATATTCGCAAGTTTTTATTTTCGCGCCAAATACAGGCCGCGTGAAATGCACAAAAATTTCCACACCGCAAAAATTTTCACTTTTACACTAAAGGTCCAGAAGGCCAATCAGTGGTTCACTGCAGCTCAACTTAACCCTAATACTCCCGGGGTATTTCAAAGCTTGTTATTACCGGGGGGGGGGCCATTATGGCCCCCCCCCCTGAGATCTCGGCCATGGGTCGCCCGATTGCCTCAAAATTTTGCACAAGGGTAAAGAATTATGTAATCTACAAAATTGTATAGCTAAATTTACGAAAGTCCTTTTATTTTTTTTTAATAATTAATTTATGCTAATTTATGCGAGAAATCATAGATTTTTGTATTTCTCACTAAATAAAGCCTCAGGAATAGCAATTTTTGGTACAAATGTCTTTCATAACTCCCTCATCAATTCTTCAAAGAAAAAGATAGGTTGTGGTAATTATTTCTTATGTATTTTATTGTTTTTCAATTTTCTTATGTATTTCTTTGTTTTTCGTTGTGATTCAGATGCGTATGCGTGTGTGTGGGTGTGTGTGTGGGTGTGTGTTTGTGTGTGTGTGTGTGTGGTAATTATTTACACTATTTGAAACAGTGATAACACTTATTAGAAAAGTATTTACATAAATTGGAAAAGCTGATTTTATCCATAGGGTTATACACAGTCACATAGAGAAATAGCGAAATTTCAGTGACATGTGTTCGGTAAACGTAATCTGACACCCGTACGGTAGGTCCGATCGCCATAAATTTGGTATCAAAATGTGCGGGAAGGATCAGAGAAAAAAGTCAAGAAATTTCGTTTCGAAATATTGAGGCATGAGGAAGTACCGACAAAACTTCGACAGGGGGGGGCCATAATGGCCCCCCCCCCCCCGGGAGTATTAGGGTTAAATAAAGAGACACAATTCAAAATATATATTATATAACAATTGAACCCAAAATTAACAATTACATTTTTGATAGGAGAAAACTATGTACGCGGCATTTGAAGGCCTATTCACTGTTATGCATATCCACTGCTTTGCATTTTTCTGGTTCTAAGCAACATCACTCAAGTGAGTGTTTCACTGGTACGACATTGTCTAGCGGGCTAGTGTTTGGGCACTCTCATTGACAGATCCTGCTATGATCAAGCTCTTTGCTAATCCCATATACAGGCAGTTTAGAACAAGTTGTCTTGACAACATGCTCACATGACGTCACATTTTGTTAGTCGTTACTCTTCCTCAAGTTGTCTTGTTGTCAAGATTCTGAAAATCATGAGTTTGACTGATTTGATGCAAATTCTTATCTTTTTTTGCATTCGTGGACCTTCTTGCTATCCATCTTAATTTTGTTTCTTTCTTTGTTAAATAGAATTAATGAATATTCCTTCAATTAATATGGGGAAATTTTTTAAATGATGGATGAACGACAGGGTAGCTCTTTTGATGGTCCCAAAAATAACATTCTGTAAAAACTATGGAAAATGGATGAAAATATTGTAGAGTAATTCCCTCCCAATAAAAGACGTCGAAACTGATTCTAAGTGGAATTATATTGATTGCTAGATTTCAAGGAAGTTTTGGACAGGTCTTTCCAAAACCTAGGCTGCTTCTGTAGCCTAGAGACTGTTTCTGTAGAAGTTGCGATTGATAGCTAAGTTACCATCAATGGTAAGTTTTATGCAACAGGGCCCTGAAGCAACTTACCCCTCCCTCTTGGGGTTATTCCGCACGATCTGCAGAATCCGTCCTGGCAGATAGAGGGGGCTATGCGTGGTCAGCACCAACGCGTGATTAGTCGGGTGGAAGGCCTTCTGCAGTCGCCATGGCAGCGGGGATGGGGCGTCGACATCATCGATTGGAGCCAGGTTTCTGGAGGGCACCGTACAGCAGCATAGCAGCTCCCCCATAATAACCCGCCACTGAAAAAGTGAGACAATCAAATGAAGATGTTTATTACAAACATACTTTATTCAAAGAATTGAATGCTTTTTTTACAGAGAGACATTAGATGATATATAAATCTTTGTTTATGCCGTTACTCTCTTAATAAGATTAATCTGTTAGAAAATATGCAAATACGTGAAACCTTTACTTACTTGCTTCTGCCATGTGTTTGCTTTGATTAAACAAAGTACATGAAGGACTTTCCCTTAGGCAGCTTGTCAAAAGTCCCTGCCGCGTCTTTTGCTGTCAAAACCGCATGCGTCTTTTCAATGCGGCTTTCCTGATCAGCGTTCTTTTGTGTTGAAAGGAACGGTGGAGTTCAAAGGCCTATTCATACCAGCGTTCCTTATGTGCGTCTTTCCGGCCACTCCTATTTTGTGTTCGCATAGCGAATGATCAAATCTAAATAGCTCCCTCTACGACCAAAACTCTCGCATTCGTTCGTAATGGCTGTACATAAAGTGAGTTCTGTAATTTCGGGCGTGCATGAAGCCACTGAGTGGAAGGGCACTTTGACTCAATAAACGACATATCAAACACGTCATCAAATGTTACTAATGTTTTCAATTTGTTGCATGAATCATGAATAATCTTTCCTCTAATGGACGGGGATTAATTCATTCTGTCTAATCTGATAAAAGTATTTCTACATGTAATTTGGTTTCCTCGCAATTTTTTACTATGTGCATGCAGGCTTTATTTATTTGCTACGTTTATGTCCCTATCAGAGATATAGGATGGGTGACTATAACTTGCGCATATTTTAAAGATGATATATGATGGTGATATCAAATCAAAGATTTACTCTCAATTCACCAAAGAAAATCGTCTAAATTCATAAATACCAAATGGACGGCAAGATACTAAAAGTCGATTTGCTCGACGTAACTATCAATATTCGTTCAAAGGTTTTCGAAGGTATCGCCATCTCAAAATTCTATGCCGATCGGCAAATGCACGCTACAGGCTAAAGAAAGTCATGAAAAAAATAATTTCTCATTTCACGCAAGATAATTGTGCAAAGAAAGTCAGGCAGATAGAGGTAAGATATTCATGTGTGCATGCAGGTTAAGACGCCATATAATCGGTTGAAACTGTTAACTCATCGTAAGTTCATGTAAAGAAACCGCCAGTTTTCTGTAACTGGCTAAGCCCGCTTAATAAACTGCCCATTTATCATGACTATTAATAATTTCCGACCCGCCCGGCCTTGACAAGAACTCCCGGTTAATCGTAGCTATTGATAGAGACCGCCCATATCATTTTAAGAAACTATTCATTCGTCGTAACTTCGAAACCGGCATTTTACCGCAAGCCGTATCTCTACTAAACCACCGATTTTTCATGACTATTGATTATTTCCGACCCGCCCTTGATATGAACTCCCGGTTTATCGTGATGGTTAATAGTCAAATACCCGTCCTTTTGATTGAGAAACGGCTATAACTAATAAACACCGACACGCTCTTCACGGGGACTACAAGTCATTAAATCGGCAGTCAATAGGAGGTATTCACAAAGTAAGAACCACCCTTTTAAGAATATACCAATTTATCGAAATGATTATGGAACTAGCACGCAATCGTAAAAAGCAAGACCAAACCTTTTCAATAAATTCCTGTTTTATTTTAACTTTTAGACCCGCCCTTTAAAGAAACTACCAGTTTAACGTATTCACAGGCCTAATTAAACCAGGCCCAGAGCTAATGGTAAGGCAGTGCCAAACTCTTTGAAGAAACTACAGTTCATTTTACCTTAACTCCCGATTAACTTATGGTTTACCGTAATTCTTAAAGCCCGCCCTATTTATAATAAATTGACGATCTATCCTAACTACATTGTGGTTAATCATTTCGAGCAACCATTTAAGAGACGGTCATGCCTACTTCATCGCAACTTGGCTATTAGTAAGCACTCACCATCTTTGATAATTAATTACTGCTGATTGCATGTTCGCGAATGTAAAATAAAGCCAGACCAGCCCTTGAAATAAAACTACCGGTTTATCGTAATGATTAATAAAGCCAATCGGCCCGTCCTTTAAGAAAAACTGTCATACCATGAAATAACCTCAAACACTCTCTTTGAAGAAACTATACCAGTTTTCATAACTATTGATAAAGCCAGGCTCGTGTTTTGAGACCGTAAGCAATCGTAGATCTTCAAAACGCAAGCCCACCCGTTGGATAATCTACCCGTTTTCGGAACTATATACAGAACCGCGTCATTGTTAATAAACTGATTGTTTTATTGTAACTATTACTAATTCGCGACCGGCCTTGAAATAAACTACGAGTCCATCGTAATTATCGATAAAGCCAGGCCCGTCTTTTAAAAACGGCAATCAATCCAATAGCTACATAATAAAATTACATTTAAACACTAGAAATAATTATCTTAACTATGTGGCAAAACCCGCATCAGTTTTTAGAAAATATGGATTTATCTTAATCATTATATTAAGGCTCAACCCGACCTATTACCCTTTTAGTCCCATAAGCGATACACTGTGTTGTAATTGACATGGGATTACCACTGCTTGGTAGTGACGGGGTTAAACAAAAAAATATCGTAACTACTGATAATTCCTGACCCGTCCGTGAAAAAAAAAACAACCAGCTTATCTAACTTTTAAGCCAGGTTCGTCTTTTGAAACCGATAACCAATCCCAGCTTATAAAGCCAGGCTCGTCCTTTAAATAAACTACTATCGTAACTATCAGCGAAGCCCACCTTAAACTGCCCATGTATTGTAACTAGATCACAGACCCTCCCTTGAAAGCAACTATACCAGTTTATCGTCACAATTGGCAAAGCCGATCCATCGTATCTCCGCCCTACAAATGGTACATGTAATGCATACGTCCTACCCACATTGCATTGTGGCGAGTACCAAAACAAAGATTATACCATCTATTTTCTCTCCTCCACTTGAATTTAACAAAAAGGATGGCAAAAATATTGGCAAAAATGGAGTGGCATTTGAAACTTGTATGCAGTCCATCGCCCTTTTAAAGAAAATACTAGTTTATCGTAATATTGACAGGCCTAATTAAACCATACCCGCCTATGAAATAAATGTACTGTCGGGTTATCGCAATTATTAAAAGAACCAGGTCCGCCTTTTGGAACAGGCATTCAATCGTAGCTAATAGTAAAGTAAGGCCAGACCCCACAAATAAATCCTGTTTTGACGTTTTAAACGTTTGGTTTACCCTGATTCTTTAAGCCCGTAATGCATTATGTATAATTGAGCTGCTGATCTATCCTGACTACATCGTGGTGTATAAATAATCCCAAACCTTCCATTAAGAAACGGTTATGCCTACCTCATCACAACGAGGCTATCAGAAAGCACGCACCCTTTTTTTTATAACAAATTACTGCTGATTGCATGGTCGTGGCTGTAAATATATCCAGACTCGCCCTTGAAAGAAAACTACGGTTGTATCGTAAAATTAACAGATAATAATAATAAAGTTGATCCATCGTATATCAGCCCTTCACACAAAACTAGTCATGCAAAATTAACAGCATATACTGCACTCTTTTCATTGTGCAGAGTACCAAAACATAGATTACGCATTTTCTCTCTCCCCCTCTTGAATTTAACAAAAAAGGATGGCAAAAATAGTGCGTTGAGACGCTACTTGTAGTTGCCTGATTACATGAGCCTGAAATATGAAAGAAAAAGAAAGTTACTCAACCATGCGCATGACGTCACCTTCGGGGCTCTTATATGTAACACTTACAATGCGCAGTCTATTCAGTAGGAAGGGGACTCTTTTGTAAATCAGAGAGATCATTAACGCTATCGCATCCTGCATCTTACCCGATAGACAATGACCACGAAGTGCAACTGGGGAGTATTCCGGAGTATGCGCTAACTCTTTGCGCATGTTGACAATAGGGCGATAGGCCTACTCATCTCTTTAGAGATAATCACCAATGAATGTGCAGCGCTTCTAGCCGGATTTGCCGTTTTATTATACTCACCATGAATAATAAAATCAGGAATAAAATACGGCAATTCCGCAAGGGGCCAACTAAGTTTAGGGCGCGTAACTGAGAATACGACACGGAATGCACAGACAACGGCAATATTCAAGTGTACCGTGCGTGGCTGGTACAAACAAGAACGGAGGGATAAGTAATAAAGAACTCTTATTTGAATTCACGAAAGTCTTATTTTCATTCATGAAAAAATAAGATTAAACAATTTGATATTCATGCCTTGACCTTTCGGTTTAACCGTATATTTAGCAAATCTTTTCAGCACATTATTGATACTAGTGATATCAACACCAAAAAGTGAAAAATTGCCCATACAGCTATGACACAATACAAATGTTATTGACAACATTGCGGGATTTGCCTAGCATGAACACTCATCGAAGCACGAGGAGTTATGCCGATACCAGTCGTGTTCATGTATAATGATACGATTGTGAAACCATTAGTAACGCATTGGTTGAACGACGATTAAGCATTTACTTTAAATACTAAACGAAAATGGTCGACCTTTCTCTCTATATATATATTTATATATAATTTCTTATTATAATCAGAACGTTTCCATTGAAGTGCCCATAATTTATGTCACAAGTCTGGTTGATTTTAGTGTTGTTGTTGTTGTTATGTCGTAGTGTATTAGTTGCAGTAGAATTGCTAGAAGCATCAAGTACATTGTGTTGAATCATTTCAAAATCATTGTTAATGTTAAGTTGTTGTTTCTTTTAAAGTATACAATATTGACTTCGAATATATGACAACTTATCAACGTTATGCATTGTCAATCGATATTCATTCACTGTAATGATTAAGAAATCTCTGAAAGTAAGACAATACACAACTTTCATGTGGTGAAAGAAACCTTCTGGAACGATCATTTTTTTTTTTACATAATAGAATGAAGAAAGCAAAGAGAAAGAAAGATTGCAATCAGGCAAATGAATGATATCTAAATTAACATACGTTTGCATCGAGATCTATTGAGATTAATGTTACAATAACGAATGTGATACTAGTTAGTATAACAATTACATTGACGGGAAATATCATTAAATTAGATTCTTATTACGATTAAATGTTTATTTTTGCTAGTGCAACGCCAATTTCAGTTAAATATCGTAGAGAATGAGACGTTATGGAAATATCAACCCGGAAGTGTACACAGGATAACGTCGCGTTAGCGTTCACTGATGCATACAGCATGTACATGTAGCACTGCCAATTTGCATGCGCGTGTACTCATGTGTCGAGTTCACTGGTCGAATTCGGTGGATACTATTATACCATGGCGTTTCCCGCCCTCTGCACTAAACTTCCGTATAGGCCCTTCCGCGCGGGCGAGTTATGTTCAAGTGACGGAAGTATAGTTTTATAGTGAATAACATGGCCGTCGCCAGGGGGGTGCGGAGGGTGCGAACGCCCTCCTTCAGGACCCAAAAAATAAAAAAAATTAAAAAAATAATAAATAAATAAATTTAAAAAAAAAATCAGAGGGGGGGGGGGGGGTAGGGATACTTGAGGGCTCTTTTGAAAAAAGATCTAGGCGAAATACTATCAGTATTAGTAGATCCATATTCATACGTTGTTTTTTGTGTTTTTGTGTTTTTTTTTCATAAAAAGCACCCCCCCCCCCCCCCTAGAAAAAAGCTGGTGACGGCCCTGAATAACGTAATGAAAATTTGTCTAAACCAGTCCCTTTAGGGATATTGATCAGGGAGAACTATTGCTGCCCATATGTCGTTCATTTTACTGTCTGTATATCGCGAGTGCGTCTGTGTAAAATGCGTTTGTCATGAAGCCATATTTATCAGTGAAAGCATTTTATATTACACAGACGCTGGTATCGAAACTGCATTACGGGCGTAAACGTACGTATTTATTTCATTTACAAACTTTTCTTTTCGCAAAAGTTTATTTTTACAGAGCATAAAATACATTTCCACTTTATGTTGATTCCGATGAGGATATTCGTATACAAACACAAACAAGTCAGTTTACGATATTTTGTGAGACTTTAGATTTCCTTTCCTGGATCTGTCTACAGCGAATTCCGAACTCGCTCTATACATTATTGCTATTGTGCATAATATGCAGCACTCACGCGCGCTATCGATTGATCGCTGTTACACACAGTACATGGCCCGAGATTGAATAGCTTACAATGTTGTAAGCCGTCTCGTTTGTGGTATCCACCAAGTCATTCATGCGTATACAGGTTATCGGGCCGGTCTATTATTGAGGTAGAATCCGGGATTGAAGCTCCATTGAATATAGTGGAGGATTATTAGTTGGCGCTTAATCGATACAGGGCTTTATTTTCATCTGCAATGAAAAGACAGGAAATCCGTGCTTTTGAAAAATTCAAGCTGGGCAGATCATTGTATCATTTTTTAAACCTGGCAACCGATGCATGTACTTCAAAGAAAAGATTGAAGAATAAAATGCATCGCTTTTATAACGAACGATTTCGCAGACGAAACGATGATGAACGCATGATCCTATAATGATGAGAAATGATAACAAAACTTATGATACTTAGAACAGTTCCCAAAACGTAGGAGGAGACGCAAGTAACAAGACTATTGGCACTTTTACTAGTTCAGCCTCTTTAGTTTTCCAAGGGGGATTGCGCTACCCCCTTCCCCTCTTTAGTTTTCTAAGGGAGTGCCGCGAGGACCCCGACAACCACCCCCCCCCCTTTCCTCGAAAAGTAATATTCTCAAAACAATGAAAATTGTGTGTGTGTGTGTGTGTGTGTGTGTGTGTGTGTGTGTGTGTGTGTTGTAACTGATGATATTTTGTTGATTAGGAGGAAAATAAAGAAGCGAAAAATTGAAACGAAAAAAACGAACCTATCCCTAAAACAAATTGTGAGATCGAATTTGTTTTTTTATAAAATGCAGAGGGATGTCAAAACTCCTTATTATTTTTGTTATCATTTCACAATGCCGGCCTGTACCTGTGATGGTTATGTTGTATAGATTCTTCAACTGCTTCTACCGGTGTAACATTTTCATGCTGTACTAGTATGTGGTTATCTAGACTATACCCTTTCGTATTCTATGGCAGTCATCGCGCAAACTATTTTTCGAGATCTCCCTTTTTGTTTTGGCGCGGCGGATTGGACGGGGATATCAGTTTTTACTCTTCATTGTCTTACAGTATTTACTTAGTAGTTCGCTTTGAAACACTAAAGTTTAGTAGTTATACAATTCGGAAATAGTTCAGTATAGTTGTTTGAATGCTCCAACCTCATAACTCTCTCGATTCAATTGGGCGGGTATTCGTGATTTGCGGTCAAACAGGAGGAGAAATAAACACGAATCACACAAGATATTATTCCGTAAAAATATTGTACTAAGAAATAAGTATATTTTATTGTAAAGTCATTATAAAGTATTCAAAAATTATGTGAAAAATCGAGTACCTAGCGCGAGGCCTTATCCAAAGGCTATCTGAATCATAGTCGTATATTTTTTTTGGTGATACTGTTTGATATCGAGTCCAGTTTTATCACGGCGATATTTCCTAAAATGAATGTGTTAACGTAACATAATTTCTGCTGCCGCTGGAGAGATAGATGGAGAGATATACATGAAGATGATAAATTTAATGAGATAAATTTACAAATTTATCGAGAGATAGATAGTTTGATAGATATATAGATATATAAATAGATAGACAGGCAGAGATATATAAACCTAAATAGAGAGATAGAAATTGATAGATAGGTAGATAGATAGATAGATAGATAGATAGATTGAGATAGACAGCTATTAATGAATATACAACTATATGAAGAGATATGTAGTTTGTTAGATATATAGATATATAAATAGATAGGCCGACAGAGAGATAGATAGGTTATAGATAGATCGATAGTCAGATAGATAGATAGACAGACGGATAGATGGAAACACAGACAGATAGATAGATAGATAGATAGATAGATAGAAGCATAGATAGATGAATATGAAATATGCATATGTTATTATTTGTCGCATTGTTGATCATTTCTAAAGGCGAGCATCAAGTTAAATTTGGCCGTAGTCCAACGATGTATGTTTTATTTCATTTTTGGAAAGCCCAATGTTTTCCCTTTCAGATCGTGTAAATTTTAGATTGATATATGGTGTAGTTTGTCAAAAAAAATATGTCCGTTTGAAAAACAGTGGTAAAAAATTTATAGTTGAGTCGCACATTTGCGACAGCGGCACGTTACCCCATTAGTTGCAAAAATGCGACAGCGGCGGGTTAAGAGTTACAACTTCGGTCTAAGGACTGCTCTGCCCCCCCCCCCCCACCTTCCCACTTGCATAGGGACATGTGGCTTGGAGGCCATGGATCCCCCAAAAAAGTTTCACGCCCAAGAAAGAAGGAGAAAAGGAAATAAGGAAGAAAGAAAAAGGGTTTTTTTGCGCGCTCGCTTTGCTCACTCGAATCTTTTTAAAAATAATTTTGCCCCTCCCCTGAAAACTAAAAGAAAAAAAAATCATCACAGAGAACAATATTCGTGTCAGTCTCCACACCCCCCCCCCCCCTCCCCCCAATCCGTGGACACCGATCGACACCCATGGACAGGACACATAGGCCTATTTTGTCGATGTACCATTAACCACTACCAACAACAAACAACAAAGTTTACTGAATAAAAACATGGTGATGATGGCCATGGTGGTAATGATGAGGATAATGATAATAAAAATAAAAATAATTACAATAAAGCGTCATTTATCTAAAGGGCGTCTATTCCAACCCGAAAGATCACTTATCATTGCTATTTCCCCCCTTCTTTCGATTTTAGATTATTTGTAAATACGAAACTACACAAAGCCTTAACAGTTTGGGGGAGCAGATGATAGCGCTCCATTTAACTGTTATTCATTTTATGTTTTCATTTCCATTACCATGTAATTTCTTCATTTATATGCTCTCAATACACAGAATAATACCAGTATGAATTCATTATCTATATCATGTCGTTCTATTTGCTCTATGCTCTTTCATTCTTGTAGCTCTTTATAGTAGGCCTACATAATACAAAAAATCTTTACACGGCGAAAGTGTCTATAGACCTATGAGACATACACAATATATGGGCCCGACACGCCTATTCAAAGTGACATCCTTGTTGATCCAGTGTATCTTGTCATTTCCTGTATTTTATTGATTTTTGTGTCCTAGTAAGTCGCAAGCTCTACTGAGTCGCGGGCAACTCTATTGTGACGAAAAAAAAGGCTTCTCGCTCGGGAGGTCAAGTTTATTGAAATTGTAGCAAAAGTAGTACTTTATATCATACAGTATGTAAACATGGGGGCCTTCGGAAAAAAGTCCGAAGTAGTGAATTCGGGGATAAAAAGTACGCCTGAAGTTAATGTTTCTATTTCAGAAAAATTCGCCTTCTAATTTAGCTTTGTCGAATCACTGCTTTACACTATTGAACAGGCTTTTTTTTAATTAATATTATTGTCCCCATGGGAAATGAAATCTGTTCAGTAACGATGAAAATGAATAGATTTCATTTTCGAATGCGAATGTATTTTAACATTTATTTGTTTCATTTTTTATCCTAGTTTTTTATAAAAGAAAGAAAGAAATTGGACTCAGTCTGATTTGTTTAAAATATTCTTATCAGCGAGAACATTATTTGTTTTTTTAATCAACATTTCTAGAACAGTAGGTATATATCCTTCAACTTGAAACAACATGTTTGTTGTAAAGTATATTCCAGGAAACAATTGGAATTCAACGGAACTTATTATTACCGAAACCTGCAAGCAGAGATTAGAGATATTTGTTGAAGCGGGACTTTGAAAATTATAAGTAGGCCTACATGTCGCTGAAGATTGGAGAGAGGCCTACGTAGTTCAATGATAGGCATAATCGCCGTGAACCCAGCGTTGTGAACATAGATGGCGCTCTTGCAAAAAACAGAAATATCAAACAGTTGGTCATGCTTGTCTCAAAAAGATTAAAAGGAACGCGTGCGGCTTTCCCGCAAAAGTGGACGCTCGCGGCGTGAATTGAAAGGGCACTCACGCGTGGTAGAGGATAATAGCAAAGGAACGCTATTCGGCGTTCCCGCTGAATACGCGGCGTCGCCGGTGCACAGACTTTTGACAAGGTGCCTTAAAGATTCTCTTGTTGGCTCTAATTCTTCCTATCGCATATAGCCGATATCACCTCGCGATACCGATATCTGATTGATTGCTCTTGGGACGTATACTTCCGGTAAGAGTTTGGTATGTATTCAATTCACACAATAACGCACAGAATCTGTAATTTTGACCCTCACAAACCTCAATAAAATGGATGGGTTGTTACGTGGACGAAGGACTTGAAAAAAATACGACCAATCACTCACGGCGATGTTTTTTGCCTACCTCAACATCCATTGTGGATGGACTAATGAAAGAATGAAAAGACACAAGCAAGACGATGGCTATAGAATGTTCATGAACCGGAGGTTCATATCCCAAGAATTTAAGGTAAAAAAATTAGAGCGCCACATGCGTTCAGATTCAGAGAGCTATATGCGATGGGGAGAATTGGCTCTCATTGGCAGGGTCCCGACACAAGCCCACTACACAATATCATCCCTGTACAATGTTTACCTTTCCCTGGATTGATTTTGTTTCGAGCAAAATATCTTGACAACATGCTCCTACCATGACATGAAATCCATGAAATTTGTTTTCAATCAATAATGAACCAAGTGGAAGGGGAAAAAATGCTAAAAACCAGATTAATATCATGAAGGTTCCCAGGTAGATTACCTTGGAATCTCTGCACATCTTGATGCAGTTGAGGAGATCCGATCGCAGGAATTCCATCTGGGAGAGACCAATCCTGGCTACCACGTCCTTCCCAACCACCAGGGAGGTCACAAACTCAGCCGTATACTCGGAAGACTCCTTACTGAGGTCAAAGGTCAAAGGTCACAGAAAGCAAAGGAGTTTAATTACAATTTAAGGTGGTGCATCCCTTTAGAAGGACTGAAAACGAAAATTCCCTTATACTCACCAAAGCAATCCCCCAGGAGGGGAGAAGGCATAGGCATTTAGGGCTTTGGTCTCAGCTTGATATCACTTATGTTCCCACCCCCCCCCCCCCCCCTCTAAATACTTTTCACTTGTCACTCACCTCTTCATATGCATCATCACTTCTGCCCACCCCACCCTCCAACCCACCCAACCCTTCTTCTTTCTTTCTCTCCCCCTCTCTCTCTCTCTCTCTCTCTCTCTCTCTCTCTCTCTCTCTCTTCACCCTTTATACTCACCACAGCAAGCCCCCTGGAGGGGAGAATGCGTAGACCTTGAGGGTGGGGTACTGTGGTCTGAGCATGATGCCCAGGATGGCGGCTGTCCCCGCCCCCAGGGAATGCCCCACCAACAGCAGGTCATAATCCTGAGTTCCACGCTCCTTCACAAAGTAAAAACAAGGAGGATGAATTAGACCTTGGTCACTCACTTTTGCTCTTGCCCTAATGCACACTGTATCTTAGGCCGTGTTTATCAACTTTTCAGAAATTTAAACGGGTTTCCAAAGGCCTTTACGAACGCGTTTCCAAACGCGTTTCCAAACGCATTTAAAAAAAGGGTGCGTTTATCAACTCCAAAGGTCTTTACGAACGCGTTTCCAAACGCGTTTAAAAAACGTGTTAAAAAATGGTGCGTTTATCAACTCGATCACCCAAGTCGAAAACCGGACTTGTCACCAAAAACACGTGGTTTGAGCGTGTTTCAAAACAGTTTTGCATTTATCTCGCTTCTTTTAACGCGTTTCTGGTTTAAACGCGTTAAGGATTGTACAAATTTGCGTGTTTCAAAACAGCTTTCCAAACCCCATAATCAAAACACCTTTGCGTTTATCAACTCGTTTAAACACGTTTAAAAAAAATTTAAACGCGTTTGGAAACCTTAATTCTGCCAAAAAAAGAGTTGATAAACACACCCTATAAGGCACATCTTTTCAAGGGAAAGTCACCCCAAAGTTGAATTGGCTTTAATCAAAGCAGAAAATTAAAGCAGCATATTGTTGAAAGTTTGACGAAAATCCGTCAAATTATATGAAATTGATTTTTGTGACATCATGTGCGAGATGCACTCCCACATGCTATGTATTGTGTACCGTATTTTTCGGTGTATAAGACGCATGTTTCTTCCCTTGAAAATCACGCCAAAGTCCAGGTGCGTCTTATACACGGCGTTAGCAAAAATCAGGTCTTTCAAACCAACACGTATACACCTGTATGGGACTATGCATTGTGTGACATTAAAAAAAAGTGGATGGCTTTGATAGCCCGATACAATTGTTGTACTGGTAATACGATCTCAATCACATCACCAGCATACTTAACTGGAACTAAAAAATCCCCAGGAGTAGTATTTGTCCGCGAGACAACTCAAAGAAACCGCTGATCAAAAGGCTTAAACTAGAAAACTCCGTTTGATGGAGACTGCGATTGATTCTGTTATCAGCTCTGGCCACAAGCTGGCGCTAGTACACAAAGAACATAGAGCTACATTGGGACACTCTATGACGAAGAAGGATCTTTGTGTACTAGCGCCAGCTTGTGGCCAGAGCTGATAATAGAATCAATCGCAGTCTCCATCAAACGGAGTTTTCTAGTTTAAGCCTTTTGATCAGCGGTTTCTTTGAGTTGTCTCGCGGACAAATACTACTACTGGGGCTTTTTTAGTTCGGGTTAAGTATGCTGGTGATGTGATTGAGATCGTATTACTGGTACATCAATTGTGTCAGGCTATCAAAGCCATTTATTTTGTTGTTGACTGTATATATAGTCCCATACATGTGTATATGTGTTGAAACTTTATACGGACCCGATTTTTTTTTTTTTTCAAATTGCGTGCTCAAAGTCGGGATGCGTCTTATCCGCCGTTGCGTCTTGTACGCCGAAATTTACGGTAATTCTATAAATTGCTCTTTATCTGTTTTTGATGAAGGATTCAATCTTTTTCATAGGTGTTTGTGTGCAACAACATGTGTAAAATGATTAAACAAATGCATAAGTAAAATGGTATACTGTATAAATCCTTCCTAGAAAATGGGCATTTTCACAAAAAGTATTGCACATGTACACAACATATAAAAGAGCAATCGCATTTGACATCACAAAATAAACATTTAAAGAAATCATAACTCTTTTAATTTCATAATTTTTGTCAAACCTTCACTTTTAAGTTTCTTTCAAATTTTTGCTTTTGTCAAAACCAATTCAAACTTTAGGGTAGACTACCCCTTTAACTTGTCAGCAATCGATTGCCGTCAAATGTGGTCACCTCACAGACACCTAAGGAGAGCAAGATATATGACACATGTAAGACGGAGTATTCCTTGCCATGATGTGGAGCTGCTCCAAAGAGCTCAGGACTGAGAGTGCTGGCACTCAATGGGCGTGTTAATCATCTTTTCAGAATTTGAAACGCGTTTCCAAAGGCCTTTACGAACGCGTTTCCAAACGCGTTTAAAAAAAACGGTGCGCTAATCAACTCAATCGCCCACGTCGAAAACTGGCCTTGTCACTGCGCAGCTCTGCTGCGCCGTTACACGTGCACTGTAGTACAATAGTGTGCGATCAATGTGTTTATGGAAACATGTGGTTTAAAGCCGTTTCAAAACAGCTTTGCGTTTATCTCACTTTGAGCCAGAAATGTGTTTAGGATTGCACAAATTTGCGTGTTTCAAAACAGCTTTCCGAACCCCATAATCAAAACACCTTTGCGTTTATCAACTCCCTAAAACGTGTTTAAAAAAATTTAAACACGTTTGGAAACCTCAATTCTACGAAAAAAAAAGAGTTGATAAACACGCCCAATGATTGCCTACACATGATACATGAGTAACATGTGGTGTCTTTGACCGATTTTGTATCGCTGCCCACAGACAATTCAGATCAAAATGCCCTAAAAGTCTTCATAAACTTAAAAAGGTAATGTTAAGTATAGTGGTATAGATCATTTAAGTCCATAAAATTACATTGCCCTCAAATATTTGCTTTTTAGCCTATTTCCCAGGATGAAGATATCTTTGGAGCCATAAAAAACATTTTGTAAATTACCTCATCCATGGTGAAAGCCTGATGGAGTAGCATGTCATCCATCAGCTTTCTCCTGATGTAGATTGCTGCTTCGACCATACCCTGCAAAGATGAAAGAGTTGATAAAAGAATGTTTGAATGATATCAGCTGGGATATTGGGCTATTTCTGGCAACTGTTGGCTATCTCTGAGGGCACTGTGGTATAGCGGTGAAAGCTCTCGATTCTTGCAGAGAGATCCTGGGTTTGAACCCAGCCCAGTGCGTACACCCTTGGACAAGGTGTTCGGTTAATGTTTGTCTCTCTCAATCCAAGATTCGCTTTCCACAATATCGCAGTATTTCTACTTGATGAAAATAGAGGAAGCAAATACCCAATCATACTCATATGACTCCTGGGGGGTGTTTCACCAAACTGTTCGTAAGATACAAACGACTTTACGAACGACTGGTGATCCCTTCTAGTGCTAAATCAGATTTCCAATGAACGAAGTGTGGTATCGCATTGAGCAAAAGAAGGGACCAACAGTCGTTTGTAAAGTCGTTCGTAACATACAAACAGCTTGGTGAAACACCCCCCAGTTCATATATGTAGCTATTGGAAATGCACTGGCAAAATTGCTGTAAATGTTGCGCTTAATTTGCGGATAGGTGGTGTATAGTGTGAACGGGTTTATAGCGTAAAGCAGGGCTCTTCCCCCATCTTTGATCCATCCTCCTCCTCTCTATCCATCTCCTTTTCTCTCTTCCCATACCTTTCCCATTACTGTTTCCCCTCTCTCCCACTCCCTAACAATTCCCTGGTGTAAAGGCGAAGAGAGCTTGATCGTCACCTTGTGGCCCTGGTATTCTGTTGAGTCGTCTGCATGGGGAATAGGACTCGTGTCAGCGCTCAGGTCAGTCACAATGTCCGACACAGACAGCGTGCCTCGTATCGACACCACCACTCTCCGTCTCTCGTGATCCAGTGCCACGAAAAACGGCGTCTCCCAGACCTAGCGACAAGAGAAAGAGAAAAGAAAAAGAAATAAACCATCAAGAAAATTGATTAACTTTCAAACTCTGTGTGTTCTTTTTGTACTTCCACACCAGATAGACAAACAACCTTTTTAAACATGCAGTTAAGATGGGTCTTATATTTCAAATGACAATAAACTGGCATGCCTTCTCAAAGTCACACTCTATAATCTGCTCCTACACTCATTTATTTAATTTATTTATTAGTATTACTTACCCAGGGTAGGCCTTCAATGGTTGAACACTGTTCTACCAAGAGGCCCTACCCCCAGAATGCATCAGTGACTACCAAATCCTTTCTCCCCGATCAATGCTTTTTTTTTCACCCCATTGAAACATGTATCATTTTCAATGAATGTAGTCTTTATTAGTAAGCAAATAATCAGCGTTGGTGAGGGTGATGGGACGAAATATCACTTCCGAGGCGATCTGGATGTAGCTATTTTTCCGAAGCGCAGCTGAGGAAAGATAGCGTATACATTCAGATCGCCGAGGAAGTGATAGCTCGTCTCATTGCTTGAAACCAAAAGTTGATTATTTGCTTTATATTCCACATCTGAAACCAACTATCTATACCAAAATGACAATTTGACGTAAAAAGGTAATGTTTACTTTATATCTCCATAATCCCGAGCCGCTGCCGTGGGGAACACGCGTTAGGACGCGCATTAGGACGCACATTAGGACGCGTATTAGGACGCGTAGTAGGACGCGCATCAGGACGCGCGTTAGGACGCGTTAGATGTCAAGTGATAGTCCGAGTGTAACGCACTTAAATTTCGCGCGTACTCAAAATATTAATCACGCATGAGGACTGTGAGGAGTGAAGAGATCAGCGAAACCAAAAAGTACTATCACCTAGAGTGTAACGAACTTTTATTCTCAGGTGATCTGATAGGAAAAACTACGCCTCATCACGTGATCAACTCTTCACCAATCATATGGCGACATTCTTAGTATGTGGAATATAATACATAATAACCACAGAAACAAAAGATAGAATTTAACATGCCTTCCTTGTGGTTGGCTTTACGTGCCAGTAGTCAGAGAGGGGCAACTGGGTTACTGCTACTTTAACTTCCCTGCTCAGATTTGTTTAAGCTTAATCATCATGGACACTTTCCAATAGCAGCACTTGACTGCTTTATTGCAAAGTCCAAAGCCAGTACTTTAAATGGAATACAGTTGGCCTGAGATCAATGTCACAGCTGATTGCAATCTATTGCAGTCAGATTGCAGTTAATGTATGGAGCTGATTGCATTTGATTGCAATCACTGTGCATTTGATCTCAGGCTCCACTGTAGACTATACTGGGAAGACAAAAAAAAAAAGAATTCAAAAGGTGATCATGAGCAATCGTATTGACAGTGGTCTTAAATTCATGTATTGTCCATTTTAGAAACTTGCTAGAAGTTATTTGCCCTCAAATAATGTACATTTGGAGAAATTAGTGATGAAATCACAAATCCTCAAAATGTTCGGGCTGAACATTCAAATGTGGATCATTTGAGGACAAATAAGTTTCAGCAAGTTTCTAAAATGGACAATACATGAATTTAAGACCATTGGCAATAAGATTGCTCACGATTACCTTTTGAAGGCTTTTTGTCTTCCCAGTACAGTGTATTCCCTTTAAGAGGGCCAACTGAATAACTGCAACTTTAATTTTTCCCTGCACCATATAAGCATGAGTGTAATCATGGATGCAATCCAATGATGACACTTTTACTGTTATGCAAAGGCTGAAGAGTCCAAAACCAGTATCCAGACAGGCCAAATCGACAAGCAGACACTTACATTCCCTGCACCAGATTAGAAAGGGGGTACTCATAAGCCCTTTCCATTAATGACTCTTGCATTGCTACACTGGAAAGTCAAAAGCCAGTATGCAAGGGCAACGGATTAATGCAACTTTAGCTTCCCTGTGCCAAATTTGCCAGAGTATAATCATAATCACGTCAAAAAATAGTCCATTAACCCTTGCTTCACATATTCAGGCATTAAAATACAACACTTTGTTAATAGCATTCAGGCAGAGTTATGTTTGCTTTATATTCCCATAGATGTAGTGCAGTATATGGTCTATTGAATTGTATTTACACATAAATTGGAATGTATTTTTTTTATATATTGAGTAGAACCATCATTAACAGTTCATATTGCCACAATGAACTGTTGTATTATCACAGAAATTTAGCTACTGTAATGTGATGCACACCATGTTATGATTTAAATCAATTAGTTTTAGAAAATCAAGCACAATCTGTTTGTTTCTGTTTGTGCAAGACACGTTACACTTTTTTATTCTGTTTTCAATTGCAGATTTAAGCAAAAGTTTCAGGTAATATTTCGTTTTCAAACACAATGAAGCATGCTGTAGAAACCACATTGAAGCAATCTGGCAATGAGCAATCGGATACAATTGCAGTTGACAAAGCAGTTATAAGGGTTTAAAACCCTGATAACAAGTACATGTACATTTTAAGAATGGTAGAAAAATCACAAAACAGACATTCCAGGTATCAGAGACCTCAGAGTGTTTATACGAATCCTATAATCTTGCAGTGCAAATTTGACTTTTAAAAAAGCATGATGGTGGATCTTGTGCTTTGCTTGGCTTTGCCTACGCTGTACAGTGATTTACAATGGACATCTTTTTAATGTGTGTTGCACACATGGACGAGGCAAAGATTGCTGTATTCTTTATGTTCTATGCATGTATTTTTTTTCACCATCACTGAAAATAAATCCCATAGCATTTTGTCTCACACACAAAGGGCTCATGAATTTCAATGGATAGCTTAATAAAGGGATAGTCCACCCTGAAATTAAGTTGGTTTTAATAAAAGGAGAGACATAATAATCATATTAGAAGTTTTTATGAAATCTGTCAAAGGATAAGAAAGTTCTGATTGTTTGAAGTTTTGAATTTGTGCAATTACTTGCATTCAACTGGGAATTTGATCTCAGACTCACTGCATACCATCGCTAATGGTACTCCAACGCCCAAAATCCTACAGTACTGTGCATTGACCAAAATACACAATTCGCATACAGCTTACTTTTTGTGAATCATTCAAAATAGCAAATTCAACAAAGGAAAAGGTCAATTCCACAATTTAGTTAAGGTCATGTATTAAACACAAATAACAGTTGCCATTTTTGATAGCTCTTTGTCAATTATTTCCTCGCTTAATTGTTTAGGAAGCATTCATTGAACTTACAGCTCCTTTTGAAAAAGAATATTCATATCATTTTATGACCTCAATAAAGCTGTAAAATTGCAGTTTCAGCTTTGAAACATATCAATTCTATACATGAATATTAGTGGGAATCTGAAACAAGGTGACCTGGAAAAACCAAGGTATACCAGTTTCCAGTTGCTATGCTGGTAGCAATACAATATAACCCTCACCAGAAGTAGTGGCATATATGGTAAAAAAAAATATATCATTCTCGAGATCCTCGAATGGAATGTAATGCTTTGCATGTATTTTTGTCTGATATTTGAACACAAATGCATTTTTGTGTGATATTTGAACACAAATGCATTTACATGTATGTGTGATATTTGAACACAAATGCATTTATGTGTGATATTTGAACACAAATATGCTGCTAAAAACAGAGGGAAAGTAATTTTTTTTTTTGCAAGAATAAGTTTGCATGTGGTGTTTATCACATGAGAAATCGACATTTGCGACAGCACTGGGGCCATTTTCATGAAACCTTACTAAGCCTAGTAAGTTGCTAAAATGCGTTCAGTTACATGTACATGCAGTTTGGTGACCAGCTGGGCTGGTGAGATTTCATGAATATGGCACGTGGAGTTACCAACACAACTGGAAGATTACATGTTTGTACAGGGGCTTTAGAATAATACATGTAAATGTATTCCAGTTCCCAATCATAAGCCCTGCTGTTTTATTTTGATGAAAGGAAGCAAGTTTCAAAGGTGACTTTTCTTCTTCATTAAAAAAAATGTGTCTGTCATTTGCATTGGCATGAATACAAAACCACATCATGATTTTAAAATAGATTGATAATCTCAGAGCAAGATATCAATACATTGTATTTCTATTTCAGATTGTGACTGTGACAGGGACTACTAGGTACAAGCTAAAAACATCCATACACATCCATACACTGTAACTCATATTTGAGTAATTTTTCACTTGCTCCCTTTTGTCACAGTAGAAGTAGAGTAGTACATGTACACGTATGTGTTAATGCCACTTGTCCCATTACTGCAGCGCAGGTATTAAAAAAGCGGATATGGTTAGTGCTGATACTAACATACACCTTGAAGTAAAACATCTGCATACTGTACATGAAGGACCATATTTTCCATGGGTACAACTTACATTAAAAGGAAAAACATTTTTTTTTTCAATCATTTTATCATCATCGTTTCATTCCCCTTTTAGTAATGGTTATGAAAGAGTTAATCCTTACATTTCCAGGGATTGAAAACCCTATGGCCTTACTACAAATCTTCGTGACAATGGTAATGAGAGAGTTAACCCTTACATTACCAGGCCTTGCAAAACCCATTGGCTTACTACACATCTTTGTGACAATGGTAATGAGAGAGTTAACCCTTACATTACCAGGCCTTGAAATATCCCATTGACTTACAACAGATCTTCTTGCCAATGGTAATGAGAGAGTTAACCCTTACATTACCAGGCCTTGCAAAACCCATTGGCTTACTACACATCTTTGTGACAATGGTAATGAGAGAGTTAACCCTTACATTACCAGTCCTTGAAATATCCCATTGACTTACTATACACATCTTCATGACAATGGTTATGAGAGAGTTTACCTTTACATTGCCAAACCATGAATCCCATTAGCTTACTACACATTCTTCTTGCCAATGGTAATGAGAGAGTTAACCCTTACATTACCAGGCCTTGCAAAACCCCATTGCATGGCCTACTATACAGAGTTAACACTCACAAAACCTGGCCTGGCAGTTACGTACAGATACTGGGTTGAGGATAAATATATATAAAGCGTTAGCTCCGGCAAAACATACTGGACACTATAGCTCGTCAATACAGTAACTGTTCTTCATCGCCATCGATTGTTAGAATACCATGACAACATCTGCAATGCTAAGAACTACTGGGCTGTTACTATGGTAATCACACTTGTTTTTTACCTTTCATGTACATGTATATTGTTTCACTACCTGTATGCACCACTGCAGAGGGGTGTGTTTCGCCAAGCTGTTCATAAGCTAAGAATGACTTTTGTCACGACTGGTGACCTGTTCTTGTGCTAAGTCAGATTCTCAATGATGTTGATTCCCATTTGAAATGTGATCTTTGTAAATAAAAATTTTTGTTGCTGTTAGTGTCTGAATACAGTTCGACTTCGATTATATGGCCATCAATTTTCCGGCCGTCTCTGTTAACCGGACGCCGACCCACTGATTTTTATTCAATGTTTTTTTAAACATTTTTATGAGTTTTCAGTGCCAAAATCACTTTAGACAAAGACACATGCTACCACGATCATGCGAATACTCTGTAGGACACTCTGACAATCACTGCAATGATTGTAGCGAAGATTTTATTTTGATGAGATTTTGTAGTAATTTCTGTTGCTGTTCTGTGTATTTTGATGAAAATAATTATAACGCTGGTTTATTGGCAATATGTAACACATGTATACCCCTACAATAACATACTAGAAGGTGCCTATATCTCTCTTATCCGGCCATATCGATTTTCCGGATGGCCGCCGGTCCCGACATGGCCAGATGATTGAGGTCGAACTGTACAAAGTTTATGATTTGTCAAATTTGTTCAGGATTGTTGGGAATTAATTCCCACCACGTTAAAACAGGAACATTTATAAGTGGTTGCTGGGCACTCAAGGTGTGCAGTAACCTTTACCGATATAACACTTTTGATATGTATATGTGACTATATAGCACTAAGAACATGGTATTTTGTTATGTCAACAAAATTTCAAAGGGTCCCTTTTAAATTTAGTCCCCGTAACAAACGACCATGTTCATTGTGAAGCCTTCCCGTTTTGCAAGCTGAATAAACATGTATGCAAGACACCATAGAATAATCTCTTTACCTCAGTTTCAGTTTGTTCGCTAGGTTCAGCGGGAATCTCGTCCTGCTTTACACTGCGTGCTTGTACCTTCTACACAGACAGGACAGAACGCACAATACAAACACATACTCATGCAAATTTATGACTGAAATGTACAATGTACAGTGTACTCTCAATCCTGTTATCTCGACTGAGTCTGCTATTGAAACTGCAAATTTCACAGACAGTATGCTACATATACATTACAGCTCAAAGGAATTGGTATGGGCAAAGAGAAAGGGAAGAAAGGGAAGGAGCCACAGTTTTGAACCACGGTATATTTTGTCCATTTCAGCATGGAACATGATGCTTTAGCCTAAAACGCATCATGTCTCATGCTGAACTGGACAAAATATACCGCGGCTCCTTCCCTTTCTTCCCTTTCCCTTTACCCGTGCCAATTCCTTTGAGCTGTAGTGTACGTCACATCATAAACGTATGTGCTTATCATGCAAAAAGACTCCAAATTATTGTATGCAGTATTACAACTGTAATTACACATAGTGATGGAAACAGCCAATGAGCTCTGAGCATTGTCCATGTTGCCACGGTAATTACAATCAAAGATGTGGCATGTTGGAATACTTGTACAGTCACAAGTTTATAGACCATAACGATAACATTGTTCGAATCTTGGTGAAGTGGAAGAGGGAGGGGGAAAATGGAAAGAAAATTGATTCTTATAGGTATTATATCGATGTGCAATTGTTAGATCTACATTTAGTGCCGATAAATACTCTATGACACCGCAAGTCACAATTAAGATGGATGATGGGTATATCACATATTACACAGGATATGTAGATGCGTAAATGTACAAATTTTAAGTTCTGTATACTCAACAGCCACACAGAATGGACTATCTACTGAATAAATTATCTGCATTCAAAACCTTGTTGTAACTCTTTAATGTGTCGTGTGTGTATTTCTTCACCATGAATGCAAACAATCACCTAGACTACAGCTCAAAGAAATTTGCCATGGGTAAAGGGAAAGGGAAGACAGGGAAGGAGCTGCAGTTTTAAACCGTGGTATATTTTGTCCAATTCAGCGTAAAACACGATGCATTAGCCTATTAAGCATTGTGTTTCATGTTGAACTGGACAAAATATACCACAGTTCAAAACTGTGGCTCCTTCCCTTTCTTCCCTTTACCTGTGCCAACACCTTTGAACTGTAGTGTAGGCCCGTATTCAGAACAGAAGTTTAACTCAAATCGTGTACTAAACCTGGACTAACATTATGGGATGCCAAATAAAATCGTCTGATGCTACCCCCAAATCATTGATTTTCATCACAGAATCACAACAGTGGTTGATTTCAATTATTCGTTGAAATTTCTATGTGGACAAACTCAATATACATTGTACCAGAGCGATACCAAGGACAAAATTAATGATTAAATTATATCATATTATATTAAATTAAATCAATTAAATATCATATTGAATTACTAATAATGTTTTACTTTGTTTTATTCAGCGTCCCATAAAGTAAGTCCAGATTTAGTACACTGTTTGTGCTAAACCTCTGGTCAGTATTAATAGAGAATAAGTTTGGCTGGCACACAAAGGGCTAACTGGTTCCTGCACAGTTGGCTGCCACGATCATAGTGACTGGCTATGAAACAGGGCCCTGGTTAATTACTGTTCTTTGTTATTGGGGAAATAAATCACACGGAGTATTAGAGGTATGTAAGGAGATAGACGCACCAATTTCATGCTAGTTTTAATATACATGTACTATGGGCAAGTCTGGCCACGTGCACCTGACATAGCCAGGTAAATGTATATGGGCCTGTCTACAGTAATGGGGTACATTTCTGTTACATTTACTGTAACATTTGCATAAATCTCCAAAAAAAATTGTCTCTTAAATAAACCAGCCAATAATAATAAAATATCAAAGAAATGTATTGATTTGCACTTTACACGTACAAGGTTTTGTACACTTCAGAAAATTTGCCCTATACAAATTTGCCATAACATGCTATGGCAAATTTGTACAGGCTTAGTTTAGAAATATATAATAAATTAACATTCAGAGCAGGATTTTAGCTGAAGATATTTTGGAGGAAATTAATTCAACACTCTCTCATATTTTGGTGGTGCAAGGTGGTCATAATTTTGAATGGTTCAGTTGTGCCAAAAAATATCCCTTTACTGTAGACAGGCCCATATGTCTGTTATATCGGTATTACACTAGACTGTACATCCTCTCAAAGCTACAATATCACAATGCATGCCTGGCGTTAAGGTAAAGAATTGAAATGGTTAAGACTACTGAACCCTGTCATCCCGAGTCCTCAGCTCCGTTGCATAAAACTTAATGGTACATGTAACTCTGCCATCAATGGTAACTACCATGGTAACACTGCTCGACAGCCAATCAATTTCACGGTTTCTATAGAAGTTGTCAATGATGGCTAAGTTACCGCCAATGGTAACTTTTATGTAACATTTATGCCTCTTTAGAGAACTACCATAGATCATTGCTCCTGATATCAAACAAGAGTCAGAATCAGACCATTAGTCACTGAAGAAGGATTCTGCCAAGATCTCAGATCCTGTAATGTACACCACTACTACATGTATCTATCACCTTTAAATATCCAATATGTATTATCTCAGCTCTGCTGCACATTACAAATTGTCAATTGTTATGGCTTACATGTACATTTGAGGTATGGTTACTGTTAAAGGTATTAACTTACATGTACAATCATTAATAAATCTACATACAATATGGCCGAGATATTCAATATTCAAAGGTAATGGATAGTCACAGTAAAGATTACAGGAATCTAGACCATGACGGAATCATCCGTTCTGTCGTCCTCTCCATGTCCGGGTTTTGTTTCATTGAAAAGATTTTATCATTGTTAGATGATTCCTTCCTGGTTTTCAGAAATCAAATATAAAGACTGGGATGCATGGACATGGCAGAACAGAACTCCCATTGATTATCAGTTCTGTAGTCTTGACTGCTACCACCCCTTTCCTCTAAAGCCAGGCGCGCATTATGACAGGGGTAGCATCAAGACGGCCTCCTGAGGGAAAGTTGCTAGGATATTAGCCCCCGCCCCTGAGCCCTCCCCATTGTGCATTATAACATGCAGTGACATTGGGGAAGGGTGGGGGGGTGGAGTCACCCTAGACAACAGCCAGGGGCTTTATCTCCTGTCATCCACTGTACACAAACCCTGTTACAGAAATGTTAACATAACATACTGGTAGTATAAAGTACAAAAATTGTTAACATTATATGCCAAAACCCAGCCAAATATTCAAAATGGAGAATACAACCCTTAAAAACAAGCTGATTTGAAGCCGGAAATAAAACAGAAATAGCAGAAGTTGATTGTTCTTCTTTAATTTAGAAAAATATTGCAAGAGAGATTTTTTTTATATATCATTCATTTAATAACTTGCCCTTTAATTTTTTATGTGCAATGTGTGTATTTTATTCACCAGTTCTGCACACAAATCCTATAGAGCAGCATTTTGTCTGGCATGCAAATGGTTAAAGACATCATGGCACCATCATTTGAGCTATAGAGTCACAGTTATGTATGTGTACAAACTGCATGATTTCACCATCATCTGTGCTGAAGTAAAATTTGCAATGCAAAATTTCCAGGCTTGCACAGGAGACTTTAAAAATTTTCACAATGTTCTTAACATCTGTTTCCATTTTCTCAGACTATCAACAATTTTCTTCTCTGATATTTTTCTGCCTTGATGAAAGTCAAGTTGCTTTTAGGGTTATACACTCCTCAAAAGCTGGCCTCGTCTCTAAACTGTGGAGTGCATGGGCCCAACTGAGTCTGTCAATAACTCTGTCTGATAACAAAGACTACACTCTCTTCAATCTTGCTAGAGGGGATGTAGTCTTTGTTACCAGACATACTGTAGTAGCCTATATGTTTGTGTACAGATATTTTTTTGCAATTGAAGGGGTTGTAGACTCTTTTGCAGGTTGTTGTTTTCGTGAATGACACCCAGCATTTGCGCTATATAATGCATGCACAATAGGAGGAAACAAAGTATAGGTACTGTACTTGCACATGTCATCGCGACACTCCATTTTACGATGTATGCTATGCTAGTATACAGTATACAGTACTAGTCTATAGTACTACCTGTACCCCATCTCGAGATCAACAGCGATCAAGATTATGTGGCAATATTTGTTGTTAAATTCCTGACCCTACAGCAATTCACAAATGTTGCGAAAATGAAACCCCCACTGAAATAATCAGCAAACTCCCTAGCTACATAAAGTCAGGAGAGGGTGTAGTCTTTGTTATCAGACATAGTTGTTGACAGACCCAGTTGTGCCCATGCACTCCACAGCGTAGAAACTAGGTTTCTCAGAAGCACCCATATTACATCACCCCTGGGACTAAGGGAAAGAGACCGTGGGGGTGGGGCGTGGCGATGGGCAGGTGATGCAAACTCTAAGCCGTACTTACAGGCCGGTGTTAAGTCCATCGAACCGCAGCAAGACAAACATACACAGGTACCGGGTATGGACAAACAGGGTTGGCTCACAAACAAAGCATGCAAAGCACAGTGTGTGTAATTACTAAACAGTAGTTTCTTTAAATGTTCTTTGAATGTTTCTATGGTGAGGATGTCCTAATAAATGCTTATTTAGAAAATAGTAAAAGTAAAACTTTACGTAACACCATGTTTTTGTATTGTTTCAGAATAATTGACTGACGTATGGGGTGAAGGAAGAAAAAAACAGTGAAAATTATGAGAGATTATATTTTTTTCTGTTCTTCATTCAGTGGAGTCCAATATCAACTTTGATTGCAGTCAAGTGATTGTAATCAACCTGTAAAACAGATAGAGATGATCACATCTGGTTGCGATTGACTGTCTTCAGTAATTATTCCTAGCGTACATAGCTGATATCAAGCCATACACCATGATACCAATATGTATGATCGATTGCTTTTGGAACGTATACTTCTGGTTTTGCGTTATAGTATACAAACATTCAAAACGCACAGAACTCGTCATTCCGAACCTCGTAAAACTCATAATCCCTCTTCTTACACAAAGAAGTACACAAAGTGTGTATATTTGGGCTTCAGTTTGAAATTGTCTTTCCTACGAAGCAGATTTTTTCCACACTCTCCGCTGAAGTTTGTCTGTTGGAAACTTAACCCACGTCACGTTACTCATCCATGGATTTTTTCCATAATATCGCTGTTTGGCATCATTTTTCTATTAGCAGAAGATTTATCTTGTTAATGTTTTTCGATGTTCATTTATTTGTATAGGCATGAAATGTTTATATGTGGAAACAAATAAATCAAATTCAATTCATGTGTGGATTTTGTCACCAGTAAAACACATATTACAAATTCCATAAAACAGCATTTCGTCTGGGTTTCAGAGGGTTCAAGGAAGCTGTCTAGCTTTCTATTTAAAGGGGAAGTTCAACCTGAAATTACTTTGGTTTCAATCAAAAGAGACAAATAAAAGAAACATATGAGTGAAGGTTTGACGAAAATTGGTCAAAGGAGAAGAAAGTTATTTGATTTTAAAGTTTTGATTTTGTGACGTCACGAGAGAGGTGCTCTCCCATATGTTGTGTACAAAACAAGTTGATAAATTCCTTTTTTTTTGTTTCTTTGACAACGGAATACTTTTTTTTTCGTAAAGGTATGTGAGTAAAAACGTATTTCAAATAATATATCAAATGCACAAGTAAAAGGATGCATATCTTTGTGAGAAAATGCACATTTTCGAGAAAAAAATTGTACACAACATATGGGAGAGCACCTCGCATGTAACATCACAAGAATGAAGATCAAAACTTTAAAATCAAACTTTCTTTTCCTTTGACCAATTTTCGTCAAACCTTCACTCATGTTTCTCTCCTATGTCTCTTTTTATTGAAACCAAAATAATTTCAGGGTGAACTTCCCCTTAAAGCAACATGGAAGAAGGACATGAAGGAAGTCTTTGGGGAGGAGGGTGGAATCTTTCCTCCACCAAGCCACATATTCAAGGATCAAGGAAGGAGGGTAGTTTTCATACTCAGACTCAATTCTCCCAACCCCATATAAGGAAAAGTCGTCCCATGATGCATCACACAGCGACAGCCAGATCTTTTTAAAAATCATATCCGCTTCTGGTTTCAAACATTAGTACACTGATTGGAAAGCAGACATGACTGCAAACATAAATCTGGACATTGCTGCACAGTGCACCATGGGACAATGTTGCCTTACGATGTATATGTGTATGGAGAATTAAGCTTCTTTATCAATAAATGTGTCAGTATTAAAGATAAGACCATTGCTTTGACTTGCCAGTTGGATTTGAGAAATGTCTGAACTAACGGTAGGTTAGATACATGTAAGCTCGCAGCTAGTCTCCTCAGATTCAGACCCTAACTTCAGTCTCACTAAATGATTGACTGCCCAAATAAAGGTTTGATTTTGAAGACTAACATGAGAGGGTGCTGAGTTTAGGGTCCTAACCCCACTTGACTGATAAATAACTGAGAATTGCCCTGGCATTCATCAATTGCTTAGGGGAAGATTTTCTAGGTTTGGTGCAGTGCGAACACATTGGCATCAGAGCAAACCGCTCCTATGTGAACGTATGTTTAGGCTGCATCCACTCTAGGCAAGTTTTGACAAATGTCACAATCTATCGGGAAATCAACTTGTATTGAGATGTTTGTAATGTACACGGAAGAAAACAAGAATTTGCATCTGTCAACTTTTTTTTTTTTTTTAAGGGGGGGGCATTGGTCAACCTTTTTCTTCTGATAGTTCCCCTTCTTCCTACCTCAGATAATCAAATCTAAATGAGATGTTCTCACTGTACACGCCGTCTTCACTTACCCAAAATAGAGCTCTTTATGAGGGTGCTTTCTTGTGAACGTATGTTTAGGCTGAATCTTCACTGAAAATCTTTCGCAAATGTCATGATCCCGGCTTGATCACTCAATGTGAATTAGGGACCGCATGACCGTTTTTTTTTTACCAACATCGTGGAATAAGGGGTCAATTTCAAGCAATGTCCGCGGACAACCGCGGACAAAATAATCCTCGAAATATAGAAAATAGGGGGGCAGAGGTGTCCTCGAAATTGATAAATAGGGGTCATGAAAAGGGAAAAGAGAAAACATAACTGGGAAGAAAAAATTTCGGAGCCCAGTCGTGATTCGGAAAAGCGCGCCCCGCGCCTGCTTTTATCAATCTTACACCCGGTTCATGCCCAAAGAAAAAGTCCTCAACAGAACGCATGCAGATAGCACCCGTACTGTACTAATGCATATTAACTAAAAAAGAATTATAAATGTCTTGTCCTTGAAATATGGTAAAATAGGGGTAAATTTGCAAAAGTGTCCTTACAATCTTAAAAATAGTGGTATTAAAAGGTATGATTTTGTCCTTGTTTTGACGTAAAAAAGGGGTTGGAATTCACAAAATGTCCTTGAAATTAACAGCAAAAGAAGGTTATTTTCAGTTGTGGTAACGGTCATATGCGTCACCCTCTACGGGGGAGTGACCCCACCGGGGTCATGATCTATCACAGAATCAACTTGTATTGAGATGTTGGTACTGTACATGCAGTCTCCACTTACCCTACATGGACCTCTCTGTAAGGACGCTACTGACAATCGTGCCAATCGTGCAGCACACATGCGCATGCTCGAATGTCAAACTCTGTGCAGAAGAAGCATGATTTGCTTTATATGAAGATGCCTTTCCTGTGAATAAGGTATTTGAAGTATGGTCAAGTTTGAGATGGATTTGAGATGACTAGGCTTAGATAGGGTACATGAATGTGGCCCCGGTACTACTTCCTACTACAGGCAAACCTGTATTAGTGGCCACCTGTCTATAGCAGCCAACCTGTCTATAGTGGTCACTAAAATAATTCCCCCCGGAGAGAGATCATGTGTGAAAGAACCTGTCTATAGCAGCCACCTGTTTATAAAGGCCACAATTTTTGTTTCCCTTGGGTGGCCACTATAGACAGGTTTCACTCTATATCGTACAAATATCGTCCTCTGTGTGCATGGCCCTTTGGGAATTCAGGAGGAGGATGCAGATGAAACAACTACAAGCAATTAGTCCTTTAATTCCTGGCTTCTCTAATTCCCATGGAATTAGTACAGGACCCACCAGGGTCTGGCAAGCAAGAGGTTAAAGACACGGTCAGGATACATCACAGAAGGTCACACTTCTACTGGCATGAAGCTACAGTCGACACTCTACACACAGACACACTGCTAGTAAACAGGCTGACTAATGACAAAAGCTACTCTCACACGGAGACTACGTCTATTGCTGCAGAAGCTAAAGTCGACAGAAGCGGGAGGTGGAGGAGATGACGACAAAACGATGGTGTTTGGTGGAAAAAAGGGCACACGTAATGAGCACAAGCTTCGAGGCATGTCATGCAATACGGGAGGGAGGGAGGGGGAGTTGGAAGAGGGGGGAGGGGGAGTGAGGAGGGGGGCGGGACAAGCAATGAGGTGATGAAGGTGAAAATGAAATGAGAAATAAAAATGGCATACCAGACTTTCTGATTGTGAGAGGGTCGACACACTTCCTGAGGAAGAAACGGCAGGCTCACAACAAGCAGAGCTGCAGGGGGAGAGAGAGGGAGGCAAGCAAGAACAAAAACAACACCCACAAGACCGCGACGCCGCCGCTGCCGATGACCTCGCCGACCCCACCGACCCAGTGTCAAAGGTCATCAAGCGATCGTCCATCTCCTCCTGGAAGGACAGACTTGTCTTGAGGCAGATCCCCGACTCGAGAGTCTCTCTACCGTCCACCTCCACCCCACGGCCACCCCCACCCCCTCGAGGGTCGTTCCCCCCTCCCGCCGCCCCTCCCCCTCCCTTAGCCCCCAGTCCCGCCCCCCGGGGGCGCCCTACGAGCACCAGGCCCTCGGTATCGAGGCCGTAGCTCTCCGTGCCCGATGTCTCCTCGCTACTCCGGCCCTCCCTGCTACTGACCGAGGCGTGGAAGGAGGCGAAGATCACGTCGCCAGGGACCAGACCAGACATCTTCTGCAGGGCTGCCAGGTTGCACGTACAGCAGTCCTCCTCCTCTGGGTCAGAGGTCAGGGCGTGGTGGTGACGGCGACGAGACTTCAGGCAGCAACACCTGTATGAAACAGCACAGGTCAACCACCATTAATCCATTTACTACATGAACCAGAGCCACATTGCATAAACCTTACCATTAATAGTAACTCTGCAATCAATGGTAACTTCCATGGTAACACCATTGAACAGCCAATCAAATTCAAGGTTGCTATACAAGTTGCCATTGACAACAAAGTTACCATTAAAGTTTTATGAAACAGGGTCCACATATACCCAGATCCCAAATGTCAACTCAGAAATGGGAACAGTGCGATAGTTTGTGGATCTCTAACCTGCACTCTCTCCTCATTGTCCAACAGACATTGTACCAGTAACAGTGCGATAGTTTGTGGATTCCTTAGTTACCATCTCTGGCCATGTATAGCTGTCTATTGCACCAGTAACAGTGCAATAGTTTGTACCTTTGTGGATTCCTTAGTTACCATCTCTGGCCATGTATAGCTGTCTATTGCACCAGTAACAGTGCAATAGTTTGTGCCTTTGTGGATTCCTTAGTTACCATCTCTGGCCATGTCCAGCTGTCTATTGCACCAGTAACAGTGCGATAGTTTGTGGATTCCTTAGTTACCATCTCTGGCCACGTACAGCTGTCTATTGCACCAGTAACAGTGCGATAGTTTGTGGATTCCTTAGTTACCATCTCTGGCCATGTACAGCTGTCTATTGCACCAGTTAACAGTGTGATAGTTTGTGGATTCCTTAGTTACCCTCTCTGGCCATGTACAGCTGTCTATTGCACAAGTAACAGTGCGATAGTCTGTGGATCTCTTACCTGCACTCTCTACTCATTACACAGCAGCCTTTAGCACCGTGCACCAGCACATAGCCCTTCCAGCCATAGGCTGCCGCTGCAAATTTGAAGTTATGGTGCAAGTCCTCAAACAAGTTCATATCTTCCTGAAATGATAACAATGCAAACGAGGGGAACAATCAATGAACGCAATAAAACTTAATCAAACTAAATGAGTTACATGTACATGCCTAGCGCAGCACAAGCACTACACTCAAATCTTACACCAATAATTTGTGTAGTGTAGAATGATATCAGCATTTCAGAAACCTACACTAGAAATGCTGTATCTATGTATAACCACAGCTACTAAGCTACTTAATTTGCTACTTCTAGTATTAATATTATTAGCATTACTACTATCAACATTACTTCAATTCATATTTATACCACTCTCTCTACTCACAAGTTACGAGAGTCCAGAAAGGTGGTGGCCTGGAGTGACTGGAGTTCCTAACTGGAACCTAAAGACAGAGCTTTCGGGCAAGTTCTTGATGGCCGATACCAAATACCAAATACCAAATACCAAATACTAAGTAAATACCAAATACCATACACTAAATACCAAATACTACATAAATACCAAACACCAAATACTAAATACCAAATACTAAATACCAAATACTAAATAAATACCAAATACCAAATACTAAATACCAAATACTAAATAAATACCAAATACCAAATACTAAATAAATACCAAATACCAAATACTAAATACCAAATACCAAATACCAAATACCAAATACCAAATACCAAATACCAAATACCAAATACCAATACCATTACTACTTCCACTACCAATACCACTAGCACTGTAATTACCAGTACCACACCCACTACTCACAGGTTTATGAAAGTCCAGAAAGGTGGTGTCTGGCGTGACTGCAACTCCTGACAGGAACCTAAAGACGGAGTTCTGAGGCGAGTTCTCGATGGCTCTCCGTCGTTGCTTCTGCTCTTCTCTCAGCAGCATCAGCCCCGCCAAGACGTCCGTGGGAACTAGGTCAAGGTCGCGGAAGAAGTCCGCGAAGAGGATGGACAGGTCAGCGAACGCGCTCTGTGAAGAGGGGACATCAGGACAGGAACACAAAAATAAGATTTGTATCCTAATTTAGGATGACTGCCATTTTGTGCTTCCTCACATGACTGCAAGAGAAGAATTACTCGCTCTTAAAAGCAATGTCCTTTTAAGGAGTAATAACTTTTTTTTTTTAATATTGTTTTGCTTTCTTTATGAGGTTTCATTCTCCTCAGGAGCTACATGGCCAACAACAAGACTACCTTATATCACATCCTAAATCCAATATTAAGTGCTTCATCAGCTACATGTACATACATGTACATGTATGTATAGATATTTTTACAAATAAGTCATTGTTAATAGACATACATGTAACCTCTCTGAAAGAAAATACCTGATCATATTTATTGTACTTACTTCTTGCACCTCTGCACTTGTTGATGTACAGCATAACCAGAAGCGAAGTCTTTTAGCCCAGTTCTGCTCATATTTTGCTACAGTTTTTCTGTTTAGGGAAAAATTTGAAAGAGAGGAAGAGGTAGAGGGGGAGAGTGAGAAATAGAGGGAAAGATAGAAGCAGGAATTGAGAGAATAAAGGAGAGCAATAGACAGATGAAGAAAGAGGAGAGAGAGAAGTAGAGAAGTGAAGAAAAGATTATAAAATATTTTGCAAGCTAAACATACAAAGTGGGCACAAACACAGATTAAAAAGTTGGCACATGGTGAGTTGACCATGAGTTGACCATCGAAGACCTTAATGTACAGCACAATGATAGAGTAATTGAACTTACACCATTCTCCATGCCAAGGCAACAAACATTTATGAGTTATCTATTAATTACGAGACTACAGTTTTATGGTCTATCATTCTTTTATCACTGATCAGAATTTCAGAAACTTGATCACTAATAAACTTTTACCATGTAGACCATGAACGTTGTACATGTACATGTACCTGTAATAAAATCTTACAGAGTTACAGGTATGAAATTATACCGCAACTCTCCAGTTCGTTGCTTTCAATGTTGATAATCAATATCTGACAGGTTTAAGGAACCTAAGATCCAATAGCATATTCTATGACAAAAATGATGAGTGGTAAAATGCATTTTAGCGTAGATTCTTACAGTGATCTACGGACACGTATTTCATTCTCCTTTGCATCATTGGACTCTGGTCTATTGGATATAAAATCTAACTTCACTGATCCACACATTTCCTTCTTAGCCTAAGTAGAAGGCATTTGTGCACCTGCTGCAAACAAAACATTTCCCATTGATCTGAAAGGCAACCATGTAGTTTATCAGGACAGAACACCGCTGGGCCCCATTGCATAAAACTCTACCATCTATAGTAACTTCCATGGTAACATTGCTTGACAGCCAATGAAATTCAAGGTTTCCATAGAAATTGCCATTGGGAGCAAGTTACCATCAATAGTAATTTTCATGCAACAGGGCCCTGATCTGTATGTGAAGTGAAACATGTTTGCTCCATTCATTGCACAGATTCAAAATGATCAATTTCACTATGCAGATAATGCAGCTGCTGTAGCAGAAATATTTCGGAATGAACATCACATGATTACACTGGCACACACTTTACATAGCCCTGTAATAAAGGTGGAGCTGGGGGAGGGGGGTAGCTGCGCCTTTAGCTCAGGTGAAGCTTAGCTCACTTCTTGTTCACACTAAGTCTTTATCAAAGTGGGTTATTTGTGGGCTACAATTTGCTAGTTTTGGTCTAGAGAGAACGCAATTTCAACTTCGGGCTTATTTCCACAATCAGAGAATATAGCTAGCTATTAATTTTCTGCTTATGATCTCATGGAGACACAATTTCAACATTGGGTTCATTTTCCAGATCAGATTTGTAAGCTAACATGGCAGGCGCGCCTTGCATTTAAATCACAAGTCCACCCCAGCCCTATAGGGGGTTGACAGGTCCAGGGTTATAGAACCATTAGCGATATCAATTGCCCTCTTTGAAATGTGGTGAGCTTCCAATCCCTGCAGGAACCCTCCATTCAGAGATCTCAGAGTCAGGGTCACTAGATGTATGCTGTAAGGTGCGTTTATGCTCAATTTGCAAAGGCAGAATCAGCGTTTTGAAACGTTGATTGACATCCCTCATCCAAAATGCTGTTTGCGGAGTACTGTTTATGCTCAATTTACGAGGGCAGGATCAGCATGTTGAAACTTTGATTGAAAACCCTTATCCAAAACGTACAGTACTGTTACTGTTGAGACGACGACATTTAAACATACATACATGTGAACAGCGTTTATGCTTCCCCATTTAACGTGATTAGGCAGATCGTCAATGCACATCTTTGAACTTATGAAATCATGTTTTCGAACAGTGTTTATGAGCATGAATGCAACAGCGTTTTGAACTAAGCATGTATCAAAACCTCTTGAAATTACGTTTTAGAACGGTGTTTATGAACATGAACGCAACCGTGCTTTGAACTCAACATGTATTAAAACGCTGATTTTGGCCCCCCAAAGTTGAGCATAAACGCACCCATATTCAACCCCAACCTCTTTTTTTATGCTATTCATAGCTGTCTGTCAGCAGCCACAAATCTGAAGTGATGCCATGCTATTAAATTGACAATGGACTACGTCAAGGCTCGTGAATAGGATTGCCATTACATGTTTCCAGTTCACTGACCAATCACACAATATAAAGAGCGCTTGATGGAATAGACCAGATCGTAAATACACCATGGTCGGACAATCCACTGAATAAATACTACTAGACTGCTGACTGGGATTTTTTCATGAAGCTGTGTTGGATGATGAATGTAAAGACATTTTACTGTGTGCCCGGAACAACAATAGATGCAGATGCACATGGCGGAATGTTCTTTCACTACCTTCTCAGAGCTGAATAGCTGCCATATTTGCATGATAATAGATTGAAGCGTGGTCGACTATCTAATGAATTCTCTTTTTACTCTGTGAATAGTGAAATTGATCTGGGGTCATTTCCTACCAGCAATTATCTGCTCATGCGCAAATTGCAATTACGAAGTGGCTTATTGTATTCCTTGTTCACGCTTAATAACACATGAAAAATTTTATGTGAATTACAGACTGTGACTTTACAGTGTACAATGTACATATAAAGGGCTCACAACAGCTTTCTTTCAAAGGAGGACCAAATGTCCAGTTTAGGGTTAATGTGTACAGGGCATCTGTTTAAGTTTGTAGATATTGGCTGCGTAACATTAATGTTCATTCATGAATTGTGCTGTATCTGCAATATTTTCTTAGATCTTGGTAGGATTCGAGTCTGTCAATCAAAAAATTAACATCTCTATAAAAATTGGTGCAAATAAAAATATCTCTCTCCATGTGATAAGCCATAATAAATAATGTCAGCACTGCATGGGTGCATAATATTGCATTGAGTAGCCTGGGAGAAAGACTATTATGGAATGCAACATAGCCAGACCTCCTAGGAAATGAGGTATTTCATTGTGCGACGGGTCTAGACGTTAACATGAACTTGGCGTCACAGATTCCCAGCTTGCTGAGCAGTGAAACAGGGCATTCTACCTACCTAGTTCTTTCCAATGATGTCCGCTGTTCCATACAACGTACCATACACCCATACAAGTGTATTTGTACCCTTTTGTTACACACAAACACTGCTATCCATTACAGCTAAATATGAAGTAGGGACACCTACCCAATTTCCCTGTAATTACAGCAAAATATCAAGTCATGACACCTACATATGTATATTCCCGGTTTCGCTGTAATTACAACAAAATGCCAATGCAAAATACCTACCTAGTTTTGCTGTAATTACAGCAAAATGGAATTGTGCTAAGCCTAGATTTTTTAAATGAAGAAATGCTTTTATTTTTTATGATGCTGTGTTTTAGCTCAGTGACAGCAGATTTTTAAGAAACTTGGGAAAGGTGCAAATCATAACCAAATTACCTATGTTATGGCTATCTTTCAGCCAAGCATTACATAGTTGTGTCCTACATGTACACATCTAGCACAGATATCTAACAAAAGTCACATTCTCTCCTTGAGCTGCGGGTAAAAGATTTTCTGGTGACCACCCTGAGCTGGTCGCTACTTACAGCTGTCTCTGCTCATTGCGTTCAACTCTGCTAGCTGTTCTCTTCATGTTCCTTTCCTTCTTAGACTTTTTTAACTTTACAAATGATGCTGTATTTTTGCTCAGATAGAGCAGATTTTGAAGAAACTTGGGAAACATGCAAAGTGCCCATGTGATTGTTTTCTTTGTGTTTTTGCTCAGTTAGAGCAGATTTTGAAGAAACTTGGGAAATGCGCGAAGCACCCATGTGATTGCTTTCTTTGCGCCAAGCACTACATACATAAAGTTGCATACCCCGCGTCCAGCAAAGATCTGACAAAAAGTAAAATTCTGCCTGTTTCAGCCGCAAGTCAAAGATTTTCTGGTGACCACCCTGAGCTGGTTGCTACTTACAGCTGTCTCTGTTCATTGCGTTCAACTCTGCTAGCTGTTCTCTTCATGTTCCTCTCCTTCTCAGTCTTTTTTAACTTGACAAAGCTCTTCCCTGCTCCATCCCATGTGCACATCAGCATGACTAGCACCACAAGCACCATCACAAAGTGGAATATAATCAGACCTAGAGAAAGAGAGAGAAAGAAAACAAGACAATATATTAATTTCTGCCTTTTTATATCATGCATTAACCTAGAACTAAGGCTAATTATGCACAAATGCTATGTCACAGTGGAATATAATCAGACATAAAGAGAGAGAGAAAATAAAATCTATCATGTTCCTCTTTTCATATTGTGCACACATGTAATTAACTAAACTCAAAAAATGGAATTTAATCAAACCTAAAGTGAAAGAGAGAAAGAAACATGACAATTAATTAATTTCTTCCCTTTTATATATTATGCAGTAGACTAGAACTTAGGCTAATTACGTGCCAATGTTACATCACAGAAAGAAGCTAAACTCACAAAGTAGGACATATAATCAGACCTAAAGAGCGAGAAGCAAAAAAAAAAGTCTATCATGTTCCTCTTTTCATATTGTGCACAAGTATTACTAGCATCACTCACAAAATGATGAGGAATCGACAAAATAAGTGCAAAAGACTAATTTACAGTTGACCACAAAAAAGAAAAAGAAAAAGTACTGAAGAACCGGTACGGTACATGTACGTGATTAGAGATTAACATACAAAAGAAACAAACACCTATGTACTTATTATTCATATGTTCTTGTATATATTTTGTGTAAAACATGTGGAAAGGAAATGATAATGCAAATTCAAAATTCTATTCAAATAAAATGTACAATTTACATACATACACACACACACACACACACACACACACACACACACACACACACACACACGCATGCACAACAGACAAAAACACACTCCAAACACGCAAAAAGTAAATTTACTGAGAACATTATAAAAAAAATGCTTTTTAAAAAATTAAAAAGCATTTAACTCTCTCATTACCATTGGCATGAATATGTCTAGTAAGCCAATGGGGTTTCCAAGGCCTGGTAATATAAAGGCTGAATACATTAAGCGGCTGACTACCATTGATAGTTGCACGGAATAGATTACAACTAAAGAGAACATAGACTCCAATAGACAGTCCCTGTGGCCTCAAAGATCCCATCATGCACATGAACATCATCTGTAAGCATAGCCTACTGCTGTCTCCCCAGGGGATCCTTTTCAATTACCCCTGTCAATCATTCCCTTAGCCTGATCTCCAGGCTGTTGAAACATTTATAATCCAAACTGAGAAATTTAAAAGTCTTGTGCTCAGACAGAAGATTACCATAGTCACTTAACCATTCTCCTTTTTTTTCAGTAGCCCCATTCATGTACCATAATCGCGATAAAACCGCATTATTACTGATACACGTTGGTAAGAAAGTTTCCAGCGAGCGAGTTCATATGTACCAAGAAACCCTAAATATTGCAGTATTTTGGACACAGAGGACTCTCCCCACACACCTAGTTAGAGCAAACACCCGATGTTGACATATTCCACTGAAGCCACGTGAGTGTTGCAATAAGCGTATTGCATGCCAGAAAGCGATGCATAAGGTGCACCACTACGGCTATTTTGCAGATGCAGTTTATAAGATTCGCTTACCCCAATATTGCTGTATTATTACTAGGTCTCCATCCACAAAATAGCTGCAAAATAGGCAGAAAAAGGAGGAAGCAAATATCGTGTTATCTGACTGATTCCCGTTCATATACACAGCGATCGGAAATGCATCAGCAAAATGTTGTGCTCATTTTGTGGATAGATGGAGTAAATGACGGGGTTATTGAATCATTTGGATTAGCATTGCCCATAAGCCTGGAACGCAAGCTATCATTCTCAGTGATAGCGTCTGTTGATATACGCTACTACATGGCATCATCAATATTTAATGTACTGACATCATCTCAGCAGGACCTTGGCACAAATGTTTGCTCTGTGTACTACCACTCAACAAAATGCAGTTCACTTTCACTCAATCATAGTTTTTACAAACTGACAATGTTTGCTCTTAGCACTAACATTCAACATTACTGAAATTCACTTTCGCTCACTTATAGTTGTACTGACCGACCCAAAACGAAACGTACGCGTAAAACAGATGAGTTAGCAAACAAAAAGCACTTATGGAGCCTAATGACGTATGAAGTGCCGTAAGCTCTATGAATACATCCCTTTTTTTTTCTTCAATTTCAGAAACTCATTAAAGGAAAATGAAATGGGTTTTGGTAGTATTTGATGATACCAAAGCACTTATTAGCAATTCAACAGTCAAGCAATACGAGCAACCAACATTCTAGCAAATTTATTTCTTAGCATTTGTTGCTTTGCATCAATTCCCTTATTGTTTGTTTAGTTAAATTTTGTTTTTCTTTTTTATACATGCCCTTATTCTGGACACAAACTCACAAAGCGAGTAGAAGGTTTCTTAATAGGATTCAATGACTTCATTTACACAGAAACAAGGGATGATATATTCTTTGCTTTACTGGTAATCTCCATAGTAACAATATTGATTAGTTGATTTGTTATATAAGCATATCAAAGTGACGAAAAGGAATACCAGACAGGTACTTGAGCCTGCTTGTTGTACTGGGGATTTCTTTTAAAAACTAGAGAAATTTTACTGCATGCAGTCAGCACGTAAAATATGCCTCTCCTCTCCCGAGCCATGTTGCATACTAGTATAGGTTTTCAATTGTTGTAACATACAATCAATGGTAACTACCATGGAAGCAACCAATGAGCTCTCATCATTGCACCTGTTGCCATAGCAGTTACCATTGATGGTAAGTTACAATAATTGAAAATGTATTGAAAGCTGTCTGCAACATGGCCCTGGGAGTAATTGAACCTGCTTTTACTGAAGTGGGTTTTTTTTAAAACGAGAGAAATTTGATTGCATGCATTCGGCAGAGTTTGCCTCTCCTCTCCTGTTCACACAGTGAGGTATTGTCACAATCTGCATTTCCTTGTCAAGTGCTATAAAAAAAAAGTGCTACTTGACTATAATCTTGATATTTGTAAGTGACTCCATTGAGAAAGCACTGCCATATCATCGCTGTATCATTCAAGTTTGGTGAGAGTTGGTAAAATGAGTTATCACATTAACCTTTAACATGTCACTAGTGGATTATTTCCCCATTAATACACACAAATCCATTAGAACAGCATTTTGCCAGGCACACGAAGGATTTAACAGTGAAATTGCAAATCTGACTGCTTCGTTACTGCAAATACATGTACATGTACTGGTACACAGTAGGGGCTTCTTCATTAGCCCGATGTGGGCGAAATAGTGAGCTTGTTCTGTTCGGGTTAGCTAGCCAGATCACGAAATAGCTAGCTTTTTGCGTCTTCATTAGCCAGATCAGGCAAAATAGCTCACTATTTGGTCGAGAAAATTTCCCAAAAAATCTTGGGCTAGATGGAGCTAACTCGGAGCGTTTTCATTAGCCTGAAAATTTCTCGATCCCGGCATGCATCAGCGCCCACGAGGCATTGTTTAATACGTAATAGGGTTTTACACGTGCGTGAATGCAAGCTCACAACAAAAGCCATGCGGCCATGGCCTATTCCTGTCGCACACTGCTGGTATGTTCAAAACTCTGGATAATTTATGCAACCCGAGCTCGAGTTTACGTATCACGAGTTTCGAGCTCATGAAGACGCTATTGCAACTTCAGGCTAGTTCCCCGGATCAGCAAAATGGCTCGCTAATTCGTCTGATCGGGCTAATGACAACGCACCTAAAGACTTCTGCCAATACAAAGTTTTCTTGTAAGAAGGATTCACCGAGGCTCATTTAATCCCCCTATTCAACAGGATATCTCTTGGCAGATGGGTCTTCTTCAAGGTATTCTATTAAACAGGAAGAACATGCGGATTATTACCAGTAGGAACTGGTTTGTATGACTTCAGGGAAACACCTGTATCCTACAAAGTACCTACATCATAAACAGCCAGAAGCCAAATTGGGCTACTTGCATTTAAATCTATAGATGCTACTATTAATGTCAAAAATGTACCTGTTATTGAGATATGTACAGTGTGTTAACCTTTTGTGTGCCAGATGAACTGCCATTCGATGGGATTTGTGTGTATTACAAGGCAGCTATGGCACATAAAAATATGCTACATATCATGCCTTTTATTTTACATATGGACATGTCAATGTACATTGTACATGTACATGTATTTGGCATAAAATGTACAGTGAAGCTTCATGGCTGAGGAATACTTATCATACTTATTTTTTCTCTACTGCAATCATGGTTTTGCTGCCATGTGTGCTGCTCTGTATGACAGAGGCATGAAAATCAAAACATATATCATATTATGAGAATGGCTGAATTTCCAATTTATAGATATTAATGTTTACAATTCACTAACCATGTGACCCCACAAAACATGGCACCACCTGTTCCCCAAAACAATCCCCCCCCCAAAAAAAAAAAAAAAAAATAAAAAATAAAAAATAAAAAATAAAAAATACACAAATACAAAAATACAAAAATACAAAAATATGCAATATTTACAATACAGTGCGAAATCATATGAAATTGTATTACTATTATGAGCCTAAACTTTCCACAATTTACCTTATCCCCCTCTATCCCCTCTGCCCCTTAAGTGCCAAATCCACCAATCAAGCATGTTACAGGCAGTGGTATTGGCTTTGGGGCTGTCATCATCGGTAAAGTGGATCTCATAAAGGTGACTGCCTTCGCGAGGTGAAAAGAACCTTTGATGCCAGTGCAGCTTCGCACGTAGTCAGGAAGTCAGTGAATCTCCTATTAACTGTAATTTATTTGCCATATTACGCATGTCTGAAGACCCATTTCCACTGAATATTTTCCCCATTGACTGTGCTTTCGTCAGGCGCCTTACCAACTTTGTACTTTTAGTAGGCTGCGCTTATAAGATATTGCGTTCACAGAATCCTTGTTATTAAAGGGAATATACAGTAGAAGAGGACAAAAGAGCTTTCAAAAGGTGATCATGAGCACTCTCCTTGCCACTGGTCTTTAAAATTCACCTATTGTCCATTTTAGAAACTTACTAAAAGTTATTTGCCCTCAAATGATCCACATTTGGAGTAATTTAAAATTAAATCACACATCCTCAAGGCCCAAACATTTTGAGGATTTTTTATTTAATCACTAATTACTCCAAACTTTAAATTTCTCTGAAAGATTTGTAAGAATATTTTCTGGCTAGAAACACGATTTTGAACCAAAGTACGTTTCAAAAACGTGTTTCAAACCTGAAAAAATAATATGAACACACTCTTAGTTTGCAGACACAAATCCTTGTCGAATCGACAGAAAGTGAGTCTAAATTGATGGGTCTGAAATGCGAAGACTAACTCATGATTGTATGTTTCTTCATGAATGAGACATGAGCAGCACGTCAGGCTGAAGCCTTTTTTCCATGCACAGACTTGAGACGGTTTCATAATAAAAGTCTGTGCCCTACAGACTACCACATTTTCCTAATGTGTGCATTAACAAATTTTCTCATAACTCCCTAGCAACGCATTATCTCAATCACATTGTACCTAATGATTCACTTTCAATGGCTGGAATGCATTCTGAATTATTATTGCTAGTCGGAGAGGCTTCGGGATTACCATTGGTGATGTATCATTTGAACAGCGTGCATAAAATGTGCATGTACGGAAATGGGTCTATTGTGCAAATTGAAAGAACCAGTCAAAAGCAAATTAGGTATATTGCCATCATCAATCATCTGTTTTTCATATCAAATGCATGAACCAGTTTGATGTTGAAACATAGTAAACATACATGTACATCAGTACTGCAATAAACACTAGGGGTAAGGGTAATTAACAGAAATTTGTAAATGAACTGCACAACTGAGGGTGTCTGTTTCATGACAGCAGGGCCCTGTTGCATAAAATTTACCACTAAACTTTGCTTCCAATGGTAACTTCTATGGAAACCTTGAATTTGATTGGCTGTCAAGTTATGATACACTGTATCATGACCATGGCAGAGTTTTCATTAAATGATAAGTTTTATGCAATGGGGCCAGGTATGAAAAAATTAGCCCCTGAAAATGCTTTTTCTTCAGAAATGTTCACCAGCCTGGATGCCAAGGCTAACTGTCTGTACATTACCGGCACATCATAAAAAACAAGGCATACATGTATACATAAACCCTTTTCTCATTGGGTTTTCTTAGCCCAGTACTCTCTTTAGCCCCGTACTATCCTAAGCCAGGGACTATTTTTTGAAGCTTTTCACACCGGCATTTCTTAGCCCCGTACTATTTCTTAAACCCAACTAAGGAAATCCACGCTATTCCCACTCGAAATTGTTAGCCCCGGACTTTCTCGACAGCTTATGAATATTTATGAGTGTATGTCTTGCACATGGGCTCTATACCACTACGCATCAAGGTCACTCACCCGTAGGGCATTATCTGATTGGTCTCGGCGCCTCGGCCTTGGGAGCTGACACCGCATTTCCTTAGCCCCGTACTATTTTTTGTTTCTGTTCTCACTGGTGCTCTTAGCCCCGGACTATTTGGCTTGGCCCTGCAATTGCGAGGTTAGCCCTGCTTTTTTGCAGGGCCAAATAATCCCGGATTATTAGTGGGGATAGCCCACTTTGGTGAAAACAAGTGAGAACAGAAAGTGGCCTAAGCTTAGCCCCGTACTATAGGTGGGCCAAGGAAATTTTTGCCAGTGAAAAAAGCATAATAGAAGACACAGAGCTTAGAATGCAGATGTCCAGGGCACTGTAGCATAAAACTTACCATTGATGGTAACTTTGCTACCAATGGCAACTTCTATGGAAACCTTGAATTTGATTAGCTGTCCAGCAATGTTACCATGTCACCATGGTAGTTACCACTGATGGCAGAGTTACCATTAATGGTAAGTTTTATGCAATGGGGCACTGAACAGACATACATGTACTTGTACCTACATTTGTAAGCAACCAAGTACTGTCTTGAGATGGACATCCCCCTTGTCACCCCACGATCAAATCTCCTTGAAATATTATCATCTCTTTGGTAGTATGTGGTGTATTCCAAACCAAGGCCCTGTTGCATAAAATGTATATTGATGGTAACTTTGCTATCAATGGCAACTACTATGGAAACCTTGAATTTGACAGTACTGTCCAGCAATGTTACTATGTTACCATGGTAGTTACTATTGATGGCAGAGTTACCGTTAATGGTACGTTTTATGCAAAGGGCCCCAAACCTCATTATAAATACAGATTTCAAAACAAAATTAATGAGCACATCTTTCCCCAAGACACCTAGTAATTAGAGTCCTTTTTTTTCTCTCTCGCAGGTCATTAATACCCAATATAGATCTCAATGTGCGTACTGTAGCTTTTGCAGTCTTACATAGCTGTATTCCAAACCAAACATCAAAAAAAGACAATTAAAAAGGAGATTTTCTTTGCCCCAAGCAGCTAGTATTACATCCTCTCATCTCACTTGCAAGTCAATAACACACACGCAAATTACAAATTTCAACGGTAACAAATAAACTGAGTTGTTTTCTGCCTAAGGCACCTACGCGTAGCAATAAACTTAATCATTTCATCTCACTTGCACATCAATAACACACGAGACATGAGAGTGTACAGTCAATATGGGTCCCTAAGCTTGCCAGTCTTACAGTTCAGTGCTGCATTGCGAACCAAATCTTAGATCAATTTCAAAACAATGGGAAATGAGTTCTTCATTGCCTAAGGCACTTCCATCAGCATGTCCATGTACATGTAAATGTACATGTAGTACTAAACAGCATCCTTTTATCTCACTTGCACCTCAATAAAACACACAAAAATGAGTGCATGTGAAATTGGTCTACATGTAAACCCTACAGTTTTTAATACACTACAGTTCTGTTTTATCAACCAAATCTTAGACAAATTTCAATGGTAATTGAACATTCTTTGAATGTCTCCTTGGTGAGAGGGTACTAATAAATAAAACATGATTTTAACTTTTGTAACACCAGGGGGGCATTTCATCAACATTTTATCAACATTTTTCGTCTGACAAGTTGTCTTTCTCCGACAGTTACCATAGTAACAGTCAGATGCTAGTGCTGCTCAGCCAATCAAAACTGAGGATTTCACTGAAATTGTCAGCACTGACAACTTTCATGAAATGCTCTCCAGGTTGTTGTATTCTTTCAGGATATTTGAGCAAACTTATGGGGTGGAGAAAGATAGAGAACAAGTGAAAAGAGGGGAGATTATTTTTTCTTACTTTAAAAACATTCACACAAAACTGTTTTAAGCTTTAGTTTTCAGTGTTTCAACCAAATTTACATAAAATAAGATGGAAGTACTGTAGAAGGAGAGTGCTATTGGTATACAGAGAAAGAAGGGGAAAAAGGATCAAAGCAATTGAGATTTTCTTTGCCTAAGGCACTTCCATCAACATGCAGTATCCTTTCATCTCTCGTGCACGTCAGTAAAGCCCAGAAGCTGATGATGTCATATATCAGTATGCCCAAGCTCTGCAAACTACAGTGTACATGTAGCATCAATATGCTTGTTCAAAATCATGTTAAATGTGCAAATTATTTTGCATGAACTGCTATGGATCACTCCATGCTTCAATGCCAATGTCTGAATATGTACAAACCCTATGAGAACCTATGAAATTGTTAATTACCATGGCAACATGTGCAATAATGAGAGCTCATCAGTTGTTACCATGGTAGTTTCCATTTATGGTAAGTTACAATAATTGCAAACATATGCAAGATGGCCTTGTGTAGAGAAATCACCTGCCTTTAAAGTCCACATGTGTTTTTTCCCAATGAGCGTGTTTCACTGGAACCTTATCAGAGTAACTAGTGCATAAAGACCACCTGCTCACAAAGACCACATTTCTTCTCTCTATTGAGCGGTCTTTCTATACAGGAGGGTGTTCCACCAAGCTGTTCTTAAGCTACGTGTAAGAATGACTTAAATATGCATGACTGGTGACCCTTTCTAGCGCTAAATAAGATTTTTTTTTGTTGGTTCCTGTTTTAACAAAGTGGGACTTGATTTCCAACAATCCTAATCATACTTAACAAATCATTAACTTTGTATTCAGGCACTTGTGAACAACAAGAATTTTAATGTACAAACATCAGATTTGAACTTTAGCTGATGGGAATCAAGATCATTGAGAATCTGATTTAGCACAAGAAAGCATCACCAGTTGTGGTTAAGTCCTTCTTAGCTTTAATAAAAAACAGCTTGGTTTGACTGTAGTGGCTACATATAAAATAATACACATCGGACTATATAGTTTGACATCATCACTACCTACCAACCACTCAGAGACATACTGTAGGGGAAGATTCCTATAATAACAACCATTTTTTATAGAGTGCTTTGCTGGTGGAAAGTCTTGCTCTAAGCATTCACTTATTACCCTGCCCCCTTCAACATATCCACCCCTGAGGCTGGTTCATCTAATTTGATTAGGAATCAAATATGATAATATATAAACCAGTGCTCCCTGTTAGTCTGCTGATTCAGACCCTAGCCAGTCAGTGAATCTGATTCAATGGGTCTGGAATGAATAGAATACCATCACAATGTATAGTATGTACATGCTTTTGAACAGCAAGTCAGTGTATAGCCTTTCTCCCAGATCTACACGTGCTGCACATGTATGTTACTTACACATATTTTTGCCAAACACAAAGGCTGGCACAATGATACAACACAATTCAGAAAATTCACAAATGCACAACACAACATGTACAGACAATAGGTGACTGGTCTACACTGTATAGGTCACTAGCTAGCAATCAGCGGTTCATTTGAAGTGCATTGCTCCTCACAGAGATGGAGGTAACTCGTGCAACGCAGGAAGGGATAATCAATGAACAATCAGCAAAATGTTCACGTTCTTATTTACGCAGTTTGATGATCATCCGCAAAATTCACGATATTTAAAGGGATAGTTCAACTTGAAGTTAAGTTGGCTTCAATAAAAGCAGACGTATGAAAGAAACATCGCGTGCGTGGTCCTCACATATTGTGTGCTGTATGATTCCATACATTGCTCTCTATCAGTTATTGATGAAGGACTTATTTTTTCATACAGGTTTGTGTGTAAAAACATGTTTCTAATGATGTATCACATGCACAGAAAATCAACATTTTCACAAAAGTTTGTACACATCAAACATGTACACACACCTGTATGGCAGAGCGTCTTGCATGTGACTTAACAAAATCAAAACTTTAAACAACCATAACTTTCTTAATATCCTTTGACAGATTTTCATCAGACCTTTACTTATATGTTTCTTTCATGCTTCTACTTTCAATTTCTGGGTAGACTATTGCTTTTAAAACATCGCGAAATATATAATGTTCAGACTACTTATTTTGAGACAGTGTCATGACAGTGTCTGTGTCGGTAGACCTACTCCTCATTGAGACTCAGGGCTTTCCTTACCTAAGACTGTAGGCTCGACATAATGAATATTGCAGTCTCCCTGCAACGTCACCAACCATCAAATACTGAGCATAGACCAAATCAAAACTTTAAACAACCATATATTTATTAATATCGTTAAACAGCCTTTTATCAGACCTTCTATATGTTTCTTTCATGTTTCTTCTTTTCTTAAAACCGACTTAATTTCTGGGTAGACTATCACTTTTAAAAGATTGCACAATATACCATGTTCAGACTACTTATTTTGAAAAGTGTCTGTGTCGGTAGATTAACTCCTAAATGAGACTCAGGGCTTTCCTTACCTAAGACTGTAGGCTCGACGTAATGAATATTGCAGTCTCCCTGCGACGTCACAAACCATCGTATACTGAGCATAGACCACAGCAGGCCGAGGCATAAGAGTGCTGTGGGATGGGAACATAAATATAGATGACATTTATTAATGCAAATGACAGTAGTAGTTAAACTAGCAGTAAATATGATCTATTTTAAGATGGGTTAGCTCTTTCATAAAAGTCATGCAACTCGACATGGATTAGCAGTATACCCCTTACAAACTCAAGTTTAAAATTACAGTCAAAGCTTTGCTAACTTTTTCAGGAAGAGCAAACAAATAGGCTTATTTACACCACGTCTCATAGCGACCCTGATCTACACTACAGCTCAAAGAAATTGGCAAAGGGAAAGGGAAAGGGAAGAAAGGGAAGGAGCCGCAGGTTTAAACCGCGGTATATTTTGTCAAGTTCAGCATGAAACATGATGCTTTAGCGTAAAAAGCATGTTCCATGCTGAACTGGACAAAATAAACCACGGTTTAAAACTGTGGCTCCTTCCCTTTCTTCCCTTTCCCTTTCTTCCCTTTCCCTTTCCCTATTCTACTTCCTTTGAGCTGTAGTGTACATATATGTGCACTACTGTATCTCCCCGCTCAGTGTGTGACGCATTGGTCCAGGGAACTTGCTTGCATCAACACATGCACTGCCAGTGCAGACAGTGGTCTCCCATCTCTAGAACGGGTACGTTTTGGACGACTCATTCAAAACCTCCTCAAAATCTAGTGATCGATATAATTCTGTTCAAGATCAGTTTCCGATTCTATTACTGTGGGGGCAGCTTTGGGGCTGTTTTACAAAGCTGTTCTTAAGCTTCAAATGATTTTACACACAACTGGAATGACTGGTGACCCTTCCTTGTGCTAAATTAGATTCATAACAACTTTGATTCCTATCATCTTATGTTGAAATCTGATCATAATCAATCAAAAATCCTGTTGTGAAACAAGTATCTGAATACAAAGTTAATGATATGTAAAATTTGATGAGCCTAGTTGGAAATGAACTCCCACTCTATTAAAAAGGGAACAAACTGATTTAGCACAAGAAAGGGTCACCAGTCATGGATAAAGTCGTTCTTAGCTTAAGAACTGCATGGTGAAACATCCCCCTGATCTTCTATTTTCTGTGATATGTACACAGTTGTATTTTTCGACACTGCAGAAGGGCTGTCCTGCCTTTAAAGGGCTATACTGTACTGGGAAGACAAAAAAGCCTTCAAAAGGGGATCGTGAGTAATCTTCTTGCCAATGGTCTAAAATTTATGTACTGTTCATTTTAGAAACTTGCTGAAAGTTATTTGCCCTCAAATGATCCACATTTGGAGTAATTAGTGATTGAATCCCAAATTCTCAAAATGTTCAGGCTGAACAATTTCAGGATTTGGGATTTAATCCCTAATCTGTCAAAATGTGGATCATTTGAGGGCAAATAACTTTCAACAAGTTTCTAAAATGGACATTACATGAATATAAGACCATTGGCAAGAAGATTGCTTATGATCATCTTTTGAGGGCTTTGTTGTCTCCCCAGTACAGTATATTTCCTTTAAAGTGACAGGGAAAGTACTGGTGAAGATCATGGGACCGTCATCATACTGTACCAGTCCCCTTCTCCCATCACAAAGGATCCCAGTCTCATTTGATTTTAATGACTTTATCCATTGGGGATCATTCCATCATAATGATCTTGCAATAAAGCGATAAAGTGACATGTGGTCAAGGGAGAAGTTTTCTGCCATGATTTTTTAGTTGCCCATAAGGTGCGTCTTCATTAGCCCAATCAGACGAAATAGCGAGCTAGTTTGCTGATCCGGGGTACTAACCTGAAGTTACAATTGTGTCTTCATTAGCTCGAAACCTGGGATACGTAAGCTCGAGCTTGGGATGCAACATTATTTTGATGGTCGCGCATGTGAATATGTAGCGCAAGACGGAAATAGGCCACGACCACATGGATTCGGTTGTGAGCTTACTTTCACACACCAACAAAAACCTGAAGTAAACAATGCCTCAGTGCGCACTGATGCATGATGGGATCAATGGCTAATGAAAACGCTAATAGCTAGCTATTTCGTGATCTGGCTAGCTATTCCGATCTCGAACTAGCTAGGTATTTCGCTACATCAGGCTAATGAAGACACCCCTATAGTTTTTACCACTGCCTTGACAGGCATATAACTGTTTTCCTCCTGTTGACACCCTTTTTCCACTTTATTCTAAGTTCACTTTGTGCTATGTCCTTCACCTAAATACGTACTTCAGAAGAATATGGTTTGTTTTGTCATATTCATCTGTTGTTTTTTTTTGTCATGTATTTATCTTGATTTTATATCTTGAATGTAATCTTTATTATTGTTTTGTACTATGTTTGTAACATGAATTGAATTGGAAATAAAAGATGAAATTGAACACATGCATTTCTTACCTTCAATACTACGTTCCAATTACAGAAAAGGTATGTTTCTAATATACTATAATCACTATTCATCATTATGACAAAGGGACACATAATACTATAAATTAGACAAGGTGCTCACTGAGGCAGGAGAGGCCTGTCAAAAGTATATGGGGAGATAGATAAAAAGAGAGAAAGAAAAAATGGGAATGTAAAAGAAGCATGAAGGGAGGGGAGAGAGAGAGGAAGAGAGAGAGACAGACAGATAGAGAGAGAGAGAAAGTAAGAAAGAGAAAAGGAGAGAACGAGAGGAGAGAAAGAGAGGAGAGAAAGAGGGAAAGAAAGAGAGATAGAGAAAGAAAGAAAGATATAGAGAAAAAGAGAGATAGAGAAAGACAGAGAAAGACAGTTGGAGGGAGGGGGGAGAGAAAAAAAAGAAACTTCAAGATAGAAAGAGAGGGGGAACGGGGAAAAATAGAAAAGAAAAGATACATGTATTATAAAGCAAGCAAATAATGAGAGGAAGAAAAAGGCCCAAAAAAGAGAGGGAGAGAAAGGATAATCCATCCAATATCTGTTAAATATTTTCCTTCCACTTCCTACAAGACTAACCCACTCTGCCAATAATTAAACACCTAGTAACAGAGACTATCACCAATCACTGTTCATCTGAATCGGAGTATAGTCCTCATTAGGCAATAATTTATTAGATTAGATCAACAAGGCAATTCAGTACGCAGTAATGCACAAAATTAGGCAATTTCAGTGGAAAGCTCTCAGCAGTATAGTCTTTATTCCAGCCTCAGTTTAGCACTACACAAGAGACAGAGAGTGGTGCAAATGCAGATTCGAGGCGGTAGACCTACTTAACAGAAGACTAACTAACAGGTCAGGCCTTGTTAGCCGAAAACAAAATTCAGGCAGTCTGGCCACAGATACTGCCAGAGAAAAAATCACCGGCAAAATTGACCAATGACAACCAAGTAATATTTTGTGACTGAATAAAATTCCCAACACGTGTTTATCTGATAGTATCAAGGTGGTCCCCAGTGTATAAAACATGAGGCGCAAACACCTCATGTTGGGTTCAGAAAGTGATTCTGAGCAACGCATAAATTTACTGCGCCACTCGTAAAATCAGTATCAGTCTTTTTATTCTTATTGTTTTTGCTATCTTTGATTTCTTATTGTTTTTCAGTATCAGTCTTTTTATTCTTATTGTTTTTGCTTTCTTTGAGCCACGTGTTCCATAGTTGTGTAACATGCGTCCACCAGATATCTCACAAAATGTGACATTCTGCCATTTTGAGCCACACGTAAAAGATTTTCTGGTGACCATCCTGGTTGTCATGCCTTTAAAAATCACAGGCAAAATTGATGAATGACAACTTACATGTAGAAATATTTTGTGACTAAATAAAATTCCCAACACATGTTTAGCATGCCTTTAAAGACAGTCCGTCTCTTTTTCAGATTACCACAAAACCATCGAAACATTGGCAAAACATATAGAGAAGTGTTAGCAAGCTATATATCCATAATTTGAAACTGCTACGTAGTGTAAAATTCAAATAATGCACGTAAACAACGTCTGATTAATAGTCTTTACTTCAGGCTCTTAACAGTTTGTGTCGACATATCTGCTTTATTGATTAATCTGTTTATTAAATTATAAAATGCTTCATGAAAAAAATTGTTCTTTAGAAGGAATCATCTCCAAAGTTTGGTAATTACTCATAAAATTAGGATTTCACACATGCATAATAACCACATAGATACTGTAACAAAGACTAATACTTTTTTCATAGTACGAAAAAAGTCGGTTTGAAATTTAACGGCTGAAATTTTCACATATACAGAAAGCTTCAACATGCTATATTCTTAGAAATTGTCTTGAATCACACTTTCTTCAATTTATGATCGTGATAGACGATTTCAAATTTTAAGCTTGCAAAAGGGACGGACAATCTTTAAATTCATAGTGCCATTTTGTAAGGGGCACATAGTCACTGTGTTGATGTGACACGCATTTCCAATACAAGCTCAACATGCAAGCAGCAGCACATACATGTATCAGCTGATTTTGCAGTTGCACCAATGCAATTAATGCTAATGGAAAAGGGCCCCGCGCCATCCTCAGAATAATTCAGAAGGCGTACCTGCGACTTGCAGATTCTCTGGTAAAAAAGACAACTATACAGTACATCACCTAAAATGAGAAACGAAGCTCTTTTTGGTTTGGAGGGGCAATATTCAGTACTTTTTTCTAAATTCATGAACACTGAAGTGTACCCATGGGGTAAGACAGGTTGAGATATTGTGGGGGAGGGGGTTAAAAACACTTTTGTTAAATTTGAGTAAATTCCTTTATACCAGTTTGGTCCTGAAATCATATTTGAATTGAGGCTGTGGTTTTAGCAGCCAAGCTCGGCCATGGTTACACGTCTCTGTAACTTTACCAGAGCTACCCCTTACCTTAAAAGTAAGCACATTTGGTTAATTCATTAAATTTACTGCCTCGAGATTGACACTTGTTTGTATTCAAAACATTTTGTTAATATCGAGTAGATTCCGTCATACATACATGATCCTGAAATCATATGCAGTTTTAGCAGACTTCATCTACCATAATTACATGTCTCGGAACCTTTACCTTTAAAGTAAGCAGATTTGGTTAATTCATCCAATTTGCCGCTTCAGGATTGAGGAGCTCAGTATGTTTGGCTGTTTTGGTCTGATGGAGACGAGCCCGTTGAGCAGCAGAGACAGATTGGATGTGGGTTAATCACAGCGTAACCACAGGCTCTACGTGGGGGTAGTCTACAGACACAGACCTAAACGCCTGGTTTGTCTGGGTATACGCGAGTCATGCTCACTTGGGAATGGGTCCCGGTAAGTTGATTTCTGTCTGTCTGTCTGTCTGTCTGTCCCTTAAAAAGCTCTTTCCTTCTTTCCTATACCATTTAAGTGCCCCATCTCCCCCCCCCCCTCCTTCCTTCCTCTCTCTCTCTTTCTATCCCCCCTGTCTACATCTCTTTCTCTGATCTTCCTCCCATACCTCCCTTCTCTCTCTCTCTCTCTCTCTCTCTCTCTCTCTCTCTCTCTCCCTATCTCCTTTTCTCTCTCTCTTTCTCTTTCTTTCTCTTTCTTTCTCTCTCTTTCTCTCTCTTTCTCTATCTATCTATTTCTCTCTCTCTTTCTTTCTTTCTCTCTCTCTCTCTCTCTCTCTCTCTCTCTCTGTCAGCCAATCCGGTAACAGGATTATCAAGATGAGGTACATAACGTATTCTACAATTATTCTATATATTTTATCATACAGTAAAGAAGAGATAGCTTGTTGAAAATGTTGATGCCATAAGATTACCACCAGAATGATTATGCCCTGCCAGTGTCTATTTCAATATGTAATCTATAAAACATGTGATGTAGTACATATTTGTTTATGCTACATGGACATTATTTAACATTAAACTAATCAAATCTTTAATTTTTACACAAAGTAATGCTTGAGTACCATCCTCGTAAAGATAGTTGTGAATGCTGTGCTGAAAGCAAAACTGACAAATGTTGTTGGGCTTAAAATGATTTATAGTTTCTCAGTTTCAGTATGTCACAAAAATTACCCAATTCCTATGGAATTACCCTGTTACTACTATCCCTTTCCTTTAAGAGCATCAAAGTACATGTACCTTCATCCTTATCACAAGTGCATGTCAGGTTCCTAAGAGGGCTCAATTGCTTCACTCAGAACCTGAAGAGCTCTTCACAATCCTCTTGATTACCAATGCTACCCACATTCAATGATAAAACATGTCCATACTAGCGCACACAACCCATTCTTTACTGAGCCTGCATACATGTACATGTATGTGCTGGCTGGCTTTTCCCCACTCAGACACTGAGCAGCACAACTCCTGCGTAATCTACTGAACAATGGATGACAGGTTATGAATGAACTTCAAATTCCTTGAAGGTTATACAGCAGTTCAAGGTCAAATGTTGACATCCTTACTGGACCAGGAGGGTGTTTCACCAAGCTGTTCATAAATTACGAACGACTTTACGAACGACTGGTGATCCCTTCTTGTCCAAATCAGATTCTCAATCAACAAAGTGTGCTATCGCATTTAGCACAAGAAGGGATCACCAGATACTGAGCAGCACATCTCCTGCGTAATCTACTGAACAATGGATGACAGGTTATGAATGAACTTCAAATTCTTTCAAGGTTATACAGCAGTTCAAAGTCACATGTTGACATCCTTACTGAACCAGGTGCACAAAGCCTGAAAATCTAACTGTGACCCATGGGTTAGAGCCTTCTGTGCCAGACAAATTGCTGCCCAATTTGATTAGTTTACATCACTGATGCAATATGTGACAGCATTTAAGACATCAAAATCAACTCTTGCTGTGTTAGGGTGTGTATATCTACTCTTTTTTTGGTAGAATTAAGGTTTCCAAACATGTTTGATTTTTTTTAAACGTGTTTCAGGGAGTTGATAATGCAAAGGTGTTTTGATTATGGGGTTCGGAAGGCTGTTTTGAAACACGCAAATTTGTGCGATCCTAAACGCGTTTGAGCCAGAAAGAATCGATGAAGGGTCGGTTGGGTTCTTAAAAATAAATTTTTGTTACACAGTACATGTAAAAAGAAAGTGCTTTTGAGAACAAAAAAAATGAATTTACATTAGATGTGTTGTATTTGAGGGAAATGAGTAAAATCTAAAAGAAAACTAGAATGAAAAAAAGTAGCTTGGAAGAAGGATCGATGAAAGGTTGGTCGGGTTGTTAAATACTGTACAAATGAAAGTTTTTTGAGAACATGACATGAATTCACATAAGATCTGTTGTTTTTGAGAGTATTGAGTAAAATGTAAAAGAATGCAAGAAGTGTTGTTCATTTCTCCTGAATAGATGTACATATGAGCTATGACTGCAAGATTTCACAAACCTTGTAAATGGTCACGCTATATCTAATGAGGGCAGTTTTGTCATTTTGAGGAAGAAAGTAAGAAACTCTATACCCATGTTTATCTGTGCTCTGCTTACCGATAATGAACCCCATGCAATTTAAAGCTGATGTGAATATACTGACTTCCAATGTGCGAATACAAACCCAATGTACAATGTACCAGAATGTGTATAATGAAATGTAAACCAGATGTGAATAAATTATACTTTAACGCTTCCAGGACCATAGGTGCATAAAATCTGTAATATGTCAATGGACTTTTCCTGGCTTAGTATTGAGAGGGTGAAGGCCTAGATGTCAATGGCGGGGACGTCGCACAGATGTTTCTGAGACCTGCCAGAGACTGGGGAGAGTCTTTAAAAATGATTCTCTGCAACTCCCCACAGTAGTTCCTACTTACAGTAAGTGTATGTCATGATGTATTGGTACCCCATGCAAATGTCAGACATTGTGAATAGCTTACATAATGCGTCAATGTACCACAATGTACCCTGCAAAATCTGAATCTGATATGAACACATTATACAGTGTTCTGTGGTCAGCCGTCTCCATTGTCTCTAGGACCTGAGAACTGGGAGGTTTTGAACAACCCGCTTTTAAAAACCTCCTCTATCATTGGCAGGAAAATTCCTTTCAGCATTTTCTTCCATTTTCCATGACTTTCATCATATTTTCTTTGTTTACATGCAAAAGGGAACCGTGTCTTTAATATGCCGTAATGTACCCTGTGAAATGTAACCTTGATGTGAATACAATGTTTCGTGATGTTCCTCAAGGAACCATTTTCCATGACTTTCGTCATATTTTCTTTGTTTACATGCAAAAGGGAAGCGTGTCTTTAATATGCCGTAATGTACCCTGTGAAATGTAACCTTGATGTGAATACAATGTTTCGTGATGTTCCTCAAGGAACCATATTCCATGACTTTCATCATATTTTCTTTGTGTACATGCAAAAGGGCTGCCATGTCTTTAATGTATTGCAATGTTCCCTGTGAAATCTAACCTTGATGTGAATACAATGTTTCGTGATGTTCCTCAAGGAGCCATAATGTACATGTACCCATTACATCCAAGGCCAGCATGATGTAAACGCTCATCATGTGCATATGTACGTGAATCTCAATGTTCAATCATGTACCCCTTGAAATGCTATCCTGATATCAAATGGTCATTATTCCAAACCAGTGTACGGTTCATGTGGTACGGTTCATGTACCCTAATGTCTGGCCATTTCCCCCTGGGTATCTAAACCTGATGTGAATACATTCAATTTTAATTCCCAATGTGCCATGATGTAAGGTAAATGTACCCAAATGTATGGCCATATACCAATTGAAATACACATGTATAAACCTGATGAAGAAATTAAGTTGCAATGATGTACATGTACCCCAATGTGTAACCCCCCCCCCCCTCCCCCTTGACATCTAATCCTGATGTAAATATATCTAGAATGTTACATTCCAATGTGTCACAATGTACATGTCCATGTACTGTACCCCTAGGAATAAACCTTTTGTGAATTGCATCATGTCTTATTCAGTTTCAATTAAGAAAAAGAGGAAATGGATGAAGAAAAGAAGGAGGGTGAATAAATGGAAGATATGGTGAAATAATGATAAGAATGAGGGGCAAATAAGAAGCAAGTATTATGATAAATGTGAAATTAATATAAAAGTTGTTCATAAAAGTATACAATGCCCACTTTGTTTAGATCATGTACAAGTTCTTGATTTCGACAAAACATTTGGGGATAAGGTGGGGATACAGAAGGAAGGTAAAGAGATGAAGATAAAGAATTGATAAAATAAGGTAATTTTGAAGACCGTTTACTTACTTCCTTTGATATATAGTGCTGTTTTCATGTGCTCCCTCGGACGAACGTAAAGTATTGTCCCTCTGACGCTGAAGAAGATGATCACCCCCTCAACAACAATGAAGAAGGTCATGAGGACGAGGTAACCATGGATACTGACTAATAACTGGGAGGGGCACTCTATTTGGGGCTGGGCGACCACACATATTAGAATGATGGTCCTGCGAAGACAAAAGTAGTAAAGGGAGAAAGACAGATATAAAACATTAATACATAGAACATTTTGCATTTAACCCGTTGCTCACAATTAGATTTTAGGGCTTTGTAAACCCTGGTCCAGGTAGAATGTAAAAGCGTGTCATGGAACTGCAGTTACCAAAAGGGTGTGGCTTAATTGCACCTTACAAGGAATTTAAAGTTTATTTGTAGACTGTTGTCTATTGTTCGTACAGCAGATTACGTGGGTGTTGCGCTGCTCAGTATCTTGACTGGAAAAAAGCCAGCCCGCATATATGCTGGCTCAGTAATGAACGAGTTAAGATTCCTACTTCATATGATGGTGGAAGAAAAAAAAATTGTGGGGGCTATTTTCAGGCCTTACTCAATTAAATAAACTACTGTATACACCATATATTTCACGGGACTCCCTTGTTATTCATGGGTGGGGGGGGGTTCTAATTCCCCCTATTGCCACCTTGTCAATGTTTTCATTGGCGGGTGTTTACAGCAATATAGGCACATACATGCAGGGTGGTCACCAGAAAATCTTTTACGCGTGGCTCAAAAAAGCAGAATGTCACTTTTTGTCAGATATCTGTGCTGGACGCGTGGTACACAACCATGGAACGCGTGGCTCAAAGAAAACAAAAACAATAAGAATAATAAGACTGATACTGATTTTACGCATGGTGCAGTGAATTAACACGTGGCTCACAATCACTTTCTGAACCTGACGCGTGGTGTTTGCACCGCATGTTTTCTACACTGGGGACCACCCTGCATACATGTACTAGTACAGTACCCCTTTCAGTCATTAAATCAATAAGTCAGTCAGTGAGGAACTGCAGAGACCAGCTCTAGTGTTGCACAGACAGGCAAGTCAAGGTACTTAATTCAAGTGAATAGTCACAACAAGCCACTTTCCCACTAACTGGGCAGTAACGCTTTATTGCATGTAAATTCACCTGTATTTCGTAATTCAGTTTCAATGGGTGGAAAACACTTTTAACCTTTAATTTGTTGTTACTCAGAAAACCCTTGGAAAAGCTTTGATGTTACCAATAGTAACTTATTATTTAAATGACATGTTTATAATGTGGATACAAGTACATGACAAAACAGTTATTGCAGCAATGGGCTTGTTCTGTGCAGTTTGTAAGTAATTGTTTTATCTATTAGAAATTGCTGGCTAGTATTATCCTAGATGTGCAGTAAAAGACAGATTCAAATCCTTCTGTTTTCAACCAAACATGCAATCCTCACTAAGTTACAGCCAAAATCTTCTTTCTCATTGAAATCACCCTAGAGAGGCTCTTTAAATGACCTAAATGTGATGAAATTTGACGTGTCCCTCACAAGCGTGATAATTCTCTCCTTCATATACATGAAGTGTTGTGTTGCAGACCCAAGACACACACACCTGTGTGCCACCTTCCAGAAACCTCCAGTAGAACACACATGCTCGATCTTATCCTCACACTGTCTTTATACACAATGCCAGTGTGAGCACAAACCTGTATTTAACTCACACACACTCTTGGTTGTCTTTTACATCTTATTGATCCGTGCACTAAGGTTGCATGCACCGTTCCTTCCTCCAATTTCTTAAAGTAATGTATGTTTTTTCATCAGGCAACCTCTCTCTGTGTGGTTTGGCTGCTTACTGTATACGAATTTCGCAAATCTGGACTATCCTCAAATTTAACAACACGCAAAATTATGAATACAACATGCTCGAGCACATATACTACTTGTACTAGTACTAGACTAGTACTCCACGATCGCGAATTTAACCACTCGCAAAATTGTCGTGAAGTCCTGATTCGAGAAAAAATTAGACTCGCAAAATATATGGCGTATACAGTAATTGAGCAATACATCATGTTTATGAGGTAATATCTGTGCTACAGTGTTTATTAAACCAAATATGGTTTATACAGTAATAAGTTCTCACAAATACAGCCCTCGAAGAAAGTTCTGCAATTCAAGTTCGAGGGGTAATATACAGTATATCGCTTGTTGCTTCATCATCTTCTAATACTGGGGTATCATTAGAAAGCTTGATTATTCCTCTTCACATTGGTGTGTCACCTGCTACAATTATGCAATCATGAGATGTGCAACATTCCAAAATATGGGCAGAGTAACAATGAAATGTTGCAAAATGTATACACATTTCATGATTGCATATACACTACAGCTCAGAGGAATTGGCATAGAGAACGGGAAAAGGAAAAAGGGAAAAAGCCGCATTTTTAAATTGTGGTATATTTTGTCCAGTTCAGCATGAAACACGATGCTCTAGCCTAAAAAGCATAATGTTTCATGCTGAACTGGACAAAATATATCACGGTTTAAAACTGTGGTTCCTTCCCTTTCTTCCCTTTCCCTTACCCTATGCCACTTCCTTTGAGCTGTAGTGTACATGATGAGTTTTGCAGTACATAGTGTGGTACTATGTAGTCCTACAAGGAATGTAGTGTTATGCATACGTAATAGAGCGGAAGTTTTGGTGCGATACTACTCATAAATTATGTATGAAAGGGGGTATTAGCGTTGCACTTCATTTCCGAAGGAAGTTTGCCTTAAGGCGGCAGCTACCCGGAAACCGCTCGAAACAGTGTCTTCTCTCTCTCTCTCTCTCTCTCTCTCTCTCTCTCTCAGACTGGAAAGTCAGCTCCCAACACACTAACCTACATGTATCAAGTGATGTTTACGAACTCAACTGTACAATCTAAATTTCCATTAACCCATTCTAGACAACAACAAAAAAGTTGTGGTTTGGGGCTATGGCTATTGATATCAAGTAAATTCCGAATCACATCAGATGCATCAAATAAAAGAGCATTTTCTGAACAAGATTAATCCAATTTATTGTTGTTCATCATCTATCACCTCTTAATTATTTTTCTAAATGAAATGAAACGGAAATGATCACTCAATCTTGGATTTTTGGGGGAGGCCTTTACCAGCCTCCAGCGGGTCTCCTTGACGTATCTCTGAAGTCGCAACGACCCCGCCCCCCCCCCCTCCCATCCCCCCTTCACGCACCTTCTGGGCAAATTGGTTGCCACCTGGGGGTGTTTAACCAAGCTGTTCAAACAACTTTTCACATGACTAGTGACCTGTCCTCTGCTAAATCAGATTCTCAATGATTTTTATTTCCATCAACGTAAGTTGGCATCTGATCTTTGTAAAGTAAAATTCTTGTTGCAAACGTCTGAATACACAGTTTATGATGTGTCAAACTTGATTAGAATTGTTGAAAATAACAACTCCCACTATGTTGGAACAGAAACAAGTTGGAGTATCTCGTCTAGCACAAGAACAGATCATCAATCGAGCGTGAAGTCATAGGTAGCTAATGACCAGCTTGATGGAATACCCCGTGGTCTGGACTCTGGAAAGGCCTCCCCTTGGTGAGAGGGCAAACCATTGTTTATTCTATGGAGTAGGAGCAATTGATCAATCGCGACAGTCTCCGCCAAGTGAGATTATTAACACCAAAAAGGAAAATGCCACATAATGGGTAACTACACCTGTACACATAGTTACCACTTGGATATTATTTTTAATCATTGTAAATCGATATCTCTATTAAGTGTCTGGACTTTTTAATTGATGTAATGTGCAAGTACATAAGTTGTTTTAATCAATGAATACCACATTGAAATTTAATTGAGGTACTCAAAACAATCCCATGTCCTGCATGAGTGAAAGATCAGCTACTCTGCATGATTCTCATCTTTTTCTTAGCACAATGTTTGCTTTACATGAACATTTCGCTAATAAAAACAAAATTTTGTATCATGTCCAGGTCTGTCCTTTCATGGCGATAAGAAAACAGATGTTTTTCAAATGAAAACAAAATGATGAATATATCACATTGGATCACACAATTCTATTTCTGAAGTGTGAAAACCATATGCTGTCTGTGTGCCTGACTCTCTCTCTCTCTCTCTCTCTCTCTCTCGCTCTCTCTCTCTCTCTCTCTCTCTCTCTCTCTGTCTCTGTCTCTCTCTCTGTGTCTCTGTCTCTCTCTTCTCTCTCTCTCACTCTCTCCTCTCTCTCTCTTTCTCTCTTCACTCTCTGTCCCTCTCTCTCTCTCTCCTCTCTCTATCTCTTTATGTCTCTATCTACATTTATCTCTATCTCTTTTTCTCTGTCTCTCTATCTCTCTCTCTCTTCATCTAGACCTCTCCCTATCGCCCTCTCTTTATCTCTCTACCTATCTTGTGTTTTTTTTTTACCCAAACTCAATAAAGAAATGTAGGATAGAGAATCATCAGAAAATGAACAGGGTGTCCACACTCAAAAAAATCTATACCGAAACTCTATAAAGATACGTTGTATACACTGGAGGTGCGAAGATTGCTACTGCGTATGTTGTTGTTTTATGCTGTCTGCCTGTCTTCGGTGAGCTTGAACTAGTTGGAGTCGATAGTGTCTTTTGCATCAGCGGTCACGTTAAGCTCCGCAGTTATCCAACATATCGTTGGTGATGTCCTTATACGCGGTCAACTGTGATAAACAATTATTCTCTATACCATTCTAGTTGAAAACGATGTCCACACCCATGCTTCGTTATATGATGTATCGTTAGTCAGCGTTAGTTAGTTAGTCATTGGTCAGCTGCCTCTCTACCCCCCCCCCCCCTCAATCTCTCTCTCTCTCTTTCTCTAGCCCCAATCATATACCAAAATACTGCTATATTTCTGATGAAGGTCAGTAAGCAAGTTGCCCCGCAAGTCTCTAAAAGCACCATTTATATTCACCAAAAAGCAGTAATATTACTGTAGTTTGAACACAGTTGACTTTCCCCACACCCCTCGCTCGAACAAACATGCAATGGTGACATGTTCTGCTAAACAATATAAGCGATGCGACATTTACAGATATTTTGCAGACGCAGCTTATGAGAATATCTCACTGCAATAATGCAGTTTTTGTCCTACTGTAGGTCTGAATCTACATGTAGAAAATAGCTAGAAAAAAGGAGGATGGAAAAAACGCTTTAGAGTGAATCCCATTCATATATGAAGCTATCAGTGTTCAAGCAATCGGCAAAATTGCCGCAAGTGAATATGCATTCATTTTGAAGAGAGATGGTGTATATGAACAGGGTTCATCTTCCTCTGTAAAAGTCTGTTTATTTCTCTGTCTGTCTGTCTGTCTAGCTGGTTGTCTGGTTGTATGTGCCTCTTTTTGCCCCCTCTTCACTCACTCTCTCTCTTTCACTATCTCTCTTTCTCTCTCTCTCTCTCTCTCTCTCTCTCTCTCTCTCTCTCTCTTTCTCTCTCTCTCTCACCATGCAAGAGACACCATCAATCAATAGATAAGACCCCTGGAAAAAAGCATCAGGGCCCCTCTCCCTCCCATCTCTCACTTGGGCAATCATCTGATTACTTTAGAGTCTGCCGATCACAGCCCCATTCACACTTAACAGGTGATGTTCATTTGAACTCCTCCTTCAGTGTGTGTGAATCACCCCTCTCAATCCTCCATCTTTCACTTGGGTAATCATTGGATTACTTTAGAGATTTCCAATTATTACAGCCCCATTCACACTAAATAGGTAACGTTCATTTCAACTCCTCCTTCAGTGTGTGTGTGAATCACCTTTCTCAATCCTCCATCTCGGATTCCTTTAGAGATTTCCAATTATTACAGCCCCATTCACACTAAATAGGTAACGTTCATTTCAACTCTTCCTTCAGTGTGTGAAAAGCGCCCCTCTCCCTCCCATCTCTCACTCGGATGATTACCAGATTATTTTAGAGACTTCCAATTATTACAGCCCCATTCACCCTAAACAGGTGATGTTCATTTCAACTCCTCTCTCAGTGTGTGTGTGTGTGTGAATCAACCCCTCCCTCTCTCTCTCTCTCTCACTTGGGTAATCATTGGATTACTTTAGAAACTTCCAATTACAGCCCCATTTACACTAAACAGGTGATGTTCATTTCAGCTCCTCCCTCAGTGTGTGTGTGTGTGTGTGAATCAACCCCTCCCTCTCTCTCTCTCTCTCACTTGGGTAATCATTGGATTACTTTAGAAACGTCCAATTACAGCCCCATTTACACTAAACAGGTGATGTACATGAACATTTCAAATCCTCACAAACAGTAGTATGAGCATTCATGATCACAGACTTTTAGGTCAAATTACAGTCATCATTTTTGTCTCTGTCTCAAAAATGCAGATTGTTGTCCTAAAATAGAACATGTCTCATTGTAAATAGAAATAATTTCAAAATATACAATTTATAGCAAACTTGTGCCAATTTAAAAAGCAAAAATTTGATTAAAAAAATATCCATTGAGTTGCCAATTTGAAGACTTAGTGATCATTTTATGAAAGTTAGTTTCTCTTTTAATTATGACTACAAAAAAGAAACATTACACTTAAACAAATATGGATTCTTACACACATAGCTATTTATTTATTCAATAATGAATATATGTGAAATAGTAATAAATAAATACACAGGATTTGAGACATTGTCACATTTGAATGTCTGTCTGTGTGCGACATGAACATGTACATTGGAGATACACTACATGTCAAGTCCAATCAGAGGAGGGTACATACTATGCCGCTTTGAAGCCAGACTACAGACAAACAATGTTATGATTTGAGATACAGGAAATCAATTGGGACATAGCCAAAGTCAATAATACATATTACAAGAGCTACAACTGTATACTCAAAGAGATGTAGGAGGGCCAGTTGTCTAGCCAGGAAGACAGATGGCAGATGGATAAACAAATGAACAAACAAGACACCTGAGACATACATGTAAACTTGAGCGTAAGTAAGACGATGTAGGAGATGGTGAGATGATAATAAGGAACTTTCGAGAGTAACATGGATGAGCATAGGAATGTGTATAATGGATAAACAGCACTAGGCAGAGAGAAGAGAAAAGTATTGTAACAGCAGCGGGCGGAGTGAAGTGAAAATAACAGCACCTGTAGGACAGGATAAAGTGGGCAATTTGTCAAGAGGCCTTTTTTCAGGGGTGGAGGGAAATGGGAGGGATTGATAGGTAGAAAGATAGACAGACAGACAGACAGACAGGCAGATATAGATAGATAGACAGATAGACAGATTGACAGACAAGGTGCGTCTTCATTAGCCCGATCAGACAAAATAGCGAGCTATTTTGCGGATCCGGGGAACTAGCCTGAAGTTGCAATCATGTCTTCATTAGCTCTAAACTCGGGCTGCATAAATTATCCCGAGTTTCGCACATACCAGCAGTGTGCGACGGGAATAGGCCACGACCGCATGGCTTCCGTTGTGAGCTCGCGTTCACGCACGTTTAAAATCCTTGCCTTCAAAATTCGTAATGGTGATTGCCCCATGTATCTTTCCAGTCTTGTAAAATCCAAACCCCCCTCCTCCAGGTTGAGAGCTTCCCGAGTCGCGGGGGCAGTCAGGAGAGATACTTATCTTTTTACGACCGACCGTCCACACGAGTATCGACTCCCCCCGTTCCACGGGGGCGATCCGTGGGGCGATCGTGTACAGGACTATTCTACGGTCACCGTACGCGGCGCTGTAACGGCCTGTAACGGCGCGCCCTGCCTGCACTTCGCGCGCCAATTTCGGTCTGCTATTTTATCGCTATTATAAATGTGTACACCCTAGCTACGGCGCGTACTACGCTAACATGCACAGCTAGCTAGCTCGCGCTAGAGCTCGAGCCAGCTTGTTTTTTGCATGCTTTGTACGTATGCGTGTCTATACGATTTTGGAGTCCGCTCACGTTGGAACCAGTTTTCTTTCTTTGTTCTTGAATTTCATGTATATTGATTATACAAATTATACAGCTCACAATAATTACTACAACGTACTGGCACCGTACAGATGAGATAGTTTACCAAAGCTACGATTAAATAAGTCGATGAATGCAGGATCTTATATGCACGCACAGTAGTACAGTACTTGTATACATGTATACATATATACATGTACAGAGCGAATGTTAACGTTACTTGTGGAACCCACGATGTGACACGGCGGTAGTAGTTCTACCGATCGGCATTTGGCGCATGCGCACATTCAGTGAAAACAGATGTGTGCTATCAATTACGCGTCCAAGGTCGCTCTCCCCTCCAAAACTCTCCCCCGAACCCCTCAGCCGTCGAGGGGGAGAGGGGACTTCTCTCCCCGACCGTTCACACGAGAGAGTTCGAGGGGGAAACCCTGCGACAAGGGGGACCGTGTGAACGCGGTGTTCCTCTCACTTTCAGTTAATGCCTGGTCCCCGTGTGAAAACAAGATACGGCGATAGAGCTCTTTCTGTCGCTGCTCCCCAATTGTGGAATAGCCTTCCTGCCTTCATTCAAAACGCCCACATAAAATCGCTACATACTTTCAAAACAATGTTAAAGTCCCACTTATTTAAATCTGTATAGGTCGATTTGATTTGCCTCTCGTAATTTAAATTTGATCGTGGTGCTGCTGTCCAAGCTTTCCATTTGGTATAAGGATAGAACTTCACTAAATGACTGCGGGGACAGCAGCAACACAGCGCCTAGAAACATAGTATTAGGCGCGTTATAAATGTGCTCTATTATTATTATTATTAAAAACTTATTACGTAAACAATGACTCGTGGGCGCTGATGCATGCCGGGATCGAGAAATTTTCAGGCTAATAAAGACGCTCCGAACTAGCTCCATCTCGCCCAAGATTTCTTGGGAAAACAATAGGGAAAGATAGATAGATAGATAGATAGATAGATAGATAGATAAATTGATAGATCGATAGATCGATAGATAGATCGATAGATCGATAGATAGATCGATAGATCGATAGATCGATCGATAGATCGATAGATCGATAGATAGATAGATAGATAGATAGATAGATAGATAGATAAAAACAAACAAATTGAACGAAACGCCGGAGAAGAAAAATTATTCAAATTTTCGGTCCTAGACCTTTATCAAGACCTTACCTTTTTCTTGATAAATGTCTATGACCAAAAATTTGAATAATTTTTCTTCTCCAACGTTTCATTCAATTTGTTTGTCTTCACCTAGAAATCAGCACCATCGCAACCTTTATTCTTCTTAGATAGATTGATAGAGAGATAGATAGTTAGGTAGACTGACAGATAGGTAGATACATGTAGACAGAGAGGGGAGAGAGAGAGGGGGGGAGAGAGAGGGGGGAGAGAGAGGGGGAGAGAGAGGGGGAGAGAGAGGGGGAGAGAGAGGGGGAGAGAGAGGGGGAGAGTGGGGGAGAGAGAGGGAGAGAAAGAGAGAGAGAGAGAGAGAAAAAAAAAATTGGGAATAGACCGATGGCAGATACCTAATCATGTTTGGCTGGAAAATTGGTGAAGAGTGGTGGGAAATAAGCTAGATAGATCAGGTAGATCAGGGAGATGCACACTAACATCTTCCTTGGGATAGAAAGCAATTGGAAAGACTCCTGTGGTAGAGAACAAATCATGTGCACAATCATATTTGGCAGGAAAATTTGTGAAGAGGCCTTTTCAGGAGTGCAGTGAAATACAAATGTAGGCTATAGAGATAGATAGATAGATAGATAGATAGATAGATAGATAGATAGATACGTGTAGATAGAGAGAGACAGAGAGAGACAGAGAGAGAGAGAGACAGAGAGAGAGAGAGACAGAGAGAGACAGAGACAGAGAGATAGAGAGAGAGAGAGAAAGAGAGAGAAAGAGATAGATACATACATACATAAATAGATAGGTAGATAGATAGATAGATAGTTAGATAGATAGATAGATAGATAGATAGATAGATAGATAGATAGATGGATGGATAGATAGATAGAGAGAAAGAAAGATACATACATACATACATACATATAGATAGATAGATACAAACATACATGCATACATACATGTAGATATATAGATAGATAGGTAGATAGATAGATACATGCATAGCTTTAGATCATTCAGGGAGAGGCCTGTGATTGCTACGTGTATAATCAGTGCACAATCACGTTTGGCAGGAAATTTGGTGAAGAGGCCATCTTTCAGCAGTGAGGCGAGATAGGGCAGTGTAGCTTCAAAGCAATTGGGTTGAGGACTGCGATAGTAGACTAATCCTGTGGGCTGTCATGTTTGGCGTTCTGTCTGAACAGGCAAGGTAATTGATTGCCTGTCAAAAAGCTGATGGTGGAAGAAAAAGAGGATAGCACAGTGTAGAGATCTACCAGTATCCTTAAAGGTACATGTGCAGCCTTTTCACAAAAGTCATGAAACCCAGCGTGGATCAGCAGTAGATTTAATGGATAAAATCTGAGTCACAACTTCACAATCTACATGTATACTCCAGCTCAAAGGAATTGGCATAGCGAAAGGGAAAGGGAAGAAAGGGAAGGAGCCGCAGTTTTAAACCGTGGTATATTTTGTTCAGTTCAGCATCAAACATGATGCTTTTTAGGCTAAAGCATCGTGTTTCATGCTGAAGTGGACAAAATATACTGCCATTTAAAACTGCGGCTCCTTCCCTTTCTTACTTTTCCCTTTCCCTATGCCAATTCCTTTGAGCTGTAGTGTATTTAAGATAAAGTGAACGACTTTCCATGTTCATGTTTAAAACAATCAGCAATTGATATCACAGATAAAATCTCAGTCAAAATTTCACAATCTTTTTCAGATAAAGTGAACAACTTTCCATGTTTATATTTAAAACAATCAGCACTTGATATCATGGATAAAATCTTAGTCACAACTTCACAATCTTTTTCGGAAACAGCGAACACCTATCCATGGTTATGTTTTAAAAATCCCGTTTTCATTCTTCATTCATACATGAACAGGTCCACCATATTGTGCCAGCCAGTGGTCAGCATTCAGAAACCGAAACGAGACCAAGTTCGGACTTGGCGAGACTGAGCCCAAGACCAAACCATTCCCAGAGAGAGACAGAGACAGAGACAGAGACCGAGAGAGGAACCGAAACTGCTTTGATGCACACATCATCCTTTCAAATTGATTTTTCACCTGTTGAATTCACTACCCGGTACTGTACCGATACTGTATTTGGACGTGTTGTCCTTTCTTTATGCACTCCATCACTGCCTCCTCCTGCCTCAAGCCCAGACATCAATACATCAGCTTCAGAGGCCAAGGTTGAGGCTAAGACGTGAATTTTGAGGCTAAGACACAAAGGTTGAGCCTAAGACATGAAGGTCGAGGCAGAGGACCAGAGAGAGGACCTCATTTGGAATCTCAATGCCTTCAACACTACAAGTACATTTGGCCTTTGCTGCTTACTGTAGCTCCCAGCTGTGTACACAACAGCTCAAAGGAATTGGCATAGGGGAAGGGAAAGGGAAGAAAGGGAAGGAGCTGCAGTTTTAAACCGCAGTATATTTTGTCCAGTTCAGCATGAAACATGATGCTTGTTAGGCTAACGCATTGTGTTTCATGCTGAACTGGACAAAATATACCGCAGTTTAAAACTGCGGCTCCTTCCCTTTCTTCCCTTTCCCTTTCCCTATGACAATTCCTTTGAGCTGTAGAGTAAGTGAATAGCCAACATGTACATGTACAGTATGTGCAGTAGTTTGTTGTGAAGTGCATGAACATGTTCGCTAACCAAATAGATTTTACGACTTTTAGCGTGTCCTCAAACACAAAAGAACTCTAAGAAAGTCTGGGTAAAGAATTATCGCATAGCGAGAATGGTGTTCACACATGAAAAAAAATCAGTAGATGGTGTTAAGATTCAAAGGCGAGGTAAAGATCACAGCATCCGCAATCATGGCAAAAGCATTCTGCCATGATTTTGAGCCCCAATGTCATTTAATTTCAAGGAACAAACAAACATTTGAGAAAATTAATTTATGTACAGTAGTCCTGAAATCAAACAACAGTTCTGCCAAGCTTCACAACTTTTGCAAAGTATGGGCTAGCCTGTCTTTAATTTAGAAACCTGACAGCCATGCTTCATTTTTAGAGACTTGTTATCAATTCTGTCAGTAAATGACCCAAATCTGTCACAAACAGGGACTCCCTGAATAACAACTAATCAAGGACTTCAGTATTGTGGCTTTTGTATTCACTCTCCGGAACAGGCTCATGACAAGAAAAAAGTAGAAAAAAAATAGTAATGTTAATTTATACTTGACTAGCATCTGTCCAATGGCATACTGTAAACTAAATTGTGAGGGATGTAACAATTAGAAACCTGCGTACATTGTACATGTACAGTGTACACAGGATGTAGGAATGTATTGCGCACACAATATGTGCACCATCTCCTTTAAGCTACAGTACATATATGTAAGTAGTTTCTCAATTGCACATACATGTATATGCAGAACATCCTGTGCTGGGGCAGGATCATTTTTAACATACACATAGTTCAATGTATTAAGTGTTTACATTTATACTCCTATGTAGAGAGCAGCAACATGGCATACATAGTACATGTAACTATATTGCTGAAGACCAGAAGTGCTAAAGTCGAGAAGGCAGACTACAGTATGTAAGTTAAAGGTAAGGTTAATAGGGTAAGGGCATTATTTAATTTCATTGATTTTTATCATTTTGAGGGGATTCCTTCCTGATATCAAATAAGACTGGGACAGACAGTGATGGCTGAATGGCACTCCCTAGATTACAGGCACTGCAGTCACTTCTTTCTCTTCCATTTGACGTAGACAAAGTACAAATAAACATGTTTTCTGTTTGTGTGTCTGTGTGTGTTTGTCTGTGTGTGAATGTGTATGACAGGATAGAGTAGCTCAAGAAAAATGATGTGATTCCGTGCATGGTACTTAGGCCTAAGGTTATCTTGCCTCTCTCCACAATAGACTTCAACCTTGAACAGACAGAGTATGCATAATGTACGATGTATTTTAATAGTTCTGTGTGGTTTACCCCAGACAACAGTAGGCAGACAAAAGGCAGAGTGTACACCACAGAACAGGGAGATAGACATCAATTGTGCTCGATTTAACACGTTATGTGCCATGTGTGTATTTTATCATCAGTTATGAACACAATTCACATTCACAACAAAACTTTATCTCGCACTGTTTTCAATTATTGTAACCTGTAATCAATGGTAATTACACTGTACTACATTGTATGACAACATGTGCAATAATGAGAGCTCATTGGATGTTACCATGGTAGTTACTATTGATGGAAAACATACTGTACTTGCAACATGACCCAGGAAAGGTTTAAAAGGAATGTCACCTTCATTTTCCCTTAAATGAAGTATTCTTTTTTCTGATTGGGTTGGGCAGCCGAGAAAGAAAGTAGCTTGCAATTTGGGTCTTCATCAGACCAAAGGCTGATTTTTGTGTGTGTGGTCAGCCTGTTCGCACTACAGCGATTCCTTATAGTGTTTCGGTATAGAGTTGTGTGTGTGTGTGTGTGTGTGGCAACCTGTTTGCTATGTACTGCGATTTTTTATACAACGTATACGGTGTTTTGGTATAGCGATAATTTTTTTTTGTATGTGTGGGCACGAGTTACGACCAAAAATGCATTCGGGAAGATTTTGTTTCTAAAGTTGAGAGTTTGCCACAATGGACGCTATACAGCATTATAGTCACAGCAAAAGCTAAAAACATCTATGCATGCACGCTAGCTCTGACATGGATAGACACAAAGGTGTGCCATTTGCACATTTTAGTCTAAAGAAGTCTTATTTTCCAGATCAGAATATAGAAAATAGCAAACTATTGTGTCAGTATTGTGGCAGACTGACAGCACAAATGACATTTACTGTCATACAGAGTTCACCTACCAGAGTTGAAAGAACTCATTGAAACTTTGAGTTCTATGGGCTACTGTACAATCACGCTTGCAAAAAAATATATTTTTACAGTGTAGTCTGCTCAGACAGTGACACAGAGGATTGGTATCCAAACTAATAAAAACAGATCTTTTGATCAGGACGACAATCATGCAGACTTTATTGTCATGTTGGGCAAACCTCTGGCAAGCTTTGTGGTTGTCATTTCATTAGTCAACTTTGAAAATGTATGTACAGTGACACCTGTATGACCACAATAGCAAGACAAAAAATGTGGTCTTGATGACCTCTATATGTGTTAAAGGTTTCAACGAGTAACAATGTTCAAGGAAACAAAATATTAAGTGATTGAAACTCTCTCATTACCATTAACATGGAATGTCAATTCAATTCAATTCTTTATTCATTTAACAAACAAGAATAAACAACTTCCATGAAAAATGAATATAAAGCATCACCAAAAACCTGATGGCTTGTGAGCTTGGACTTTATACTTATGTGTTTTGAACCACATGTTAAAGGTTATCACACGTCACAAGCCATCAGCTTTCTGGTGATGCCTTATATTCATTGTTCATGAAAGTTGTTTATTCTTGTTTGTTAAATGAGTAAAGAATTGAATTGAATTGAATTGAACATGGAAATGTGTGGTAAGTAAGCCTAGTGGCAAGCCAAATGATTTTTCAATGCCTGTAAGGTAGTGTAAGGGTTAATGCAGGTTTCATTTACAAGTTCACATCTCCTCAATACCTTTTCACAGAGGGTTCAGCCTCTGGAACAAAATGCACAAAGTGACTGGAGCCTTTCTGACGGGAGAAGGGCAATAAATATGCCACTTTCTCTGGCCAACATTCCACTGCTATTAACCCAGCACCCCTCTCTATTATGGGGCAGGATTTTGGTTTCAAGCAAAAGTTCATCAGGCAGAGTGTAAGCTTGTCATTGAACTTGTACTCTGTTGGGCATTGGTTGTACTGAGACTTAAACTTTAAAGGGGTAGTAACATTCGCACCATGGCCATGTTTTCAACTATTTTAACTTACCATCAATGGTAACTACCATGACAACAGCCAATGAGCTTTCCTTATTGCACCGGTTGCCATGGTACCAGGGAAAAAATTACTTCAACATTTACGGGGGCTACTTTTTGAGCACATTGGCCGTTTGGCTACAATTTTACATTGTGTCTATGGGAAGTTTGGGGGGTCTTTTAACATTATCCAGGGCTTGTTTAAGCATTTCAGGGGCGAAATCGCCATAAGCCCCATGTATTTTTTCCCTGCATGGTACATTACACACAGTTACAGTACCATTGATGGTAAGTTACAATAATTGAAAACCTTTGCAACATGGTCTACGGCTCTCAACAGTATCCATTACACATCGCCATGAAGAAGATTTAGTCTCAGTGCATCGATTGACAAGTGAATGATCAATAACTGTGCAAAGCTTATATTGAAACATTGCCAAAGGTATGCCTGATATACATAGAGCTTCATGTATTCCATTTCATCCCTCTTTTGACTGAAGAGGTGAAATACACACACTACAGCTCAAAGGAATTGGCATAGGGAAAGGGAAAGGGAAGAAAGCGAAGGGGCGGCAGTTTTGAATTGCGGTATATTTTGTCCAGTCCAGCATGAAACATGATGCTTTAGCCTAAAAACCATCATGTTTCATGCTGAACTGGACAAATGCACCGCGGTTTAAAACTGCGGGTCCTTCCCTTTCTTCCCTTTCCCTTTCTCTATGCTAACTCATTTGAGCTGTTGTGTACATGTAAAACATCTCTTAACCCCTTCATTACCAGATTTCAAACTGGCCTTTGGGAATCGTGTGTATTAGCAGTGCACAAATGCATCAACAGCATATAAAATAAAATAAACCCCGAAAACAAAGAGTTCTGCAACTCACCTTTGATGGGTCATGTACATGTATCTTCAGTTGCTTCATTATCGTACATAAAAGTGGTACCATAAGACAGCTTGACTATTTATCTTTACAATGGTTATTTTTTTGTAATGATTTCGCAGTCATGAAATATGCAGACCTAAAGAATATGCAGCAAGGTCAAAATGAAATGCTGCAAAACTTTTTTTCTTTTGTTCTGCACATGAAATGGGTTTTTGAATGACGTTGATGCAGTGATTCATGAACGTTCATTGTCACATTGACAATTTAAAAAAAAAATGAGCCTCCACTGTTGAAAACATTGCATTTTACAACAATTCATATGTGATGTTGCCTATATTCAAGAATACTACACATTTCATGATAGTCGTTGCAAATGTCACACCAATGTTTAGAAGAATAATCACGCTTTCTAATGATACCCCAGTCACTAGATGATGAAGCAACAGGCAATAAATTACCCCTCAAACTTGAGTTGCAGAACTTTTTTTGAGTGGTTTAGATGAAGTGCCCTTGTAAGGTGCTTATGAGGTGCCAGCTTTTTAGCAACAACAAACACAGTGAGCGCAATCAGTCCTTTCTGTGTCATCAGCTAGTCTTTATGTGCAACGCATGAAACCAACCCTGTGCTTCTTATGATTCAAATGTGAATAGGGCTGTAGTGGCTCCAAAGCAGGTCTTTCATAATCTCCCATAATTGCACATCTTGGCAAAATTAATATGAACAGGGCCAATGATGGGATTCATAAACAATTATGATTCAAATGTGAATTGGGGGTAGTGGGACCTCAGCAGATCTCACATGATCTCCCATAATTGTGTGTCTCTTGGCAAAACTAATTTACGTATAAACAGGCTATGAGAGACTATTATTGAAATGTGAATTGGTCTGTAGGGGGGGGGCAAAGCAGGTCGTTCATGATATCATATAATTGTGTATCTCAGTATCTCTACGCAAAACTTATTTAAGATGAACGCTAAAGATAAAAATGTGAATTGGGCTGTGGCAAATCCATAGCATGTAGCTCGTATTCTCCCAATCAAATGCACAATCCTTGACAAAACTAATTTGAGATGGAAGATAGTAAAGATCCAAATGTGAACAGGTCAACTGGGCTCTCGCAGGTTGTTCATGATCTCGCTTAATTGCGCATCTCCTGGGGCTCATTGGTTTCTGTACAAGATGGAGGGACTGCAGACTCTGAAAGGTCAACACACTCTTCTCGCCTCCGGCTTGAGCATTGGCTCCACTCAAGTTGCCTCTGTTGGAAAGGCCAGAATTGGACTGGTCTAGCTTTAAGGCTTTGTGACTTGTTTTTTCTTTCATAGAGGAGGGGGGGGGGAGAATACTACATGTATTATTATCCACACGGGTCCTTGTCTAGCCTTATGTCATGCAACAAATACAAAACTACACTATGTTTTGCCTAAATAATATTAACAAAGCATAATCACTGGGCTCTTATTTTGCTTTGTGAGAGCAATGTGGAGTAAACAATATATCATCATCCACATTGGCACCTTCTCAAGTTTCATGTCATGCAACAAAGACAAAACTTTCCTATCTATTCTGCATGTCATAATATGAACCAAATGTAATAACTGGGCTCTTGATTTGCTTTGTGAGAGGAAGGGGGGATAAATGATATTATCATTCACATTGGCACCTTCTCAAGCTTCATGTCATGCAACAAACACAAAACTTTCCTGTCTATTCCGCATGTCACAATATGAACCAAACATGTAATCACTGGGCTCTTAATATGCTTTGTGAGAGGAAGGGGGGATAAACGATATCATCATCCACATTGGCGCCTTCTCAAGCTTCATGTCATGCAATAAACACATAACCACACTCCATGTTTTATCGGTACATAAATAATATAAAAAAAACATAATCACTAGGGTTTTTTTTTTTTGCATTGAGAAAACCAGAGAAATACTGCACCATACATGCACATATCCCTGAGCCCCATATTTTGTTTTGTATTGCGGATGTTTGAGTCTATGGTGCAGCCTACTTTACTTCGACAGTCGGCACTGTGATCCCTTCAAAGTAGTTGTGATTGCAGCAGTGCATGAGACAGGAGCAGAGAACACTCTCCACAGCTTACATGTACTGCTTTCTTATGTGCAGGCACAAGCCAGTTTGAATAATGATAAACATAAGACTTAACCCTTACATTACCAGGCCTTGAAAAAAAACATTGCCTTACTACACATCTGCATGCCAATGGTAAGGAGATAGTTAACCCTTACATTACCAGGCCTTGAAAAAACCCACTGTCTTACTACACATCTGCATACCAATGGTAATGAGAGAGTTAACCCTTACATTACCAGGCCTTGAAAAAACCCACTGTCTTACTACACATCTGGATGCCAATGGGAATGAGAGAATTACATGTAACCCTTACATTACCAGGCCTTGAAAACACCCATGCCAATGATGAGAGAGTTAAGGCAATTTAACCCCTGCAATGCCAAAACAAGCCCAAATAACAAATAACAAAGAGGCCCTATGAAAGATATCATGACATCAGACTAGAAAAAAAAACTATTTGTCTTCCCCTTCACAAATCTTTTTCAGCCTTTCAGTCTATCAGTTCATATACCATACCGCTATTATTAACGATGCACATCGGTAAGCAAGTTTCCAGCAGTACCCCCAAGGCTTGTCCGAGGCTTTACCAGTAGCAACAGCTACTGTATTCAGAATCCATCAATTGAAACTGAATTACTACGTAGATAGAGATGAATGGCATTTGTGTTAGAGTTGTGAATTATATATTACGAAAACGGCTTATTGTGCTCTTTTCTCAGTCTCTCGAGCAAGCTGGAGAACTGCTGCACAGTGAGTAAAATACTAACTGAAGCCTAAGCTTGCTACAGCCATGAGACCTATTCAGTGAGAAAGTTTGGAACAAGGCTAGCATGAATCCATATCTGAGACATGAGTCAGTAATCTTTCTCTGTTGTTCTTTTTTCTATACTCCAGCTCAAAGGAATTGGCATAGGAAAAGGGATAGGGAAGAAAGGGAAGGAGCCGCAGTTTTAAACCGCGGTATATTTTGTCCAGTTCAGCATGAAACACGGTGCTTTAGCCTAAAAAGACTCGTGTTTCATGCTGAACTGAACAAAATAAACCATGGTTTAAAACTGCAGCTCCTTCCCTTTCTTCCCTTTCCCTTTCCCTATGCCCATTCCTTTGAGCTGGAGTGTATTCAGTGAGAAGTTTGGTTTATCCGACAGCCTGGAAACAAGGCTAGCATGAATCCATATCTGAGACATGAGTCAGTAATCTTTCTCTCTTGTTCTGTTTTCTAGGTTCTAGACTCCAGGGTCCAACTTGTTTCTTTCCCATGCACTGGTGCAGCCACATCAATAAATCACATTATATGGCACGGTCACACTGTGAGATATCAGTTTAATAATCTGTCCAACATTGTAAGGCATGGTCAGACTGTGAGAATATTAGTTTCATATTAGTTTAGAAGGGGGCTACTGCTCACAAGTATTTCACTTTTTTGTAACCTCCTATTCCATGATCTGTATTTATATGATTGATACATGACATGTATTTTATTGTTTTTATGATTTGGAATTAATAAAATGAACTGAACTGAAACAATCTGTCCAACATTGTAAGGTGTGTTCAGATTGTAAGCATATTAGTTTAACAATCTGTCCAATATTGTGAGGCGTGGTCAGATTGTGAGAATTTTAGTTTAATAATCTGTCCAACATTGTAAGGCGTGGTCAGATTGTGAGAATATTAGTTTAATAATCTGTCCAACATTGTAAGGCATGGTCAGAATGTGAGAATATTAGTTTAATAATCTGTCCAACATTGTAAGGCATGGTCAGAATGTAAGAATATTAGTTTAATAATATGACCAACATTGTAAGGCACGGTCAGATTGGAGAATATCAGTGTAGCAATCTATCCAACATTGTAATGCACGGTCAGACTATAAGAATATCAGAGACTTCTAATCTGTAATTGTATTGTGAATCACTAACACAGAAAGTATGGCCACACTGCCATTGATATTAAATCAGGGTTGAAAAAAGTGAAGTGTTTTTGGCAGCTACAATGTGTAATAGTGCATGCTCCGCAATAGTACAGACTGCCATGCATATCCTACATAAGGAGACAAGAAGAAATTATTGCATGGAGGGAGGCGGCTTCTAGTCAAGCTTGGGCCCTGTTGGATACAGAATTATGATTAGATTTAGTAAAAAGTGATTTAGATTTAGTGAAAGGGTTTTCTGGGGTAATTTCAATTTTGAAAAGCAATTTAAGGCATACATGTACATGTATACCCAGTATCACAGTAATAAGGATAGCACGCTCCATCCTGTCAATGAATGAAATGACTTGATTTTATGATCTGCTACTAGGTGTACGTATGCCTAAAATTGCTTTTCAAAATTAGAAAATTATGATCTGCAGTCTACAACATACACAACAGCTCAAAGGTATTGGCATGGGGAAAAGGAATTCGGGAAGAAAGGGAAGGAGCCGCAGTTTTAAACTGTGGTATATTTTGTCCAGTTCAGCATAAAACATCAATGCTTTTTAGGCTAAGGCATCGTGTTTCATACTGAACTGGACAAAATATATCGCGGTTTAAAACTGTGGCTCCTTCCCTTTCTTCCCTTTCCCTTTCCCTATGCCGATTCCTTTGAGCTGGAGTGTACGTGTATGATGTGAACTTGCATTGCTATCAATCACAACTCTTTATACAACAGGGCCCTGATGTCATAAAACGAACATTTTGTTCTTCATATTGTATGAGCAAAACTGATTTTCCCCAAGGACTCTTTTGGTATGTATTGGCGAGGCAGAGATTAAATTGCCCTTTGCGTTTTAGACACAGTGTAATGATCTTGATCATTGATGCCATTCATGTTTGTGTAATCATGCCATCAAAAGAAGAATCAAGATTAGGATCCAGAGTGGGGTATACTGTATACAGTGTATTCTCAAGGTGCATGGTGATTTACACACATTATATGGCTGTCAGACTTCATATGTACAATATTCTTCACATTCAAAATGTATACCTCAAACAATCTTGGTAAATCTGACCAATCCTGTACATAAATGTACATAATGTGCATAGCGCTGGATAAGTAATAAAGTGTATGGAGTGTAACATTACTGTATGTTCACAGTGTGCAAATACACAAGTAAGTACATGCACCACATGTCTTTAATAGGAGGTGTGGTACGCACTGTCATCAGATCAATAATACATACAACACCGATTTAAACAATTGATTGCCTGTTTGCTATCATCGTAACACTCCCTCGACTTTGTATGCATGCGTGCGCCTAGGACATCAATACACACTGTGTGTAGACATATTCAGTAATATACTAGTAGACCAATACTTCCAAGGACATTAGCATAGAGAGGAACATACAGTACTACATGTACATGAGTGCATTTGTGCTGGGCAAATCTATTATCTTTTATCAGGGAAAATACCCTTCTTTCGGTGGTCTCCATAATTAGTTTGGAGGCACACGCGCCTTGTCACCAGTCAGTCTGTCTGAATCAGTGTGTCTGAAACAAGAAGACTAGCTTTCATTTGTTTGTACATGTACTGTACAGGGTATGCTTAACATTAAGACACAATTGGCAAGTTTTAGGCATAGTCTCTACAGACACACATTTTTGGGAAGTGGCTCAAATAAGCCTGCAGACTTGAGTCGCATTGGCCATTGTGCTGTCTGTCTGTTTCTCATGACTACTGAAGGCAAAGTACCGGTACTGAAGTATGGTTGAATACATTGTACAATGTGTATACATGTAAATGTGCATGCATCTGAGAATCAAACTGGCTCATTTTCACTCAGCATAAAACACCATTGATTTTTTTTTAAGATTGTTTTTTACGGCCCTAGTGCAAAAAAATGTGAGCCATCACAACAAAACCATGGTGAGGTCGATCAACTCATATTACATGTACATTGCCTCAATTTGATGATGTGCACTGCAGTTTCTTATTCTTGAGTCAGCTTCCACAATATGTACATTGTGCAAGATACAGTCTAACTGTTCAATGTGTGGAAGACACTACAGAAGACACTAAGGAAAAGCCATCCTCACTATAATGTTCAAAGAATGTAACCAGCTATCTTTTTGGCCTTTTGGCGTTCTCCTCCACTGGCACAGTTCATATTTGAACATGATGAAGATTCATGACGATTCGTGAGGATGTTTACATTTGTTTACATTTTACAATGTGTACATTCTAAACATGCTGAATAACACATCACCTATAAATTCTGGATGAGTTATTGAGCAACTGACAGTGGTTTGTCAATGTGCATGTCTACTAATGTCTACATTAAACATGTACATCAGTACAAAATAGAGAGCTCCCCTGAGTTCTAGGAGAGCTGTGTAGTACAAGTACATGTACACTGTGCTTATATTGTATGCAGCCAGTACTGTACCTCAAAGGGGTGTATAACATCTATGAATGGGTGGGTGGGCATTCCAAGGACTTTGTTTTCAGGTACATGTACATAGAGCAACGGGTCAACTCTCAGTATGCAGACTGTGCAGTGATTCGCTGCTCACAAAAGACTCATCAAACACAAAATACTTCGTACTGAAAGGTAAGGGGAACTGTACATGTACAGTATGAAGGACTGTAGCCCAGTGGTATAAATTCTAGGCTGTGGAGTGTGCAGTCTAAACAAACATAAACACTATTTACCACTGCTTCACAAATGTCTGGAAACAAAGACTAAGGCCTCTTTATGGCATGCTACCCCAGGGCTTGAATAGATCTTGTTTCCAGACTTAGTTATTTTATAGTAGCTCAAGGCTAAATTGTGTCCAAACAGACATTGATCATAATGTATGTAGCACTTGGTTAAAGTACATACATGTAATATTTCCATGTGTGTCAACGCACTTAACAGCCTGAAACGAAGACTAGGTAAGGGGTAGTAGTCATTCATCATTTTGGACTGTAATCATGCAGAACCGAACTGCCTTCGTCACCACCAGGATTCGGATTTTGTATCATTTTTCAGATGATTCCTTCCTGGTTTCCTGCAATCAAAACAAGGATGGCACCCATGATCGTGGCAGAAAGGTTCTCCAACGATGATTACAGGTCCCAAAGCCTTTACACTTTTGCTTCTATCCTTCACATTAAATGAAGGTTCTTGTCCTTTTCGCAGGCCTAAAATATGGCTCTGTGAAATAAGAAAATACTGAGCGTTGCACAATTTCCCCTTAGATTATATGGGACCTGGAAAGTGACTTTTAATAAACTTGTATTCCTTATGTGAAGTGTGCGTGTACTGTACATTGACCTTAAAATTACAGTGTTCTATGATATTCAGCTCAAGATACTTCTAGAGGTGTATACATACAATATTGTATTGCAGACAGCTTAAATGCACCCTGTACATGTACAGTATGTTTTACATTTCACCTAAATACGCAGATTTCTGTTTAAGATAAAAACGTGCATGCTCAAGGTCATTCTAGAAAGTTTTCTATTAAATACAAGTTTGTAGAATGAGGCCAAACAAATACTAAGTAAATAATGCCTTTAGGAATCATGTAAGTTACATGTACTTGCTGAATAAATTGACCTACACACATGTAGTCTTCAAATAGTCTTGAACATGCAGACCCTTGTATTAACAAATTTAGTTTTGAAGCCAACAGTCTAAATGTGAGCAACTCAATCAGCTCAATACTGTACAAAAGGATATTCTTGACAAACTTGTTATGATTGATTAATTCAAGGTCTGCACTGTAGGCAACTTTCACCTTGCTGAGCCTCTAGACAAACTACAAAGTTCATGAATATTACATCAAATGTCCATCACTCTCCAATATGTTGAATTTCACAAACTGTGGTAAATGAATTTAGGTTTTACAACTAATGCACTCATCAATTGTAAGACGCACCCCCCGATGCCTGGGAATGGTGCGTCACTTGTCAAACGTGAGTCAGATTTTATTGTACCATGACGCACATGTGTGTCATAAAGATGCCACACCTTTACTTACAATGACCCTGCCGAGAGAAAAAAAGTGACGCATCAGTTCAAGATTTTGACGAACCATGACTCTCTCCCTGACGCACCTTCGTCAGAGTAACACTGAGGCAACATGACGCACCTTGTGATGCACCCCGTGATGCACCCAGGTAAAATTACTGACATTGACGCACCCCAATCCCCAAACTGTGATGGACCAAATGTTTCCATGATGGTACCCTGCATCACTAATTTGTTGGTAAATGACCCTACCATGACGCACCATTCCCGGGGGTCGGGGTGCTCTTACAGTGTACAGTGCAGTAAAACATTTACGAGAGATGAGAAGACAAGGATACTCCAGAAAATGGATTTTATACAAAATGGCTGAGTAAAGCGATACGGTAGTATTGGTTCTTGAAATTCTTTGTTCCATGTACAGTAGTGATCATATTCAGTTTGTCAAAAAAGAGGGTTAAAATAAAGATGAATGTTTAATGGAAAGAGCAAGGTATGATTGTTGGGAAAATACCAAGAAGTAGCATACATTTGTATCTGTCTATGTATTTATCTACATATATCTGGGAAAAATATCTGGGAAAATACCAAGAAGTAGCATACATTTGTATCTGTCTATGTATTTATTTACATATATCTAGCCTATTTCTCTCCACTGCTGAAGGGAGGCCTTCTCATCATTTTTCCTTTTTGATCTACATGTATCTTGTGCTGTTCGCTTCCATGTCACACTATTCTCTAATATCATCCATCCACCTTGTACTTTGCCTGCCTCTCCCTCTGGTGTTAGCTCTGGGGTCCACATAGTTCGTTTATAAAATGTGTCCATCAATCATCTTTCCTCCTGGCCAGATGACCATCCCACCTCCAATTCTTCAATTTAATTTCCTGTACTATGTCCCATACTTTGGTTTTCCTTCTTAAATCCTGGTTTCTAACTTTATCCCTCTTTGTAACACCAATCATAATTCTTTCAACAGCCCTTTTGGTTACTCTAATTTTTCTCTCCAGCCTCTTAGTTGTAGTCAATGTTTCTGTTCCATAAGAGAGCACATGTAAGATGCACTGGTTGAAAGTCTGTTTCTTGAGAGAAAGAGGTAGCTTCTCATCATGAAAGATAAAATGAACTTAAGCTTACCAAATGTTGCCCAAGCCAACTGGATCCTTCTATTCACTTCCGCTGCTGTTTCATTTTCTATGGAGATCTTTTTGCCCAAGTATACACAGTCCACCTTTTCTATGGTCTTCCCCCGAACTGTGATAGTGTATGTTCTTTGAATCTCCTGCTAATCATTACCTTTATCTTTATAATATTCATTTTAAGTCCAGCTTTTCTGCTTTCTTCACTTAGTTCTCAGATCATTTTCTCCAGTTCCTGAGGTGTATGGCTAAGTAGTAAGTTTGTACCTACATGTATACAGTACCCTAACTAAACAGTTTAATTAAACTGAAATTAAAAAAAAAATAGAAATCTTTAAATAGTATAATAACCTTGTGAACTTATCTTAAGAAAATTTTCCAAACACAAAATGTGCAGGCATTGATAATTTTTTGTTTATCCTCAATAATTCAATGCAATCTTTTTGATTTCATAGAATTCAATTGTACATTAAATGGAAATTAATCAAATTTAATGAAAGAAGGGTTGAACCCCTTTTTGGCAGTACTTCTGAAATGCTTTTTGTTATCTCTATTTCTGGTGATCAATGCAACTGACATGTATCTGGAGATTGGAGTACAGTCATCCTAAGAATGTAAAACCATACTCATATTTACAGTATGTTCATGTAGCTGTGTCCAGCTATAAAAGGAATACATCTTCATTTTTATGAATTAATCCCCCCCCCCCCTCACCCGTTGAAACAACACCAAAATAGATTCCACCCTCTCTTCTTTCATTCATATTTGACAATTGATTGTTTCACTTCATGACATGTATGAGTATCTTCAAATATGGCCTTCTCTATCTGCAGATCCCTGAAATGAAGCATTTCGAATATTTCTCTGGATCAGGATGCTAATGAAAGACTTTACATACAAATTATTATGAATGGCAATACTTTTTACATACGTCTCATTTGAAAACTATTCAATGATTGTTTCATTTTGTATACTGTACAGACTTCCAATTTACGGATCCTAACATATTTATAAATGGCAGCATTTGCACTTTGGGAGGAGTTACATGTATTCCCCAAGGCCATGTCAAGCTCAAGTTAGCTATTGTATTGGCTTCCATAGTTTTAACAATCATGAATTTTGTTGTTTTCATATAAACTTGCAAATCCTTTTATTCCAAGTGTAGTAGTAAGTGACCCCACCCACCCCCCCCCCCCTCCCCCCCCCCCCCCCACAAGCTCCTATGATAGAGGAGGGCAGGACCATGTACATGTATATAAGCCCAGCGCCGGACGGACGACATGGAAGACAGCAGTGAAGACAGCACTACAGCTCAAAGGAATTGGCATAGGGAAAGGGAAAGGGAAGAAAGGGAAGGAGCCACAGTTTTAAATAGTGGTATATTTTGTCCAGTTCAGCATGAAACATGATGCTTTTTAGGCTAAAGCATCATGTTTCATGCTGAACTGGACAAAATATACCGCGGTTCAAAACTGCAGCTCCTTCCCTTTCTTCCCTTTCCCTTTCCCTAAAAGTATGCCAATTTCTTTGAGCTGCAGCTGGAGTGTAATATCTTTGCCAGACATAAAAACACTTGCCATCTGCAAGAAGAATCCCAAATGAAAAAGATCTGAGAAAAAAAAATAGAATAGACCAATATTGAGCTGGACTAATCTTCCGTGGAAGGAGAACAAACAAAAATGTGTCATTACTTGTTGACATTGTCATTGGTCAGTAGCTGCTACTGCCCCTGGAAAATAATTACATGTATGTAAATAGGCAAAAAGAGGGAAGTTAGGTTATTAAAAGCAAAGAACAGAACACATCACTCATAAACTGACACATTTTATCATACTTATCACTTACCAGATAATGTACAGGGTGATACAAACTATTGCTGGAATCACAAGATCATCGCTGCCGACCGACCAGCGGCGGCCCAGAGCAATCAACCCCGGCATGCTTCCGGGATCAGTCCCCAGTTGTAGGGTAACGCAGCAGCTAGGGTGATCTTTACAGCCTGGCCCGCCCTTGAACACGGCCTGGGCTGGGGCAGCAAACACAGTCCGCGCGAGAGAATGTAAAATCCGATAAAGATACGAGCCAAGGATTCGAAGCAGTCACACAGAATCCAGAAGAATGATGTGATATCCCGTTATGTTTCCTTTCTTGAATGTGGCATTATAGCGCATGATGTGTCCGGAGAGAGCGTAATTTGTCAAGCAATCAAAGCCAGGCAAACTTTAATCGCAAAGTAATAACAAGACTTCACTCAAATCGCAACTTGAGATCACACACTCGTACGATATCAGACGATCTTTAGTCTGCTAAATTTGTTGCTGTTGTTGTTGTTGTTCGAAGTATCTGCTTTCTTCTGTTGTGTCTTTTCATGTGATGGCGCTCTTCAAATGTCTGCTTTCATCACATTTCTTCGTGAAAAACGCTAAGAGTTTTTTTTGTTTGTTTTTTGTTTTTTTAAACCTAAGCTCCTTTCCAAAAGACCACCCATCAATAAACATTAAATTCATCCTATAAGCTATACAGAATAAATATATTTTTTAATCCATTTAACGTGAAGTATGAATATAATAAATAAGTTCCATGACATATCTATATCATATTGTTAACTATTTTTTTTTTCACCTGTGACAAGTTTCTTGTGGACCGTCCTTCGTCTGTTTTTCATTTGATGACTTTATGCAGGGATATCAATATACCTAAATAGCTCCAAAGGTCCGCCTTACCATGCAACAAAACCATATTAATGAAAGGGATAGTCCATCCTGAAATTAAGTTTGTTTCAATGAAAGCAAAAACATACAAAAAGCACATTAGTGAAGGTTTGATGAAAATCCGTCAAAGGATACGAAAGTTGTAATCCTTTAAAACTTTTTGTTACGTCACATGCGAGGTGCTCTCCTATATACGTTGTGTACATTATTTTTTATGTTGAAAATGTCCATTTTCTCAAAAGTATTAAAAAATATGTATTATTTTGAAACATCGTTACAAATGTATTTCTACACAAACCTCCATTAAAACAAATTATTCCTTCATTAAAACAGAAAAAGAGCAATTTATCGCATTATACAGCACACAACACGTGACGTGACGTCACAAACTTGAAATTTCAAAAGATCATCACTTTCTCATCGCTTGACGGAGTTTCATCAGACCTTTATTAACATGCTGTTCTTCAAAACCAACTTAACTTTGGTTGACACGCCCTTTAAATGTGTGAACATCGATCATACATGAATACCGGATAATAATAATTTATCAGGCACTTTTCCACCCTTGACTACAACTGAATTAATTATGACTGAGAAAGTCACAATTTATTGACAAGTAGTCATTGACTCTAAACATCACGTCATCATATTTTGTAGTTGTACCTGGAGAGACGACATATTTTTTTTTTTTTTTATCTGCGCTCTTTAATGTCTGTCAAGAATAAAGCATAGCTACCTCTTTAAAATGACCCATGATCTGCTTTTGACGTGCTCAACCAGTTAATCCGAACTCTCAACAAAATGTTTAAGATGATGTTTGAAGGTTTGCATGGTGGCATGATCAATCACGGGAGAGGTTTTCGGTACACCATGTGTAAAGTCCTGGGAGGACTGAGATGAGAAAACGTGGATAGAATTGAAGGTGAAATGGACAGGCGAGAAAGTGGAGATTTCAAATCTCCACTTTCTCGCCTTTCTCTCCCGTGAAAATGTTTAAGGTAAATTTATATGTAATGCATCTCATATTACCTATAATTTGTTTTTATTTAGCTCTTCGCATGCTACCTGTGAATTTATTCACAAGTTATACACACAGATTACATAGAACAGCATTTTCCATTGCTTTTCAGGGTTAAAGCAAACTAAGTCTTGATCATTGATTGAGTGTTATGTTTAAAAGCAATAAAAACACACGATTAAAAAAATATAAGTAAAACAGTGCATAAACGACAATATTACTATGTGAACGTTTTATAATTAACAAGTTATAAGAAAAATACTTTTGATTGATCTTATTTCAGAAACAAGAAGTATATTTTTAGTCTTCTTTCACAACTTAACGCAGACTTATAAAATCTGACTGTAATCATTTGATTAAGAAATAGTAAGCACTATGAACATGATCTTTTGTTGTGAGGACACAATTTTAAAGGGTCCCTTTTAAATTTTGTCCGCGTATACAAAAGACTATGTTCATAGTGAAATATGATTTCAACAAGACAGGCAATTGAAAGCATTCTGTAGTAGTTTTATGATGTATTGCTTTTAAACTTCTGTCGATTTCATAAAGTATTATGGCGATATACAGTCTTGTAGCGTTCGTAACATGCTATGCAATAGTGAAAGGCAAAATTCCGGCATGCTTATATTGCGGACAATAGCCTAAAACTAAAAGGTCAAGTTTGTGAAATATAAAACTCACCGGTGATGAATAATTAACAAAACACATAGTTTTATATATTCACAGACTTCTGTCTGTATTAATTCATGTATTAATGTCAAGATATGAAATGTATTCAACATTATGTGAAACGCTGGTGAAGCCTTAAATGTCCTTATGATACGTGTGCAATAGAGTTATTCATTCATCCAATAACCCCCATTCCTCTATTTTATCATATCAAACAGCCAGCAGAAAATATTCTCGATACCAGCTACATGAGTCAATGAGACGGATGTTTAAAAAAAAAATGATTTTGAGGTAAAAGAGGTACCAGACAAATCTTTATACGAAGCGACAGCAACCCCCGCCAACATATTTATGAAATATGGCGGTCTGCATAATCCCATGAAATGCATCTTTAATGTGAAGACTACTTTATATTCTGAGGGAAGTTTGTATAAACTATTACAGTAAAATTTATGCTTTATGATTACCGTGGTTAATAGAAATCTTCATATTGGAGCCCCGCAAAAGGAATTCACCACTTCATTGCTTACATATCAAATCGTTACTTCTTGTATAATATGGAATAATTAATACATGTTTATGCTTTGACAAACATGTGTTCAAAATAAAAGTATTTAAAAGTATATAAAAGTTCATACGAATTCTGTAAAAAGTGAAAGGAGGCCTTTATCTTTTGAATCTCGATTTCTGAATCAAATAAATCTGTCCCCTTCCCTGATTGATGTTGAAGGCTGTATGATCTTCATAAACAAAAAACTAACAGAACAAATGCTATCATACACATTCATACTTATAAAATGGTGTGACATCCCCTCAATCCCCAAGCGGCCTTTAATAATTTTTTCTTAAGGTTTTCCGTCGGTGCAGTTATACTATACGACCAAAACACAGGCAGTACAGCTGACTCGACTGACAGCTGATGCGAAGAGCGCCACCAACAGATTAATGAACTACAGTTTCTCAAAAACATGAAAAGTGATCAATATCTCGAGCTCGAGAGCTTGCATGCACCAGTTATAGACAGAAATGAGTATCTAAGGAACCGGGATTTGCGAGTAGATTTCAAAGAAAAATGTGAAAATGAGGACAAAACTTCGATATGTCTTGCTGATCGGGTCTTCTATAATTTTGTTGTGTTTTGTCTACTTGCATTCGGGTCTGAAACAGGATGAGCAAGATGAAGAGAGGCGGATGAAACAAGATGCTGACTCGGCGTTGAGACGGTGAGTAGACTACGAGCTTGTAGCACTCTCTCCTATCCAATCCCCCGGAACTCCCCCACGCAACAGTCTGTCAAACCCGCTGCACTCTGACTGTTTGTGCACAGTATTCTATGGCTAAAATTGTGGTACACACACGTTACGTACAGTGCAGTCTGATGGGTGCACATTCGCCGCAGTTATCAGATGTTACAACTTACCGACTTGATACCCTAAAAGTTAAAACTACTAGTTCACACTCACTTGGGGCTTAAATGAATATTGTCAAGATATATTTCTGGTGAAAATGTACACTGACAACCAGGCTGGTCTCCAGAATTTTTTTTTCGCGCGGCGCAAATGGACATTTTTGGATAGCGCATAATTCACCCATGGCGCAAAATGACAACCCTAAATTTTCGCGTGGTAAAGCTTAGCGCATATCATCAAAGCCGTATTTCTCGTTGTGGACCGTCTCCTTACAGCTAGCACGCCTAGCAGAGGCCAGGAACAGTAAGGACTGAGGCAGGCATGAGTGCAAAGCACGCGGTGACATCGCCAGCGATCGCGTTGAAATTGACTTTGTCTGATCTGACATCTCGCTACATGAAAATTTAGCTGTGACGCAACCCACTAAAAATTAAGTATCTGTTATTTTTGTTTGGCCTTGATTTTCAGCATATATGAACGTGATATGAACATGTTAATAGCTAAGGGACAGGGCTGGTATTTACTCGACGAGTGTGATGTCATCGACTGGAAACAGGCGTTCGCAACATCTTAGTCCATCGGGAATCTGCGCGATTCCATGTCAACCTCCAGCTATTGTGCTATAAATCTGTGTGTGATACACAGCATTCAGCATTAGCCCTGTTTGTGTGTGTTTGATGATAATTCACGCATGTACACCCTTGCCTGTGATTATCAAAAGGGAGATCATCCGATGGCTTTGCCTCATGATTGGCAAGCTGGCGGGCTCAGAAAAGCTTTTCTAAAGTGAAGGAAATTACTTTTAAAAGTACTCTCCTTTCTAAATGGAACTTTTTTTTTCTATCGTTCTGCGTTTTGTGTCAGTTATGTGGGCTTGTACATGTGTTTCATCTCTACCAAATGAAGTGTAATTTCAACATTATGTTTGTCATGATTTTGCTTTTTCACTCCATGTCTCCTTTATGTTTCTTCATGCATCATATTTTTCTATTGATTTTGTTTGTAAGTGTATTTCGCAACACAATAACACGATGTCGAAACTGAAACGAGATGTTGAGAGAACGAGTAATGTATTTAAACAAGTTGAACAACAATTCCCAATCCAAAATCTTTACTGCACAGCGCAGCGTATAGCCCCAGAAACAACACGAAACAATGCGCTAATAGCCTCGCACTAAATTAGCACGCGTGCACTAGTCATCATGACCACATACATCAGCCACATGACAGCAAGCAATAGCTTTATTATGATTGGTCAAAACAATTGGTTAAGAAAATGGAGCCTAACCAATGGCACTGTACCTTGTTTTTGTTTTTCCTGGGAAAGCTGCTCGGCAGTTCAGTCAATACATCAAAGTCGCCGCCGTGAGTGCGCCCCAGAAATTTGAGATGGTGTGTGAGCGTGCGCGCGCTCGTAAATTTAACATCCTCCATGCACGACGGCTGCTCAGACAGCTTTTTAATCTGTCATCATGGGTTACATGTACTACATTGCTCCATGTATTCCCAGTACCGGTGGCCGGGCTATTTATGAAGCTTAGCCTTAACTGCTCTCATATTCTGCTGCTCTGCACAAAATCTGCTTCTCTCCGTATCTCCTACCTCTTTCTCCCTCTCTCTCTCTCTCTCTCTCTCTCTCTCTCTCTTTCTCTCTCCCTTCCTTTATCTAATTTTCCCTCTTTCTCCATTTTTACTCATTCCTTCTCACACTCAATTAAACAAGTCTTTCTCTCTCTCTCTCTCTGTCTGTCTGTCTCTCTCTCTCTCTCTCTCTCTCTCTCCTGTCCTTTCTCTGCCTTTCTCTCTCTTCTTTGACTCACACGCTACCGAGCGGAGTGTGCTCAACTCGTGGCATTCCACAAGCTTAGTGGTCCATTCGGAGGTGAAGACAGACAAGCAACTCAGTGTCTTATCAGTCCCCTGGGTCCAGGGCTGGTGGCCATCGGCCGAGACAAAAGATTAAGTACAGATTTATCACCATCCTCGCCCCAGAGGTGTCCCCATCTGACCTAATACTGAATCTGACCTCATGAGGTCATGACAAGAGTTTGATTACAAATTTATGCAGGCCTAGAATTATTTTGTTTACAAATGTGTTGGAAAAAATCTTGACTCTCTGCGTACACGTGTAGTTTACAATGCATCTTTGACTCATAGAAACTATATACAATAAAGCCATCGTGATAATCTCTGGCCGTCTGGGCTTAATGACCCTTACGTAGTAGACTTGGAGTATACGCAGTTGTATGGTAGTGAGGCCTACTAGTGAGTTGATGAACTGATGTTATGTTTCATATTTAAAAAAAAAAATGTGACTCAAAGCAAAGATTACGTCTTTATGCTTATTCACCTGACATTGAAATATTTAGAGTCCATCAAGTTGGTCAGCTTACATCATTGGCCAGCTGTCAATTGGTCGCAATAAAGCGCAGTACACAGATCTAGACCATAATAAATCCCTCTATATAAAAATAAACAATAAAAAAAACCCCATTGCGACCATCAACCTCTGTATTTTAGCATGATGGACAGAAGGAGGAGGGGAGGGGGTGAAGAGAAAGGGAGATAGCTGGAGAGGAAAAAAAAAAGGCAAAACAAGGAATGATGGCGAGATAAAGGAGGGAAGATAGAGTGAAGTTGATAGAGATAGGAAGATGGAGAGAGAGAGGGAACGAGAGTAAAAAGAAGAGAAAGAAATGGGGAATTTTGCGAGAGTGATCGAGAGAGTTAATAGAAAATTAGAGGCAGAGGCGGAGAGAATGTGAGATCATGCGAAAGTTAAGCCTGATATATAACATACTTCAGTCACAGAACTGGGAACAGTAACCAATGGTAACCGAAAGCTTCGCTTTTGTTTATCATGGCCGTCACAAAGGAATGTCAATCATAGTGAAACATTGTGGACATTTGCTCACCGTGCGCGCGTGTGCATGTCCGCGCGTCGATATAACACGTAAATTTATGTTAGATTTCGTGACATTGTGTCATAAATCGCTAATTTTTTACATGTTAGCATAAATATCCTCGCTTGGGGCGAGTAGCATCTGAAAGCCAACACTTTTCTAAACATGATTAACTGACAATAATTCCAGGATATCAAGTAGTCTCGTTGCACTTTTTGCTTGAAATCTGTTACGCATTCGTCTTTTGAGGTGGATGTCTATGGGAAATGCCTCCGAATTCGACGAACAAACATGTACATCACACACGTGTAGGCCTACAGAAAACAAACGAAGCAAGCAGTCAGTCTGGGGCGAGCGGTTTCTGATAGAAGAGATTTCACACTAAAACTTGATATAAGACTTATTCTCATTGGCTGTAAAATCTCGTTGCACTTTTGTTACAAAAAGTTTTGTCTAATGAGAGACAATAATAGAAAAGAAGGCAAAGAGAACTGCGGCAAATGACGTAATGCGACGATTCCATTATAGAGCGGGGGCGTCGCGAGCGTTGCGCGCAATCAGGTACGCGCTGCAGACGACTCAGCGACTCACGACTCAGCGACGAGAACTGCATATTCCTGTGACATTTATGTTCCTTTACTTGAAGTTCTAATAATGTCCAGAATATTTAGAACAATGCAGGTGAGATATTTGAAAGTTCACCCATTGTTTAATGCTGTATGGAGCGTATTTCCCATACACATCGCTAAATAATGAAATAAACGCATATTTTCGGTGTTGTCTGCACTCTGCAGCGGAAAGAATATTGTGTGAACGGTGACTGAGACTTGGTCCCACGCGTGCAAATATATGTTGGTTTTATAGTACTAGTAGCAGCTTTATTACGAAATGAATAATTTGGTAGCTAGCGTACACTTGTGGGAATAAACATGGTAACTTAATAAAGCATGGCGACCCCTTAATTGTTACTAGTCTTGTTACTTGTGTTGGAATTCATGGTTTCAAACTGACAAGGTTTGACTTCATTTGCATTCGTCTGACTCTGAGTTTGAAATGAGGGCTTGATAGCTCTGGCTAGCGCTAGGCTCTAGCTGGATCCGCCAGTTGAAGGGAAGATTTAGAGCAATGCTACGTTTCGCCTGTAACCAACCCCATATCTAAAATTATGTTATGAAACACAAGTGCTTGCGGTCAATAGCTGAAGAACGTGTGGAGGATGCATGCGAAATGACTATCTATTTGCATTTGGAATCATTTGAACCTGTGTCCTACTTGTGCAGCCGTGGGAGGGATAATCCGTAAATTAAGCAATCACCCCTATATGCCATAATGGAGTAGTCCTACCCAATTCGAGCCGAGACCGGTGATGCACGCTTTTGTCCAAAACGGGCTCAAAGTTTTCACTATGTTACGAGCGTACGCATACCTCGTGCGCGCCGGCAACTTGTAATCTTACACCATCTCAAATTCCTAAGTTCTGGGGCGCATAATGCATGCACATGCTAGACAGAGAGAGAAAAGGAGAGGGAAGGAGAGAGAGAGAGAGAGAGAGAGGTAAAGAGAAAGAGAAAGGTTCTCACGGTAGTCACTCACGGCGACTGTGATGTTTATGCTTGCCAACAAGCAAGGTAGAGAGTGTCATTGGTTCATGGGTTTTCTGATATACGCAATAGTGACCAATCACGATAAAGCATGGAATTTTTAGCTGGGGCTATGCATGTCTTGCTGTACTGTATGCAGTACGTGTGTCAGCAGAACACGTGGTCTGGCGGTGTGCTGGCAAGGCTATCAGCATTGTATTGCTCTATGTTTTGGGGGCTAGCTAGGCAAGTCTGCGCTGTGCACTTAGGATTTTTAAGGGGGAATTGTTACAAAATGCATTGAAGAACAGATCAGGTTATATGTGGAGTTGTGGATAATTAATCTGCTGACAGATAAGTTGAACACGAGCCGGGAACACGAGCCTACTCATAATGAGGAATCATGAAAATTCAACAATTTTATTCCCCTCTTTACCATCACTCATCACTCACCACGACCCCATGAGGTCAGACTCAGGTCTCTGGGGAGCCGGACGGTGATAAATCTGCTGTCGAGCGACAGGGGAGTTGATAACCAATGATAACCAATGATAACAATCATGCGCAGTACGAGGGGATTAGGCCGATATGACAACGACGAACCACGTGTAGCGGTTTCCCCATCAACTGCGTCAACAACGCGAGTCCGCAAGTCCATCCGTCCGTCATGACTCGTGTTGTTTATAAATATTGTTGTCAATTTTAAGAAATGCATTTTCAAATAATAATAGAAGATACTTAAGATACTTATTTTGTTTTATTCGTGCTGAGCCTTAAAACAAAACAACGTGAAAGTAAACAAATAAAACACACATGCACATCTCTCAGGCAGACTCTCACACTGTCGATCACACACCCAATGCAAGAACAGGCACGCACCATTCCTAGTACCCTGACGGCGCGGCCTAGCCGGCCTGCGAATTTCCGATTCACAAACCATTCAGCTATGGGAGACATTTTGAGCAACGTGCCTGGTTTTATCATGGACTTTGGGGTCCGTGGTTTGATGAGGACACATCCACATGATGCGAGCCATCTCATCATGGCGGTGCGAATGTGTTAGGGACCAAAAATTCTACAGCGTATAATAGCAGGCCATACGGCCGTACTGTCAGCTGTGAGCGAGCCCGAGCGTGCAGTAATTATTGTAATATTTATTTCTTCTCAGCTCTCGGGTCTAAACCAATCACGTTGCTCAAAAATTCTCACACAGCTGAATGGTTTAGGAATCGCTAATTCGCGGCCCGGCGGCCTGACCATGACACAAGTTACAGTACACAAACGGCCACAGTCGACCGGTCGCACGCACATGTACGTACGGTACATACCAGGAACACAACACAAGTCTCTCACTACTCGGGCTTGCACCGGTCCGCAGCTATGTAGTTGCCGTACACTATGACACCGTATGTACATGAGCACGCAGCCAACACAGGCCCCCTTAGCGGCCTTACATAATGACCATACACACAAATTCGAAGTCGACCGGCGTGGGCAGACGTGCAGAGCTAGCTAAAGTCGAGCGGGCCGGGCCAGGCGTGACGTGCATAAGTAATCACAAGACCCTACGCTCGCACTTGGGATCGGATTGCATTACGCTTACGCACATCGGTTATCTTGAATTGGCTAAGTTGGCTGCGCAGCCTTTGTTGTTGCTCAATTTCAGAAATGTAGCATCTGGTTTTACTGAAATTACGCGCGGCGTTTCAGAAATTGCGCGTGGCGCTTCAGAAATAACGCGAGGCTCAAAACAACCTCTTGATATTTACACGTGGCGCAAAATAGTTCTCAATTTTTTACGCGCGGCGCAAGCGCCGCGCGTTTTTTACACTGGCGACCACCTTGCTGACAACATAATCGACAGTCATGTCTAATTTTCAGGGCAACTGTCTCATTTGGGGCATTCTTTAAAACAGAAATTACATTTTTGGACATACCTCTGAATAGGGCGTTCAGAGGAGCCAGATGCAATCTCAGTGGATCCAATGTTCTACAGAGACTGATTTCTCGTTCTAGGCAAATGTCAGCCCTAATCCACTTTCGTATGCATTTTTGCTTTGCTAAAGGCAGCCCCGGCCTAACCCTAATTTAGGCATTCCCAAATCTGTGCCAAAGTTGCGCATGTTAATTTGTAAAAAAAATAGGGAAGATTTCTTGGACATTTTCAATCCTGCTTTGTCGCAGAAAACTCTGCGATGCAGTGTGTGCATAGACAGATATTATCTTGCCCTATGCTGGGGTTATCTGCTGTAGTATTATGGCAGATGGGTCCATCATAATATAGAGGCATGGTGCCATCAGTCTACTTTTTGTTCGCCCTGCATGTATTATTATACTATGCATGCGAAAGTGCATCAGTACTCAAAAGTTTAACTAAGCTGTGGGCCGTCAAGTGTCCTATCCCATTTTGCGACATTTCATTTTGCGATATGTTTGATTTCAAATTGATTTTTTTTGATGAACAAAGGAGAGACTACAGTGGAGACTGATGGCATCTTGCCTCTATAACAATGTGCCTACACAACAGCTCAAAGGAATTGGCGTACATGTAGTGAAAGGGAAGGAGCCACAGTTTTAAACCGCAGTATATTTTGTCCAGTTCAGCATGAAACATAATGCTTTCGCCTAAAAAGCATCATGTTTCATGCTGAACGGGACAAAATATACCGCAATTTATAAAATGGAAGTTCATCAGTCTTAGTTATTCACATAAAATATCTATTTTTTTTAATCACAATACAAACTATTTACCTCTGATGATCAATCGTTACTTCACGAAAGGTCAAGTTGGGTTCATATTGCTGACGAAAGCTGAAGCTGACAGCCAAAAATTATGGAGGTAAATTGTTTGTATTGTGATCAAAATCTAAAATCGATATCAAAGTTATGACATTTTTTAAAGTCGTAATTACTGTATGTGATGTCACATGTGAGGTGCTCTCCCATATGTTGTATAATGTATGATTCCATAAACCGTTCTGTCTGTTTTTGATGTAAGAATATTTTTTTTCACTGAATGACAGCCTTCACTGTAATCAGTTGAAATTTTAAATGGCTGTCGGAAATGTATGTTAAGAAATTTACTTGTGAAACATAGCGACCAGAATAGTTTTACATCAATCATATTGTCCCTGTCAGTGCGTGATGCATCGGGCAGTAAGCATGCATGGCATTGAACGCATGCACTGTGCTGCAGTCAGCGGTCTCTGGTCTCGAGGCTACGAGAACCAGGTTTTGGATGACCCACCCAAAAAATTGTCAAAATCTTGCGATCTTTATCATTCCGCTCAAAGTCAGTTTCTAGTTATTGGGAGGAAATTCTAATGAAGTGTTTTGTTCAATTTTTGGTGGTTATTACAATTCTTTTTTTGGCCTGCAAAAGGTTTACCCTTTTTTAACTCATTGCTCATGGTTTCCTTTTTGAGCTTTGTGAACCCTGGTCCAGTTTTAGAATGTCAAAATTTGCCATGGAACTGCAGTAACCAAAGGGGGGTACAGCTATATAATAAGGAATTAAAGTTAATGAATTCATAGCCTGTTGTCGATTGTCCATACAGCAGATTATGCTAGAGTCGAGGTGCTTACACCATACACAACAGCTCAAAGGAACTGGCATAGGGAAAGGGAAAGGGAAGAAAGGGAAGGAGCCGCAGTTTTAAACCGCAGTATATTTTGTCCAGTTCAGCATGAAACACGATGCTTTAGCCTAAATGATTTCATGCTGAACTGGACAAAATATACCACGGTTTCGAACTGCGGGTCCTTCCCATTCTTCCCGTTCCCTTTCCCTATGCCAATTCCTTTGAGCTGTAGTGTACATGTAGTATCTGGATGGAGAAAAGCCAGCCCACAAATATGCAGGCTCAGTAGAGAACAGGGAAAGCTCACTGGCCTAGTTGGTTACTACAATGCATGCATTTCGATGCACTTTAGTAACCAACTAGTTTTGTTAAGGTTTCATGAATATGGCCCCTGGATACTAAAAAAATCCCATCAAGAAAATATTATTGCTGCCAAATACACATTTAACATCAATATGCAGCATGATGCAGTCAATATTTATTGATTTTGTTTCTGTTATTTTTGTCCCCAATTGTTCACTAGAATGCATTTAATACATGCACGACGTTAACATTACACTGTACATGTACATGTAGTAGAGTGTATGTGTTCAGTACACATTTCCACACATTCACACATCTGTACTTTGAACATCTGTTAGTTCTGAAACTGAAGCACTGGAGTGAAACTGCAATTTTAGAACCAGGATTGAATTACCAAGACAGGGATCAAGTCAGGCCTACACAGGGGAGTGTGTGTAATTCCATTGGGGGATCTAGTTTCACACAGCGCAGAGTCAAGGAGGAAGTGTTATCAGATTATCTACAACCTGATACTTGCGATGAACATTTAGCATGTGCTGATAGCATAGTTTATAATCTCCCTTTGCACTTTGATAATTCAGCGTCCACATTATCAAACATACTTTTAGTACTACATACTACTGTATGAACAATATTTGTGTTTTACATTAATTCCTCTCTGTCATGTTAATTCTATACACTTTTGCATGTCTTTTGAGAGAAAGAATGGAAATGCAAGTTGAATTGAAAAAAAAAAATGCTACGCTCTTATCAGCAGTGATGATTTTCCAATAAACCTCTGTGAGATCATGACGCTTTAAAGAATCCTGCTTTTAAAATATGAATCATACCTTTAAGTGAATAATACTTTTAAGATCGTTGTACTTAATTAGAGTTGATTTGATCTCTTTCTGATTTTGTATCAGAAAAAAAAATGCCTTGGAGAAATTGAATCCTGCTTTCATACATTGTAAAATATGAATCGTGTACTTTTAAGATCATCTAAGTTTCATGACTTTTGCCAATGGGCCATCCTGTCACATTTGTTTTTATCAGCGAACAACATCTGATCAAGTGCTACATGATACACACATCCTGAACATCTGTCTGGGCATCATTTTGAGTGATGAAGAAAAAAATGAAAAACAAGGAAACGGAAGGGGAGGATGTAGAAGTGGCTGATTTTTAAGGGGAACAAATAAGTTCAAGGAAAGGAATATGTACCCAATTCACAAGCAACATTAATTGTATTTAAAGACAGGGGATCCCATAGTCATGACACTCACAGGAATCAGCAGTATACCCTACAATTTATGTAAATGTAACAATGTAATCTGTTATAGGACTGTCTTTATTAGCTCAAAATGGCAAAATGGCTAACTATTTTGCTGATGTGAAGACATGATTTCAACCTCAGGCTAAGTTTTAGGTTCAGAAATGGTGAATTTGTCAGCTGCTCATGCAGAATACCATGTACAGTATAAGTATATGTACAGTATGGCATCCCAACTAATCACACTATGAGCATGGTCTTTTGTTATGTGGACAAAATTGAAAAGGAATGTTTGGAAATTTTGTCCACATAACGTGTTCATGGTGTCAACACCTGTTTATGCCATGACATTGATTGACCCCATAACCACTTGTTCTTCCTATACAGGCATAGATTATAAATGCATACTGTAGCTAGTGTCAGTCTTTCAGCTGTCATTCTGTATCATGTATGAATACCTTCATGTACACACAGGGTGGTCACCAGAGACTGTATATTCTCCACCCTGGAAAAGGGCAGAATGTCAGATATTGGAGAGCTGAGCGTGTGGTGCAAACTGTACATGTAACTATGGAACAGTGTGGTGCCAAGAATTTGAAGAAAGCAAAAGCAACAAGAATAATAAGAGAGACAGTGTTGGCCTAACCTTGGTTCATTGGTGGAAAAATTCTAATGATATATTTGTGGGAGAAAGGTGTTTTTGCTGCCCTGATATTAGCCTACCACCCAGGCTGTGAGACATTTAAAATCTGAATACCATCTGTATACAATTTTGTCTAGTTTTACTACAGACAAGACTACATTCTACTCATCTGTCTCAGTACAATCTGGAGTAGCCTACTGTAGGTACATGTACTAGGCTGTGTGGTGCATGGACACAACCCAGTCTGTTAACAGCTATGTCTGGTAACTAAGACTATACCCTAATGACATCATACATGTAGCTCCTCTGGCTTAGGAGGAGTGAAAATGGGATTGGGGCATAGTCTGTGTTACCAGACATAGTTGTTAACAGACTGGGTTGTGTTCATGCACCTCACAGCCTACATGTAGTACCTATAGGCTAGACCTGGAGAAGCTGAAGAGAGGGATTATAGTCTACTGTAGCCAGGCCTGCTTACTGTGGAGTTTGGATTAGACGTCCTCAACAGTCTGGATACAAGTGATCTTCATGTCGAGAGCAGTGAGAAAGCTCTTGATCAAAATGGGAAACAATCCAAAAACAAAAGCTAGACTGTGTTAGGCTGGATGCAACCTAGCCTAGGTTCAAGGCTGTAATGTGTGTTTCTGTTTGTTGCACTGCTGCTACTGTATGTACATGTACCGCAACTGCTACTGTATGTACATGTACCGCAACTACTACAAGTGGACACTTGAGTACAAGTCATGCTACATGGACATAAACTTCACTTTAGTATCTGTCACACAGGAAAAAGCAAGGCTGACTGGTGAGATGAGTACTGTATACGTCATATATTTTGCAGGTTTTTATTTTCGCGAATTACGCGAGTAATGTGCTATTCGCGACCTTAACAACATGCAAAAATATGAATATAACGTGCACACACACTTGTACTACTAACTGTGTGATCGTGAATTGTAAGTTTGCGAAATTGTCGCCAAGTCCCGATTCGCAAAATATTAGACTCGCTAAATATAATGGCGTACATGTGTGGAGTAGTGTGATAGCACTACTTGGTCATATCCATGCGTCAAGTGTTGTCATGCACTCTCCACAGCCTAGGACCAAGGCTACATGGACATGCATTTGGCCTTGTTGCCAAGTCTCATCAGGCCAAGGTGGTTGACCTCACATCTGTGGGCAGTGTCTGACCCACTTCCAAAATCACCAACATCTGCTTGAGAAGACTTCAAGGAAACCTCCGCACTGGAAATAGCATTTACTGATGGTGAATAGCATCCTCTCATAACTGGAAACAATTCCATGGGGGCTGAGGGTGATCTGAGCGCCCATCAGTCCGGGTGGTCACCAGAAAATCTTTTTATACGTGGCCCAAAAAGTGGAGAATCTCACTTTTCGTGAGCTATCTGTCCTGGATGCGTGGTACACAACTTTGTGTGGCTTAAAAAAGCCCAAAAAAATGAGAATAATAAGACTGATGCTGTTTGAATGGATGGTGCAGTACATAAACGTATCCATGGCTCACTATCACTTTCTTATTTTTTTTCTTTATGTTTTTATTGTTTCCTTTTAAACGAACAATGTTGCAAAGTAAGTAACAAATCAAGTAACAATATTACAAATAAAATAAAGTACATCTCTAATTATACCTTGCACATACAGTTGCATACACGCACCCCCCCCACACACACATACATACCACATGTCCTTCAAGGTTATCCCTACAAATATACAGAGCTTTATCCCAAAGAAGGAATCGAGGGTGGTATTACAGAAGTTATCCTAAGTCTTCTCCTAAGTTTTCTCCTAAGTCCCCGAGTTAGGAGGTGCCTAGGAGAGCAAGAAATTGGTATTACAGAACATCCTCTTAGGACTCTCTTAATGCAAATTAGGGAGGGTTTGACCCCACCCAGTGCGCATTTATTAGCCAATGGAGGAAAGTGTTTCATTTATGAACAGCCAATCACAATCACAGCATCTCCCCCTAGGATTGATCCTAACTTTGTGGTCGCGCAACTATGTGCGCGCACATCAATCATGGACGCGCGCTTGCGCAAATAAATGCTGCTCTTTTTTGTTGCGTGTGTTATGAATGGCTAAGACAGGGGGAGGCTCTCCTAAGTTTTCTCCTAAGTTTTCTCCTAAATCCTCTCTTACGCGCATTCTGGAATACCAATCCTCCTAACTTTATGATTTGCATAAATTTGCATAAAGATAGGAGAAAACTTAGGAGAAATCTTAGGAGCGGAGTTAGGAGAAAACTTAGGATCGTTCTGGAATACCACTTAGGAGGAATCCTAGACTTAGGATAAGATTTCTCCTAAGTTATCGTTCTGTAATACCACCCCGAGCCATTAAATCCAGATCACTTACAACTCAATAGTCCATTTCTTAAAGTGGACATTCAATTTGTTCTTTTTTTGAGCTATCTTATATTCTAACTTCTGCTTAGATTTCACCATTGTGGTACATGTAAATACCTCAAACGTCAGTTCTTTTTCTTGAAACTTGCATACTATATAAAAATTTTAGATATAAGAATGAAAGATTTATACATGCATCATATCACTTTCTTGACCTGACACTTAGTGTTTACAGCAGACTTAATACAGAAAACACACAAGGACATAATGACCATTTACTTTCCTGCTTATGTTACCATTGATTGAATATTTGCACACAGGTTGAGAACAATATTTTCAATGGAAGCACTGTACTTGTACTGTCATAAGTGCATCATGATTCGCTGGATGCCTACCGCTCCTGTATGTACATGTAGATCATACAGTAGAAGGACCAATTAAAAGCGCAGCTGTGTCAAATTATATACCCATGTGGATATGTACCCTTGACATTTGTAGAGGAATCAATTCTCTTGTGACTTGGTACAGGGAAACCCCGTTATAACGAGCACGGGTATAGCGAGAACCCTGTTATTACGAGGACATTTCTTGGGGCCCGATTTTTCTTCCATAGACCTCTGTGTATTCTGTTTTCATATAACGAGATCGGCTATAGCGAAATTTCTGCTATAACGAGGCAAATTCCCAGCCCAAGAATAAGGAAATAGAAAAGAAATCAACCCCGTTATTACGAGCACTCCGTTACAGCCACGCCGCGCAGCGAGGGAAATGCAACAACAGCACATAGTCAAGCAATTTTCTTTGCGCCGTTAAACACTTATCACACACACCGTGCAAGAATCCACACACACACACACAGCCACACATGCATACATGTCCACATTACGTGCGTGCGGTACTGTCTCTGCCAGAGCCGTATCTCTGTACAGCTAGCTCTGGGTACTGCATGCCCCCGTGAAGTCACGCATGCACATGGCGCCTCTACACACATGCGACACCGCGCGTGTACGACCGGCCGTGCCTGGAGATTGCGTTCAATGATCATTCAGTGCATACACGCGGTCATGCCAGCAGGCACGGCCGGGTAAATGAGCCTCCCCGCTGCTTCATTTGTCGGTAAACGGAGGCTTTGGAAATATCATTTATTTACGTTTCCAACAGTGCTGTAAGATATTTTAGTGAATTGTTAGCTAGTGAATTCAATTTAGAATGCTTGCAAAGCCATTAAAAGATTACAGTACTAACGGTAAATATGTTATTATTTGTGTAGTCCTATATATGCATTTTTTCTGTATGTATTGATCACGTACTGGTATAGCGAGCAATCGGCTATAGCGAGGAAAAAGTGTGGGTCCCGATCCCCTCGTTATAACGGGGTTTCCCTGTATTTTGTTTGTGGGTACAGGTGCACTTGTTGTTGTATGTTGTAGTCAAGGTAGGTGCAGTACGTTTGTTTGGTGCACATGTACATGTATGTTTCTGCTAATTAATGTTGATTAAAGCCACATCAATGCAGTCCCAAATGTGCTGTACATTAGATTTAATAAACATAATAAACACAATTAGCAAATCTGATGAGTTTACTGTACTTCCAAGTCATCTTCCCATTGCTCAAAAAATTAACTAAAAACAGAAAAAAAAAGCAATTTGTGGAATCATACAGTGCACACATGTACATGTATGAGAGAGCACCTCAAAGAAAATGACATCACAAAATGAAGATCTTAAAATATGATTTTTCTTATTCTTTAATGGATTGTCGTCAAACGTTCACTTACAGTATGTGCTGTATTAAAGTTTCTACTTTTATTGAAACCAACTTAAGATTAGGGTGAGGGTGGAATATCCCTTTAAGCTGCATCCATACAGAAGCTGTTTGCAGCGGCTTGGTGTTAGGCGCCAGTGATTTCCCACCACGGCAGTGCAAGAAAATGGTTGCCAACAGCGATTTGTTCATGCTCAGGTGGCCACCTGAAGGAAGAAATGCTGTCAACAATCCAATAAAAATGTCATTGTGGCAAGTGTTGTGGAAACCGCTTCCATTTCTCTGAATATTTCATTACTTGTACACGTAATGAGAGAATGACTAAGATATAGAATGTGACTCATAAATTATGTACAGATGTCTTGAATTGATGAGGATTTATTAATTCCTGTTGTCCATTTGTGTTTTGCAGGAAGCCAGCACATATTGACGATCACATCTATCAGCGGCGGGATAATGACCTTTTCATCAACAACGCCGTGGGGAAAGAGACGGGACGAGAACATGAGGAGAAGGAAGATGAGGAGGAGGAGGAGAAGGACTGGGATGGGGATGAGGATAGCGATACACCCTCTGTTGATGAGAACGAGAAAGCAGAGGACACGGATGCTCTTAAACACACTGATGATCACATGAAATCCGAGAAATCAAAAGCCATTGAGCAGGTGGTAAGGAAACCTCCGTTGAATGCTGCCCCCACAAGTGACCCCATTGCCAGGTTCAACTGGAACAAGGGTCCGCAGGGTGTACAGTCACAGCAGCAGCAGGGCGCTCCTCAGCGGAGCCTCGGGTCCAGTGCCTGCACCCTCAAGACCAACATCACCTTCCTAAAGGTCCACAAGACGGGCAGTAGCACAGTGCAGAACATCTTCCTTCGCTATGGCGACCATCACTCCCTCTCCTTCGTGCTCCCGGTGCGTGGCCACCACCTCGGCTACCCCAACTTCTTTGAGAAAAAGCATATGCTGAAGACCAAGTCTGGCGTCTACAACATCTTTTGCCATCATGCGCGCTTCAGCAATGATGTCCGTGAGGTCATGCCCACCAATTCCGTCTACATCAGCATTCTTAGGGACCCTGTCAAGGTCTTTGAGAGTGCTTTCACCTATTTCAAGCTCGATATGCGGATGAAGATTGCGGGGGAGAAGGATGCTATGAAAATCTTCATGGATAATCCCAGGAAGTACTACAATGACTTCCCCAACAAAGTGCACGCCCGGAATGGGATGCTGCACGACTTTGGAGTCCCGCTGACGGAGTTTGACAACCCGACGTTCATGAACCGTGCAATATCCATGATCAACGACCAGTTTGACCTGGTGATGATCGCAGAGTACTTTGAGGAGTCGCTCCTGCTGATGAGGGAACTGCTGTGCTGGAGTCTGGAGGATGTGGTGGTGTTCAGGCAAAACGCGCGGAACGCCGACTCGGTGCAGGCTGTAGACGGCGATATGCGGTCCCGCATCCTGTCCTGGAACTCTGGCGACGTCCTCCTCTACAACTTCTTCAATAAGACCCTGTGGGAGAAGGTGGACCGCTACGGCCGTAACCGCATGGAGCAGGACAAAGAACAGCTCCGCAAAAAGACGCAAAAGATCTTTGACCAGTGCATCGCCACAGACTCTGCCCCAAGGGACAAAGGGGATTTTAAGGTCTGGCAACCGCCGGGGGTCAACATCAACGCTTTTGTTCTGAAGCCCGAGGCAAAGGGGAACCGGCTCTGTGAGAGCATGGTGAAGCCTGAAATACAGTACACTATGGAGCTGAAGATCAAGCAGTTCCCTGATATGAACTTCTCAAGGGTCAGGCAGAAGCGAGTGCCGTCCAATTTACTGGGTGGGATCAAATGACCAAAGTGACATAATCTATAATCTATTCCTTTGAGCAATGTATATTTCGAGTTGTTTGTATGTGATGTGCTCAAAACCAGAAGCAGCCGAGAGGCCTCAAGGGCAGCCAAGAGCTCATGATCGTAAGAGCTATCTTCAGAAATCACCGCCAAGAGCTTTTACCCCAAATGCTTCTCACTATCTGTTTGACTTCGCTGAGAAGCCATTGTAGCAGTTTTGAAGGTGTGTACCGTGTGTCTGTTGCATCTCCAGGTGACTTTTGCTACTCTTGGCAACTTCCCTGCTACTTTTGTTGGCTTTTAGTAGGACCGGTCGTAACTGGCTTCCAGTAGTCTGGTTTGATACGCCCGTCCACACATTTTTTTTAGTAGCTCTTTACTGCTTCTACGTAGCTACACTGCAGCTCAAAGGAATTGGCATCGGGTATATTTTGTCCAGTTCAGCATGAAACATGATGCTTTTTAGGCTAAAGCATCGTGTTTCATGCTGAACTGGACAAAATATTCCGCTGTTCAAAACTGCGGCCCCTTCCCTTTCTTCCCTTTCCCTTTACCCGATGCCAATTCCTTTGAGCTGTAGTGTATATACATTATCACCAGTATTTTTTGTTGGCTCACAGCTTTGTGTGTACATGTAGGCTACATATACCTTTTTTTTTATGGGTGTCCATCTGGCTCAGTGCTGTAGTGTCGTAAGGACCAGAAAGCTTGCCCCAAGAGTAAAGCACACTTGCCCATAATATACAATCAAGGTCAGGGTGATTTAATCTATGAAATGCCAAAAATATCCAGCTCGAATAACTTTAAGAGTCTTCTGTGAGTATTTGTTTACCCTCATCAGGAAAAATGTGCTTGTTTTGTGACATCAGACTTGAACCCCACACCCCAACCCTTGCAAATGATTGTCAAATGATTTCCCAGGTGAACAATAGAAGTTATGGTTGGAATGTAGAATTCATGCTATTTATGTATAGTGTAGCTAAACCTTTGGCTTTGAGGGCAGGGTCAGGGTCATTCTCAATAGTTAAAGTGCTTTGCGGCAATTCAATACTTACATGTAGGTCAGTCAACGTCATGTATCATCAAACCTGACAGTATTTTCTTTCTTCAACAAGGGTCCTTCTCTGCTGATGCCTAACTTGCGTCTCAACAAACAGCAGAATCTACATGTATACTTAAAGGTAGCCCGTCCCTTTTGCAGACCTAATTCTGAAAGTTCCCTGACTTTTTCATCATTTGAGAGAGAGAGTGACTATATAACCTTTCCCTTGAATCGAAAAAGCGTAGTATTCGGTTTTGAGGAAATAATCTTTGATAATTGATCAAGCTTTTTTTTTTTTCGTACCACAAAAAAAAATCAAATCGCAGTGAAAACTGGTTAGATTTTCATTTATTCTACAGGAGTTATAGTACCTCTGACCTTAAAATTTCACAGTTGGTATCCCAAAGATATGTGCCAAATATGTGCAAACTTTCATGAAGTTTGCAGATGTTTGTAAAAGGGACGGGTCATCTGTAACCCTTTGCGTGCCAGACAAAATGCTGCTCTACTTGTATAGGACTGGTCAGTTGTGATGGTGAAATATTCACAAGTGGCATGTTAGGTTAAACACAACAAAATAAGGAACGCATGCAAACGACATACAAAGCCGGACAGTCAATTTGCCCGAAACGTTGAGTCTACCTCTCTACTCATCAGCTCTTCACGCTTTCTGGTTTACAGTCCTTTTCAGGACTACACTCATTTCGAAAGAATACTCTACTTTCAAATCTCCACTTTCTCGCCTCTCCATTTCACCTTCAATTCTATTCACGTTTTCTCATCTCAGTCCTCCCAGGACTTTACACATGGTGTACTGTAAACCTCTCTTGTGATTGATCATACCACCATGCAAACCTTCAAACATCACCAAAATAAAGGGATAGTTCACCCTAAAATGAAGTCGGATTTCAATAAAAGAAGAAAAATGAAAGAAACATGTTACCAGGTAGTTTTCTTGTCGGCTTTGTGATAAGGGATGGTTGGGATAATTACAGGGATTGATCCAACTTCACTTTGCATTTGAAAAGGAAACTACTGTAAATCTGAGAGACAAACTACAAACTACAAAGTAATGTGTTTTTCATGGTGCATGTGAATTCTACAGTATGTCACTTTTAAATAGCAGATTTAAAAAACTGAACCTTCATGTTGTACTTGTGGTACATGACATGAAATGTTTCACAGAATTTGATTTTGTCTGCTAAAGGGGTATACTATCTTTAAATCTTTTTCCCCTCTGTTTTGTCATTTTTAATTAATATCTTTTTGCTCGAGACTGTGTACAATGTTCGTGGGGTGGCGGGAAGGAGGAATTCTAAGAGTTGAAATGTATCATGATGAAATAGTTGCTCTAAGAAAAATTATGACTCATTGTGGTGTGTTGGTTTGAAATTGAAGTGAAATTAGTGTGTTATTAGCATGTCACACTATGACAGGTTGAATACAGATGCAGGTACTCACTATATCCATATGGAACATGGAAAGTTTTATGTATATGACTGTAGTCATTTGATATTGATCAACTTATCTTCTGCAATTACTGAGCAAAAACAAATCTTGGAAAGAAAACCTCATGGGAATGCACCGGCTTGTTATTTGAGTATACACACATACATGAAACGTGTGTACTTTGATGTGATATTATATAGTCTGCACTAAAATTGCCAAATTTATGTGTTCTGTTGAACAGATGCTGCTCGCTTTTCAAAAGGACTGCAATTCATAACAGTAATTTGTATGATATTTGAATAGTGACCTCCTTTGCTTGTTATGAATAACGGTCCTTCAGGTATGGGAAGTTACGCATTGGCCCAAATTCAGGAACAACAACAAAGGAGTTTTAAATTTAGACCACGGTCTAAGCAACTTTCATGGCGTAAGAGTAGATAAGTACTCTTGCTTTAGTGGGTACAGTTCAGAAAGGTCCAATAATTTATCTGCGTGTTTTGCGTAGGGTGCTAAATTCCTGCTAGTTTCTATGGTTTTGACCATAGTTTAATCAAATTTATGTAATAAACCGGGGGTTTAAACTGTAGCGCCAGTTACGCACCCTATGCAAAATGTGCACATTCATTATTGGACTGTTTTGAAGTGCTCGCGCTATTAAAACAAGCGCACTTATCTGCTTATACGCCACAAAATTTGCTTAAACTGGGGTCTAAATTTAAATCTCCTTTGTGAATTTGGGCTCTCATGTATAAATGGCGGTGTCTTCATTAGCCCGATGTGGGCTTGTTCTGATCAGGTTCGCTAGCCAGATCACGAAATAGCTAGCTATTTGCGTCTTCATTAGCCTGATCAGGCAAAATACATGTGTAACTTGCTATTTGGTCGAGAAAATTTCCCAAGAAATCTTGGGCTAGATGGAGCTAGCTCGAGCTAGTTCGGAGCATCTTCATTAGCCCGAAAATTTTCCGACTCTGGCACGCATCAGCGCGCATGAGGCATTGTTTACGTTATTTTTTTATTTTATACGTGCTCACAACTGAAGCCACGCGGTTGTGGCCTATTCCCGTCGCACACTACGCACGTGCGAACATCGGGATAATTTATGCATCCCGAGTTTCGAGCTTACGTATCCCGAGATTCGAGCTAATGAAGACGCGATTGCAACTTCAGGGTAGTTCCCCGGATTAGCAAAATAGCTCGCTATTTCGTCTGATCGGGCTAATGAAGACGCACCCATTCAGAGCTGGCAAGTCTCCCTGATTTAGCAAGAGACTCTCTGAAAGTAGACTGATAAATACTGCATTAGATTTCATTCCCTCACCTAATCTCCCTGATTATTGAGAGATTGTCATTAGGTTGTATGCATTTGATAGACACCTCCCTGATGAAATTTCTGATGAGATTTCCCCAAATCTTCCTGATTGTCGAATTTCAATGTTGGTAGCTCTGTGATTAGCAGTCCTTATGCAAAGTGAGCATGCCCTGCCATCAGGACCATTATGAAATGACACTGTATATACAAGTGTGAATAGCTTCTCGTGCATGTACATTTAGATGCTTAGAAGTGTGTACATTCCTGTAAAAAGAATTTTTATATCAAACTTTATTTAGAAAGTTGTTTACTTAATAGCTTTATAGATATATTGGTATTTTAAGGCGTATTTATGCGTAAGAGTCTGTTTTGTGAGACAATTTGTTGATCACTGTTTGGGTATTATTGCTATGATACTTTAACACAGGTCACTCTTGTGAATTTTATGTGTTTTTACAGTAATGTTTGTACTACATATATGTATGTGCAAGCCCATATTATGCCAATCAATTACTTGTACCGGTACAAGAAATAATCAGAATTTTCATGTATAGCTTTTACAGGTCTATACATCTACATTTCAGCTCAAAAGTATTGGCACAGGTGAAGGGAAAGGGAAGAAAGGGAAGGAGCCGCTGTTTTAAACCGTGGTATATTTTGTCCAGTTCAGCATGAAAGACACGATCCTTTAGACTAAAAAGCATCGTGTTTCATGCTGAACTGGACAAAATATATCGCGGTTTAAAACTGTCGGTCCTTCCCTTTCCCTTTCCCTATGCCAATTCCTTTGAGCTGTAGTGTAGGTACATGTACTGGGTAAATATGCAAGGGAAAGTATGAATTGGAAAGATTAAACCGATGCGGTCATCCAGAAGTGGATTGACGACAGCTTTTTGTACAACACAGTAATACGTTGAGGCAAGTGGCTCACCACTAAACGACACACTGAGCATTGCAATACAGTATATAAATGTCGACCATGGTCACAACGAAGCGGGGTACATGTACTTCAAACGAAACCAAGGATAGCTTTTCATGGTTTGTGAACCTATGACTGAGATTTGATTCGCGTCATTGCTAGAGTATACTGCTGATACCTGCTGAATTTCATGACATTTTCAAATAGGCTACTCTGTCTTTAAGTTGGGTTTTCTTAAGATAAACGGGAAGAAGATGATGAAATGATGTGATAAAAGTAAAAAAGTGGCAGGAAAAATGTGTTAGTGCTGATTTTTTGTGGGTAGATGAAGTTGAACAAAAGAAGTATTACAGTAGGTGCAGTGACAATTGTAATTCCTGTAATACAGAAGGAGTGAAGGGTCCTGGTATTATATTGCTTGAATGTGTGCTATTTTGTATTGAAACAAAGTATCTAATGCCAATTCGTTATTTTACATACATGAACACGTATATATGTATGCCCAAATTTGGACATTGTACTTGCAGTGTACTTGCTTCCTTATTAAAAGTACATGTAATGGTTATTATTGGTAATAATTGTGGGACCTGTAATCGGTTGCAAAACTTGCCAGATAAACAAAATATGCATTGTAACTATGAACTAGTTTATTGGCAAAGCAAGGTCTTAGCTCATATTGTGCTTTCCCAATACTTGTGGGAAATAACTTATGATTTGTTAACCGGTAATGTACTTATTGAAACCCCTAGTTTATGGAAGGTGTGTGTATTGGAACTCCACCCTTAAGTTGATTTGGTTTTTCATTATAGCAGAAAAATGAAAGCAATATTAATGTGAAGGTTTGACAAAAGTTTGTCAAAGGATAAGAAAGTTATGATTTTGCAAGTTGTGATCTTCTTACATCATGTGGGAGCTGCCATTCCAAATGTTCTGTGCTGTGTGATTTCTTAATTTGCTCTGTCTTTTTATTTTTGAAGAAGGAGCAAATCTTGTTCATAGAGATGTGTGTGTAAAAACATGTGGCTAATGAAATGTACAGGTAAAATCCTTTTGAGAATAAGGACATTTTTCACAAAAATTAATTTAGCAGAGTAGCTCGCAAGTGACACCACAAAGTAAAGAATGTGATAATTCATAACTGCTAACATTTGACTGATTTTTGTCAAGCCTTCACCAATTTGTACATGTATCTGCATTTATTAAAACCATGTTAACTTCAGTGTGGACTTTCCCATGAAGTAAATGTGATTAATCAGTACAGGGGAATTATCTCCAAACACTATTAAAAGAGCCATTTAATCCTATGGATAAATTCTTGAGTGGATATACCAGCACACAGACACTTAACTGTCATGTGTAACTTTGTCATATGAATAATGTTGCGTGAACAAGGGTGATAAACTGCATGTACATGTATTTTGCCCCATGGTTCACAATTTTATAGCAGAAGCATTGAAGTATTTAGCAAATTATAGAAAAGTACTAGCACTAGATATCTATTTTTTACTTGTCTTTTTAATAGTATGTATATATATCAAGGTCTTACAAATTGATATGCATGTAATAGTATAGCCTCAGTTTAAAGGCTGTGGGATTTTTTTTCCCTGGATAAACTGCAGCAGGTACAACTAAGCTAGAAGATGTAGACTTTTCCTTCCTTCCTCTGTCTGCCGCTCTGCATACGGGAGAAGGAAGAGAGTCAGTATTAGCCTAGTATCTAGACATAATTGTTGCAGCATTGCATCAGAAAGAAATGGACCACACAACCTTAAACAAAGACTAATAACAGCAGAGTGATAGCATGTATAGATACATGTATGTTGGCAATTTCATGAATTAAATATCTTTGCGAAAACTTGTCATTTTTTCCATGTCCTCTTTATGTAGCGTGACTAATACAGATTCAACTACTTGTAACCCCCAATAAAACTTGTTTTCATGATTTTGTTTTGATACTGCAATGTAGGTCTACCCTTCAGTTATTGACATGAAAAAAGAAGACGTTAATATCAATGCATCTTCTTACAACCCCCAAATTATGTTGGGAAAGGTACCATGGGAAAGTGTAACATGTAAACCATGGTATTGCCCATATGTGCATAGTTTGTTAATTTTAATGTCTGCACAAGTCGTCTCCAACCTACTTGATTGTATTTCCTGTAAAGGCCGGTGCAGATGACACTTTTTTGCTGCATTACCTTCTTGCACAACTACGATTCAGGCAGTCACAGAGAGCGTGTTTATCAACTCTTTTTTTTGGTAGAATTTAGGTTTCCAAACGTGTTTAATTTTTTTAAACGCGTTTCAGGGAGTTGATAAACGCAAAGGTGTTTTGATTGTGGGGTTCGGAAAGCTGTTTTGAAACACGCAAATTTGTACGATCCTAAACGCGTTTGAGCCAGAAACGCGTTTAAAGAAGCGAGATAAACGCAAAGCTGTTTTGAAACGGCTTTAAAGCATGTGTTTTCGGTGACAAGGCCGGTTTTCGACTTGGGCGATCTAGTTGATAAATGCACCGTTATTTTAAAACGCGTTTGGAAACGCGTTTGGAAACGTGTTTGCAGAGGCCTTTGGAAATGCGTTTAAATTTCTGAAAAGTTGATAAACACGGCCAGAGTCAGATGACTGATCATGTCGTCTGCGGTATCCTTTAATGTAAAAAAAAATACTTTTTTTCTTTCATAAATCTTTATAAATTTTCACATAAATGTTTCAAGAAGGGCGAAATTGTGAACGCTTTGCAAGAAGAATTCATAACTTGCCTGCTATTACTGTACTTTTATTCTCAAATAATGTTGCATGTTGCTAGGAATTTCATCATCATCCAAATAATAATTTATATCATTCATTCAAAATATCTGTGATATTTCCATCAGGGCAGACTATTTCCCTGTTTCTGTTTCCGTCTCATAATCATTTCCCCAGAGCTGTCGAGATTTGAATTGATTTTGTCTCCACTGTGTCTTTTCCCACGCATTTCCGACTACGCCCAAACTGCTTGCATTAATAAAAGAGGAAATGAAATAATCTGTTATGTATAGATTATCACCCCTAGTATATTCTACACACTGGAAATTGCTTACTCATGTAATGCTGTGTATAACGTTAAAGTGGTCAACTTGATCATTATCATACAAGATAAAAACAAACAACCTGTTCTAGTTTTTGTCGATGCTTGCCAGACTGCCCAGATTTTGTTTAAGTTCTTCAAGTAATCATATTGTCATGGGAAGTTTTGATGAATTTTTTGAAAGGTATTAAATTCCAAGGTTGATACCAGAAGTTACATAACAGGAAGGAACCTTTCAGGAATTTGTACCAATCAGCGATGGTGTTGGGTCATTATGACATTGTACTAGGGAGTTTTTCATAGAAGACAAAAAGAAGAAAAGATACAAGCATGACTCTCTATGGGAGTCGTTGCGTGGAACCATCCCTCTGGTGGGTCGTGTCACTTGTAGACTTTCAATGATTGTAATTCATCAAAAGATTTGGCAACAGCTACAATGCCGTTTTTAGGCTAATGACAATTTGAGGTACATAATGTAGGCTACAATTCTAGGAGATGTACCGATACATGTACAGTCAAACCCGTCTTAGCGGCCACCTGTCTATAGCAGCCAACCTGTCTATAGTGGCCACTAAAATAATTCCCTGGAGAGAGATCATGTGTTAAAGAACCTGTCTATAGCAGCCACCTGTCTATAAAGGCCACAATTTTTGTTTCCCTTGGGTGGCGACTATAGACAGGTTTCACTGTATGTGCAACATGGTTGTTATATGTAGCCTGACAAAGCAATGCGTGTCTATGTATTGCTGCATTGGGCGAATGCCGCCCAACAAAGGTACGTCATATATTATTGTTTTATCATTTCCATCATGCTAGTTATTTTTATGTTCAGAGAAGATGTAAAATTAAATGTATTTTACTGTGGAGTTTTTATCAATATTTATGTTTCCATGTGTTTTTTCTTTTCAATTTGTGAGAGAGATTTTGAGAAAGAAAAAGGGTATAAGAAGGGGGGGGGGGGGGGGGGGGAAAGGAAGAGATTTGAAAAGTATGGGAGAGTACCAGCGTGTTGTTATATCCATTGTTTTGCAGGTTTCTGGTTCTAAACATCCCTCAAGAGAGAGGTTTAATAGTCCTACAAGAAGAAAAAGGGAGAGGGAAAGAAGGAGAAAAAGAGAGGAAGAAAATAATTGCAGAATTAAACAATAGGGAGGAAGGGGGTAGAGGGGTGGCGATGAAATAGAAATAATTTATATGGCGCTTCCACAGTAAACATGACAGCAAGTTACAACTTGGCAATCAATGACATGATCAGAACAGTTTTATTTTCTCAGTCAACATCATAATTATGATACATGTACATACGCTTTGGATAATGGTTTCAAATTCGCAATCTCTTTGTATGAAAGAATTTACAGTTTATGTTTCTGTAGTGAAACTCTTCTGGTCAAAGAGTTGAGTAAAATAACACCTCGCACAACTATTAATATATTACACACAGATACCGGTACATTATTTTCTTCCAACTAAAATATTTAGTTTTATATATATATATATTCTCCTTTGGAAATAATCTTGTAATGTGCACTTAATCATAAAAAATTTTCAGTGCATATTACACAATATTCCATCTTTGCAACTTACATGCGCATTGCATCATCTTGGATAACTCAATATTGGGCCCTGTCTCATAAACAGTTACGACATATTTTAATCCACCATAAATCCAATCCCCTATCTCTAATGCACTGAGTTATGAACATCAATCGCAAATCGAGTTATAGTCAATCGCATCTCTTTATACGACAGGGCCCTTGGCTGGGAGCGAGTCTGAACAAACAAAGGCAACGCATATATATTTCAGAAAATCATCTATGGTTAACCACGTCTTACAAACAATGGTCTGATACAAAATCCCATGTGAGAAATGGACAGTACCTACTGTCTCTTTTTATTATAAAAATCAGAACAATTTCCTCGAGATTTAGACAAATTTTTAGACAAATTGACCCTTCTTTCATTACCAGACCTTGACAAGCCCACTGGCTCACTACATACATGTATCTCCATGCCAATGGTAATGAGAATTAAGACAAATTTAAATTTAGACAAATTAAACTCAAGAGTCATCTGCAGAATGGAAGATTTAAACATTTTTTTTATCACAATTATTATTAAGATAAGATTTTTTGGGCTAGCCAAATGTATCTTTCTTCAGTCTTCTATGATCAATATGATTCACCAATTCTTTCACACGTGGAACAATGCAAATCCATTCCAAACTTTAACTACATGTAGTTGACCCGCTGTAAATCACCATAGGAATTTTGAAAAAAAAAATGGTTCCTAACACATGTAGGTCTAAAAATGTTTAAGAAACCATAGACAACACGATCTGATAGTGATAGGTCTTCCGACTCTGCGGCTGGCTGAATTGCAGGACCCGGTCAAGGGATTTGTGCAATCAGTTGACATCGTATATCTAATTGTAGGCCCTTACGATTGCAGAATCTTGGCATAATCGTGTTTTCTGTGGTGGCATTAAAATTTCATTCAGCTTATCAAAATTAAATTATTTATGTATCTACAGCTCCAGTAAAGGGCATATACTGTACTGGGAAGGCAAAAAAGCCTTCGAAAGGTAATCGTGAGCAATCTTCTTACATATTATGGTCTTAAATTCATGTATTGTTCATTTAAGAAACTTGCTGGAAGTTATTTGCCCTTATATGATTCATATATGGAGTAATTAGTGATTAAATCACAAATCCTCTAAATGTTCGGCCAGAACAATTTGCGGATTTGTGAGTTAATCACTGATTACTCCAAATGTGGATAATTTTAGGGCAATTAACTTTCTGCAAGTTTCTAAAATGGAAATACATGAATTTAAGACCACTGGCAAGAAGATTGCCCAAGATCACCTATTGAAGGAGTCTTTGTCTTCCCATTACAGTATATTCCCTTTAAGGTTTCATTCAGCTTATCAAAATTAAATTATTTATGTGTCTACAGCTCCATTAAATCAATGCATTCAATAATCTCTTAAGACTACACCCATGGTAGAAGAATTTATGTTAAGTACTTTTCACACAAACATCATGTACATATGTGTATCTGTATGTTTATCACCACAGAATTGCACAAGAAGTCCTTTCTAACCAATAGAAAATGCAAACACATGTACAATAATTCTCTTGCTGTGTGCATACATGTATGTACATGTATATATTACTTTGAAAAGCCATACATACTTTATGGTAAGAAAAAATTGACAACTTGTGTATAAAATGGTATCTGACTTTTGACTTGAACCAACAAATAGCACGGACACCTAAATTGAATCCCTAGACCCCAAATCAGAATAAGTTACGATAGGAGGTACCATTGTTTTATGGAGAGTAATGTTGATATTCATGGTAAATTTGTATCACTAAGAAGTTGGGATAGAAATCAGTAGAAAATTATCATGGATATTTATCACAGCTTGTTGCAACTACACCACTGATTTGTAATCACACATTGGTTTGTTTGTTTTAGATAGCTGTGATGTATTTGTGATACCGATAGTTGCAATAGATAGCAACTCAAACTTTGAGAGACGGGGCCTTATAGAGAGTTGCGATCAACCTGATTCGATAATGTAGAGAGTTACGATTTATACCAATCACAAGGCAAGTTACGATAAATAGTAACCCTCTTTATAAGAAAGGGCCCCAGTCCTCCAAATAATGAACAATATCAGTGACCTTGGGGTCCAAATTGGGCATCAACATTTTATGTGTGGAACATCATAGCTTACCCGCGCATCCCAAGATGAACTGGATTAAAAAAAAGGGAAGAATTTTGAACGATTGAACCTCTTGTGACCTTTTCTCATCTTATACACACAATTCCCATAGAGAATTACTTAATCTGGCAAACAAAGGGTTGATATGTACACCTACTTTTATTAACATAATTTTTGTTTATACTGAATGTGGGATATGGGTTTGAACTGACACAGATCCCATCTGTTGCAATAACACATGTAACTTGTACAGTACATGGGACATCTTCAGGGCAAAGATATAAATTTGAGTTGCCTTCATATACATATATGGTATGTAAGTACCCGTCATCCTAAAATATTAAAATCTCTACAAAAAACACAAATTCTTGAAAATAATCGACTTTTTTTTTAGTATGCCCACCGCAGAGCTACCAACATTGAAATTTAACAATTAGGAAGATTTGGGGAAATTCCATCAGCAATCAGGGAGATATCTATCAAAATGCGTTCAACCTAATGACAATAATAATAGAAATTGGGTTGATGGGGGTCTTAATTCTAATGAACAATTTTGAAATATTTTTCCAAGCACTTCACTGGATTAATACATGTAGCTCTAAATGTAAGTCAAGAGTAAGGTATGTTTTATTTTTCTTGGTAGTTGTTTCAACAATTTGGGAGTCCATACTCTACATTTTTCTACACGATAGATACATCCCTTATGTCATAGCATTTCGATGCATCCAACAACTTTTTTTTGTCTCTCTCCAGAATTTTAACATTTTTCTACACAAAAATATGTTATCTCAAAAATGACAAAATTGTAAAACAATGGCATTAATAGTCATTCTTTTGTCTTCTTTCCTTGAACCACAATTCATTAATTCTTACATGTATAATACAATGAAAGCAACAATGCAATTATCACACACAATATGCAAAGATCATCAAAGGTAACATGCACAAACATGAGTGCATATGTACATGTGTAGCGTTTCAACTTCAACGTCTTGATGTTGACTTTTTTCTTTACCTAAAATGCACTACTAAGTAATATTCTTGCATTGTTTACATTTTTCCTCAATTGCGTTAGGAAGTGGCCTGTGTGGTGTTCACTTAATTGGTCCGCCTTGCAGGCGCACATCATAATCGGATTCGCTGCCAGTAGCTGTATTGCTATAAAGTTCCTCAGTGCGTTTGATAAGAGTTATAAAAGGTTTTAATGCTTTTTATGACTTTAACATGCAATTGATAGGGAATGTCTTTGCATGAAAATGCTAGCTTTTTGCCATCATTGTTTATATATGTAATGAGCATATTGTTATTGATCAGACCGTATATAGATGATTTTGTATATATATCGTCTAGCACAATTTTGTCTTACTTTGACATTGTTCTTCTCAAACTTGCTGAGCTGCTTTTAGTCAGTATACAAATGATGCACAAGTTTGAGTGGGTCGGTATGGACATTTTGGATGTCTTCTGCCCATTTTTGGAGAAAAATTTGCAACAACAAAAAAAATTTCAGAATATATTTTCTTGCTAGATGTGTGGTAATTCATTGCCATGCATGAGCATCTATAAAACCTGCCATGCATTGGTCAAATCTGCCAGGCATATGTATATTTTGCCATGCATACACTGTACTTTCAATGTTTGCATTTCTTTTTTTCATTTCCCATTTCATAAAACAAATGCTGCGTTTTTTAAGCGGTTCAGTAGAATTGTGTGTATGCGGTAACTTAAGCATAGTCAAAAACATGGGTTATAAAGTGACCCTGTACACACAATTTGTACTGACCCACTCAAATTTGTGCACTACTAATATACTGGAACACATCCACCCACCTAGGCTTGATTCAAGACTTTTATCATCCGCATACACTCTTGAGTGACTCATGGTAATTGAACCAGTGAGCACAGTTAGAAGTTCAGGGATATCAGTGGGGTCTGCAAACCAGACTAACACCCATCCATCTCCTTCTAAAAGAACAAAGTGCACTCTCAATGACTGATCGCACATGAAGCAGTGAACACAGTTTAGGATATCATTGGGGTCTGCAAAAAAACTACAGCCCATCCACCCCTTCTACATGAACAAAGTAGGCATTTAATGACCAATTGCAAATGAACCAGAGGACATAGACTTAGAAGTTGAGGAGGGGGATCAGTGAGGTCTGCAAACAAGACTAATGACCATCCACTCCTTTCTACTATCCCTACCATTTGATGAGCATTATATCATGTCAAGTCCTCATAAAATAAATGGAAATTTTGTAAATGGAACAAAAGAATGGAATGAGATGGCAAATAAATAAAAAATAAAGACTTTAAAGACAGAAAAAAAAAACATCAGGATACATGTATAACATATTTGGATATCTACATGTAAGTAATAAAAGTACAAAGAGGGCATTTTTGTGAAAAAAGAATGAGAAAAAAGCTGCAGATTAGGGAACACAGTGATAAAAAATAATAGAGCAAGGATTGAAATGTATAGAATTTTATATCGATCACCGGATACCATACAGTACAATCTCATCTTAATGCTATAAGCATCAATTCCTGTTTTTTTAAGTCGAGCTTCAAATGTAGTCTGTATAATTGGTCATTTTCCCCCCTTGGTATGGAATAGCGAGTTACACGCATCTTGGTTGACCAGTGGTCAAGAAGAGACCACTTACAATTCAACCTTCCATGTTTTGTGTCACAGAAGATTTACCCGACACCTCTTAGGAGCAAGGGAATTCAAACTGAAACATATGTCTGCACTGAAGGAGTTTTTATATCTGAGAATGAATTTATTTACATTATAATTGACAGATATCTGCTTATGAAGTTACTTTTCATTTTGTATCTACTGGTAAACACTTTACGAACTTTGTCAATGTGTATATTCATATCTTCAGTAACACGACGATTTACTGGAATTATCATGATCATTACAGTTACAATGGTAAGAGTTTCCAAAGTAGGTGTCTTTCATTTCTGGTACACGTACAGGGGGATGCTTGAATCAATTCCCCTGCTTTACTTTCTGAGTTTTCTGAGAAGCTAGCTCTGAAAAAAGCGGCTCGCTGAGCTGGGCCAATCATCGTTGCCTGCAACACTGGTTGACGGCCATCAACACAGTTTGGAACATCCAACGTCACAATCCCAATGATTTTTAACTCTTTATATGCGATTGAGGCATTTTGGCACGAGCAATACGCACAAATCCAATAGAGTAGAAGTTTATCTGGCACACAAAGAGTTAAATGTATATAACAGACATGAAGCACAATCCATAGGCATTGAATGTGTGAACCACACTAACATATTTCTTTACATGTGGGTCTGCCCATCAGATTTGGCCCCTTGTTATTAAGGTCATCTTTTAGTTGGTCAACACTAAGAACCATTTTGTGAGAAATACAGGCCCCTGTCTACTGTATATATATCATTGATCCATAAAGCAACAGTATGGCAAGTCCATCACTTCTTGACGAGAGTGACCACATCAAATTCTCTTCCATCACAAAATATCTAATATCGGCCAATTAAGAGGCACGTTAAAACTCCCAGTATGCGTTGTAAGACAAACAATTTTGAAGTCAGTAGTATGCATGCACAGCAGTATCAGCTCAAACAACTGAACGTCGTTGATAGCGATGTAAAGTCAAGAAGCCTGACATATTACTGTTAAATGTCATGATGACAATAAGCATGAATATCATGATTTTGCAAATTTGCACTAAAATATACTGAGATAAACCAACAAACATACACTCTACTATCATTTTGTGAGGACAGGGTGACATCAGAAAACTTAAAATGAACTTTGGACTTTTATTTGAGAAGCTATTAAACAGTGTCTTTGGAAAATGTAACAAGTAGATTGTTCCTATAAACCAAGTATTGATTGATTATAGTAGCATATGGAGAGTAAAAAGTCTGTTCTGTAGTCTGTTACATGTCAAACGTGACCTCTTGAAATGTAGTCTGATTGATTTGAATTAGGGAATTCGCTTCACAAATTGATGTAGAGTTAACACAAAAAAACATAAATTCTGAGATCAGGTAAATGTAAAAGTGAGCATTTTGCATTCACACTTTCCCACTGATAAGATGAAATGATACGAAAGAGGGAGAGGATGTAGAAGAGAAGAGAGAAGAGGAAGATAAAGGAAGAAGATAGCAGAGGGTGAAAACAAAAAGGAAGGGGAGAAGTAAAAACAGGAAGAACAAGACAAAAACGAAGAAGATGGCTAAGAAGAAGAACACTAAGAAAAAAAGAAAGACAAGAAAAAGAAGAAAAGGTATGCAACAAAGTAGGATATGTGGTATGGACCCAGTGAAATAATCTCAGATGACAATAATGGGCAGAAATGAGAGAATCAGGGGAAGTACAAGTAGTCATTGCATGTACAGAGCTGCCAACCTTTGAAAGTCAAAATTAGTATTCTGCACCTCCAAAATTTGTATTTTTCCTTCAAAATTTGGATTTTTAAAAGAGGCCAGTCGTTTTTTGCGGTTCTGCAAAAGGCTCTCGGGTACGCGTATAATAATAGATTAGTTCATTTTGCAAGTGATTTCGCAAGTGCGATCGCGTATAATAATAGATTAGTTCATTTTGCAAGTGATTTCGCAAGTGCGATCGAAAGCATGGGTGCATTGCAATATACCTTGTGTATTAATATTAGCCAACTACGATGCAACTTTTGTCCTTTTCTTTCTATTATTTCATTTTGCCGTGAATTCGTACTCTTTGGATGCGCTTTTGTATTTTCGTATTCTCTTTTGATTTTGGTAACAAATGCAATTTTAACGGTTGGCAGCTCTGCATGTAAAACACTCTTTAGGGCAAATAGAAACAAAATGCAGCCACATTCATCAAATTCAAATGCTGGAATAAAGAAACAAAAGGCCATCCTCCTTTGCAATTAACCAGCAAAGAGAAATTATGACAATGATATCATTAATTACAGCGTTGGCAGCAAAAACTGTTTAATGTCATTCAAAGAACACAGGCGATGATATGTTGGTGAAGCTTGGGTGTGTAAGAGTGAGGTGAGGGGGATTGGGAGGGGGAGAGGGAGGGGGAAGGTGATGGGGAGAGGGAGGGGGAGGGGTCTGGGTTAATTGATTGCACTGTAAGGGGGCGGGCTGTCTGTGTAGATCTTGAGAGCTCGCTCCTTCCGGGGAGAATAGGTGACCTTCTGACCCGTCTTGGATAACCTACAAGGAGGAAGGGGGGAAAAGAGAGAGGGAGAAATAGGGGGGGGGGGGGGGGGGGTAGGGAGATACGGGAGGGGGAGGAGGTACAGATGGGGCAGATAGGGAAAGACATAGAGAGAGATAGAAAGGATGGGTGGGAGAGGAGAGGGGGAAAGAGGGTGAGATGGGGAGGGAAAGAAAGAGAGAGGGAGAAAAGGGGGAGAGGAAGGGAGAAAAGGGGGGAGAGAGAGGGAGAAAAGGGGGGAGAGAGGGGGAGAGAAAGGGGGGGGGGTAGGGAGATACATATGGGGCAGATAAGAAAGAGATAGAGAAAACGAGAGAGGAAGGGGTGAGAGAGAGAGAGTTGGGATAGGAGAGGGAAACGGGAGAGAGAGAAAGACATTAATACTCAAGTATGTCACTAATGCTTACAAAAGCATAAAATCTATGAAAATGTCCAATAAATATATTGTAACATTTAATAAACCATCGCATGCACAGTTTCTGAATATACAATAATTGATGAATGAAAATATAAATCAAACATTTTCTATGGCGAGAAATATTGATGGACAGCCATCACCATCAAAAAGTTAGATTAATACTCTCACTACCATTGGCATGAATATGTGTAGTAAGCCAATATTTTTTTTTCCAAGGCCCGGTAATGTAAGGGTTAAAATAACCCTGTTCATATACACCGCCAATCCCCCAAAAATTGCGCAACATTTGCGGCAATTTTGCTGCTGCATTACCGATAGCTGCGTATATGAATGGGAATCGCTCAAATAATGCGGTATTTGCTTCCTCCTTTTTTGCGCTTATTTTGCGGCTACCCTCGTATGGCTGAGCGGAACATGTCACCATTGGTTTGGAGAGAGTCCAGCTGTCCAAAACACCGCAACATCACGGCTTTTGGAGTGTAAATGAACAGTGCTTTTGCGGCCCGCTGGGAACTTGCTTACCGATGTGCAGCGGTAATAATAGCGGTATATGGTATATGAAAGGGGCTAATGTGTGAGACAGAATCAATACCTTGCATTCTCCTTTTTCTGAATTTCTCTTTTCTCGTCCTCATTCAGCTCCTTGAGTTCCTCCTGACTGTCTCTGTAAAACAAATATACAAAGCACAGAACACATCACACATCAAATCGACTGATATGCACAAACGTTTCCCAAAATACATTTTCTAAATGTCCTTTCATCTGGAACATGCCTCGTAATATGTGAGAGGTAATCAGTCTCTTACAGGGTCCAAAATGTAAAATTGTGCAATTGGTAAATGGAAGAAGATACTGTATTAAAGCTTCCCTCCCAATAATAGAACTGAAAAATGACTTAAAGAAAAATTATAGCGATCAGTCTTGAAAAGGCGTGTCATGATGTGAACCGAATGCGCATCAGGCATGGATTTTATACATGAGGGGGGAGGGTCGAAATAACACAGGAAGGGGGAAAGGGGCAAGGGGCAAGGGGGGGAAGGGTGGACTCACCGGTAGTAGATAACAGTTCCATCGTCTGTGATGTAGAGGGGCCAGGTGTTGAGGGTCGTGACCCTGGGTTCCCATTCGAGGTCAGAGTTCATCTCCAGGAGCGAGATCTCGCAGGGAAACGTGCCCCGCCCCTTGGCAAACTCAACGCTCTCCACTGGTATGCCGCTTATCTCAGACAGCTAGAGAAAGATAGCGGAGGGGAGAGGATCAAATTAGAAGTTTTAAATCCTCTGTAAAAATTGAGTGTATTATTGTTATGCATAAAACATACATTTCCGGATTTGACCTGTGACCTTTAACCTTTGACCTACATGACCCCAAATCTAATCACTTGATTGTCCTGCCATATTTTATCATTGTATCAAGTTTGATGAAATTCTGTTCAGCTTTTTCCCCTTGGTTATTGCCCAAATGGGCCCTGGACGGACAACCCCAAAACGCAATGCCATCCAACAACTTTGCTGCAGAGGCATACAGAGTGCTATCAGTCTCTCTGACATCAGTCCATCTCGTAGCCTGATACCCTTTTCTCATTGGGTTTTCTTAGCCTCGTACTATCCTTAGCCCCGGACTACTTTTTGAAGCTTTTCACACTGACATTTCTTAGCCCCGTACTATTTCTTAAACCCGACTAAGGAAATCCATGCTCTTCCCACTCGAAATCGTTAGCCACGGACTTTCTTGACAGCTTATGGATATTTATGAGTGTACGTCTTGCAATGTGCGCAATTCCTTAGCTCCATACTATTTTTTGTTTCTGTTCTCACTGGTTCTCTTAGCCCCGGACTATTTCCCCTCACTGTCATAACCTACAATATTCTCAATTTAAGAACTCAAATATATTCTTAAATCACCTCCATATCAGTCAGTCCATCTAGAGTTCTGATGACTTGTTCTTGTCTCCTTCGTAACCCTCCAATATTCATGGATATTCTCAACTTAAGCATTGTAAAGTTTTCAAAAAAATAGTAGTATTTGCTTGCGATTGGGCACATGGAATAACGATTACAATACAGTCCCATTTTATGCTGTAACAATGGTGAGCTGCTGTATTTCATCACATTTGAAGCACTTGCAGAGTTTGATAATGTGGGTTAATGCAGAATAGTCTCAAGTACTTGCCTATCATTCCAAATCATTCTGGAATCTTATCAATCCTTTTAACATCAAAGGGATGGGAACTTACCGCCGTCTTGAGATCAGAGACATTTGCGTCATCCAAGATGACCTCCTCGAATGGATCCAGCTTCATTTCTGAAGGGCGCCACCGCCTGACGTATAGAGCCAGCTGCGATGATGACTGCACCTGTTCCGGTCCTACAAGTACGCATCAAGGGAAACATCAAACTAATATTTGCGAAGACTACTATTCAAGCTTGAAGGTTATGAAACAAACACCCTGAAATGGGTTGTGCATTTTACCCTTCGAGGACAAAATATTTGTTCACATGGGTTCTCTCGTTAATCACAAGGGCTCTTTTTTTTTTTTTGGGTGGGGGGGGGGGGGGAGTTTCAATCACCTTGGGCCCCCATGTACCATTTTTATTTTCAAGACAAAAAAATCATTAACCCTTCCTGTGCAACATAAAATGCTGCTCTATGGGATTTGTGTATATTTATGGTGAACAAATATGCACACTGCACACGTAGAGTAAAAGGAGGCTACTTTTCATGCATGATGACATGAAACAATCCTGAAATATTGTTTGCATTTTTCTCTGAGGAAAAATATTATAAAATAGGGGTTGACTTCTTTTCCCTTTAAGGTGGGGCGTGATCCCCCTCATCCCCCATGTAATTAGTTTATTCTCAAGGGAAAAACAAATATTAATGGGGGTTCGTTTTCAAGGCTGATATCATGAAACAACTTTACTATATGCTCAAAATTTAACTAGTTTTTGACATTGTTTTCCTTTCAAATGTGAGTTTTCTTTTTAAGTAAAAAGTCAATTTCAAATTTTCTTGTTGCTAATTTGAAAACCAAAAATGAAGATTTTTGCTGCCAAAAGGCTCACATCATGAATGAGTTAGAGAAGTGCTGGAGCTCAAAATTTGACTAGTCTTTGACATTGTTTTCCTTTCAAATGTGAGTTTTCTTTTTAAGTAAAAAGTTCATTTCATATTTTTTTGTTGCTAATTTGAAAACCCAAAATGAAGATTTTTGCTGCCAAAATGCTCGCGCCATGAATGAGTTAGAGAAGTGCTGGAGCTCAAAATTTGACTAGTTTTTGACATTGTTTTCCTTTCAAATGTGAGTTTTCTTTTTAAGTAAAAAGTTAATTTCAAATTTTTTTATTGCTAATTTGAAAAACAAAAATGAAGATTTTTGCTGCCAAAAGGTTCGCGTCATGAATGAGTTAGAGAAGTGCTGGAGCTCAAAATTTGACTAGTTTTTGACATTGTTTTCCTTTCAAATATGAGTTTTCTTTTTAAGTAAAAAGTTCATTTCAAATTTTTTGAAAACCAAAAATGAAGATTTTTGCTGCCAAAAGGCTCACATCACGAATGAGTTAGAGAAGTGCTGCAGCTACTCACTGTCAAGGAGTTCAATGAAGACCTCCCAGTTGGTGAAGATGGGGATGTCCTCCTCATAGATACGGTCGTCAAGGAAGATGGTGGATGGGTTCTTCCACGACTTCTTGCGGAGGCGTAACCTGATATGTGACAAGAGGACACACCACAATATCAGACGACAAGCTTCGAATATGAACAGAGGGAAGCGTGAAATTGCCCCACAGTGGGAGTTCATTTACTACAATCTGAATCAAATTTGACTTAACAGAAACTTTGTACTCAGACGCTTGTTAACAACAAGAAGTTTGATTCACAAAGATCAGATTTCGACTTAAACTGATGGGAATCAAAATCATTGAGAATCTGATTCAACACAAGAACAGGTCACCAGTTGTGTGTAAAGTCGTTCATAGCTTTGCGAACAGCTTGGTGAAACCCCCCCCCCCCCCCCCCCCCGTTCCGTTCTTACTCGATACACCAAAAAATTATGGTCCTGATTTGTCAGCAAATGAGAATTGAATTACATACTCAAAGGTCATCTATTATGAATACACACCTGTCAAGAGGAACATCGATGCCGTTTTTCTTCTTGAGCTCTGGCAGGAGTTCCCGTTTGGACTGCAGCACTGTCATCCCTTTGGCAAAGACCCAGTCAAACAGGTACCTGATTGGCTGGAGGGAATACAGGGAAAACAAGCTTATCATGATGAACATATACAATCAGCGTGTCCACACCAAAAGAATCATCATTTAGCGAACAGGGTGTTCACATACAAAAATATCTATACCGAAACTCTATAAAGGAACATTGTGTAGAGAATCACCGTATAATGAACAGTGTGCACAAACAAACAAATCTCGATACAGAATCATTGTATAGCAAAAAGGGTGTCCACACACAAATAATCTATAACAAAACTCTATAAAGAAATGTATAGGTGCGCAGATTGCGACTGCGTATGATGTTTTTTATGCTGTCTGCCTGTCTTCGGTGAGCACGCACTGATTGGGTCATGTCTCCTTTGTGCGCGAGCGGTCACGCTAAGCATCGCCCAGTTATAAAACGTATAATTAGTGAGCGTCCACACACACAGTGAAACGTGATACTTCATACAGTTCTCGTTCAAAAAGATGCTTAGACCTTATTTCTTTATACCACATTTCATTATACGACATGTCGTTAGTCAACGTTCACACACAGATGTTCATTGTATAGCTCCAATAATTCAAACTTACCATCAATTGTAACTACCATGGCAACATGTGCAATAATGAGTGCTCATTGGCTGTTCGCTGTGGTAATTACCATTGATGGTAAGCTACACTAATTAAAAACCTATCTGCAACATGGTCCAGGCTAGCTCACCTCATTGGCATTGACAACGAGCTGATAGATGTTGACTCTGTACTCTCCTTTGCGCAGTGCTCTGCCCAGCTTGATTACGATACGGCTATCATCGCTGTAGGACTGCAAGGTCTCGTTCAGACGTATACTCTCAAACTCCTGATTGTTTGCATATACTCTGTACACCTGTGTGAGCAAAGCAGGCAGATATGTCAGATGCTGTGTAAAAACTTTATCCAAATAGCCAACATGAAAGTCTCTTACAGACGTTTATTCTAGGACTTCTGATTATTTGCATATATACTTAATACACCTGTTTGGATGACCGGGTAAACAGCATATTAATTAAAAGACACTCTGGGTGTACTATGTTTGATGAGGTTTCGTATACTCTCAAAGCACGAAGCACAAAACTTTATCCAAATAGCCAACATGAAAGTCTCTTTTAGACGTATACTCGTTTGCACATTACCTTGAAATTAAGAGATGTTGTGCCAACGTGTGTCTCCATACACTGCTTGAAGAAATTTAAGGACATTCGCTTGTCTAGATTCACCACCAGAACTGCAATAAACATAGAGCACATGATTACGATTTGAATAACAAAGATATATCTGTCAAAATGCTGCCTCATTTATTTCCCTTTTATTTTTATTCTAATGTTAATGCTGGTGTATCAATAAAAACATCTTTGGCAGCTGTAAGCTAAATTGAATTTGAGAAAAAAAAAACTTCAATAACGTTATCATACATTTAAAAAAGGGTTACAGTTCAATATTCCGGAGGTTCATTTATTCCGAAGGTTCATTATAAACTTCAATAACGTTATCATACATTTAAAAAAGGGTTACAGTTCAATATTCCGAAGGTTTGTTTATTCCGAAGGTTCATTATTCCGAAGGTACGTAATTCCGAAACACATAAATTGCCTATACCTCGACAAAAAAGGGTTCGTGAATCCGAGCAGCAGTCGCGTAACGTTCGGAATAACGAACCTTTGGAATAACGAGTGTTCCCTAAAAAAGTACAGATGGTAGTGAGGGCTCATCTGATAAATAGTTGCGATTGATCTGAATCTGATCACAAATCCAAAATGAACAAAATGAGTGGGAGTACCGTACCTCTGCCCTCCTCCGTGTCTGATAATTCTAATGGCTTGAAGTACCAGTTCTTCTTCCTTCGCTGCTGCAGCATGGCATTGTCGCTGGTTTCTGGGTCTGATTCCATGCCAGCCTCGGTCCAGCCCGGTGGGGGTCCCATAGGGCCAACGAACCCTGGTGGCGGGGGAGGATCCTCCCCCCCTGCCCCTGCACCTCCTGGGTCGCACGCCTGGTCCACGGCCTCCCTTCGCCGATGGATGTCAGCCATGATCTGTGGGTTGAGAGGGCCGGGGATGGGGCTCATGGCACGGGGGCGCAACCCCCCAGCCCCAGGCCCGGGCCCTGCCCCTGGGCCTTCCGGCACCCGTAGCTTCCCGCACTCTCTACACGACGATGCCGCGGCCGCTTCAGACTGTGATGCCACCGGCAATGTTAACTGGCTCTTCGCGATTTGTCTCTGTGGGGATAAGGATGATGACGTCGTCACGGGGAACGCATCGCCCCTGTGGGGTGGTGCATCCCTCGGTGGGGATAACTCGCTCACAAGCGGCTGGGCCGCGTTCAAAGCGTCTGTTAATTCCTGCGCGTTCAGTGGGTCCGACACCACCCGCGAGGTCGCCGCTGCCTCATCGCAACGTCCATCCGGCTCTCCCCTCACCGGTTCGGCAGGCTCGTCATCGCCACCCTGTTCATCGGTGAGCCGCGCCTCATTGAGGGATACGACGCCGCTGTCCGTTTCGCTACCGACCAGGTGAGCCCCGTTCTTCTCCAGCGGCTGGTCGTCGCTCAGTGTGGAGGAGCTGCCTGTGGGGCTTGGGGTGGGCAGCTTGTGGGGGGACAGCCCCCCAGTCTCCACCTGCAGGTCAGAAAACTTCTCAGGAACAGAGTCTAGCGAGGAACTCGTCTCTGACGCTGCTTCATCTTTGGCACTTTCTTCTTCTTCCTCTGCAAGAAAAGGCCATCAAAAATGCCACTAAGTAATCAGACATTATGCAACTGTAATGCTCTGACATGATCTAAAAGAATGAATCTTTAAAGTGTTGTCTTTGACACTTCCTCCCATTTCCTCTGTAAGAGAAGGGCATCAAATTATGTCATTATGTAGTCAAGACATTATGCAACTCTAATCCTGTGACCTAATCTCAAAGAACAAATCTTCAGTGTTGTCTTTGGCACTTTGTTCTTATTCAGCGAGTAAGAAAGGAGCGCAATTGTGTTTTGTGTTGCAAGAAACCAAATATCCAACATTGAAAGAATCATGGGACCAAAGAGCTGACAGACTCAAGATCGTTCTATCTACACGTTTGTATATCAGTATGTCTGTTTATTGGTCTGACAGTATGGACATGTATGTCAGTATCTTGGTCTGTCTGTTTGTCTGTCCATCTGTACACTATCTTGTCCCCGGACTCCTACCTGGTGATGTGGTAGTGATAAAAGCAGCCTGACGGTGTTGGCGTATCTGTCTAGGAGGGTGTAGAGACGGAACTGTGGTCTGTATGTATGTCAGTATCTAGAATGTATGTATGTCAGTATCTTGTTCCGTCTGTCCGTCTGTACACTTTCTTGTCCCTGGACTCCTACCTTGTGATGCTGGCGGTAGTGACACCAGCAGCCTGATGGTGTTGGCGTATCTGTCTAGGAGGGTGTAGAGACGCGACTGTGGGAAGTCAGCTTCTAGGTCCTCCAACCCGCTAGCCTCCACAAACAACTAAGAAAATAAATTAAACAAAAAGGATGCTTAACCCTTAACATGACAACAGTGGAACGGTTCACCACTAATACAGAGAAATCACACAGAGCCACATTTTTGTCTGAAACACAAAGGGGTTAAAGATAGCCTGTCCCTTTTGCAGACCTAATTCTGAAAGTTCCCTGACTTTGTCATCATTTGAGAGAGAGTGGCTACATAACCTTTCCCTGGAATTGACAAAGTGTCATATTCGGTTTTGAGAATAATCTTTGATAACTGATCAAGCTTTCTTTTTTCGTACCAAGAAAATAGTCAAATCTCAGTGAAAACTTGTTAGATTTGCATTTATTCTACCAGAGTTATCGTACCTCTGACCTGAAAATTTCACAGTTGGTATGCCAAAGATATGTGCTAAATCTATGCAAACTTTCATGAAGTTTGCAGATGTTTGTAAAAGGAACCGGTCATCTTAAAGACAGGGTTTCCCTTTTGCAGGTCAAATAATAAAATTCTGTAAAAACTACGGAAAATGGGAGAAGATACTGTTTCAGGACTTCCCTCCCAATAATACAACTGGAAACTGGCTTCAAGCAAAATTAGAACAATCCCTAGATTTCGAGGAGGTTGTGGACGGGTCGTTCGAAATCAATAGCCTAGACACCGGATGATGTAAACTCATTGCATTTACTGAAGTCGTATTGTCTTTGGTTAACACTGAGCAGTTTTCATTCATAGCAGTATTACACGTTTACCTTATTGCATTTACTGAAGCCCTCTGACTTCAGAGTCTTGTTGGCAACGGTGAGTAGTCGTAGTTCGTTGTAGTATTTCTCCAGCACCAGTCGCATTCCTTGCGCTGGTAGGCTGGTTAGCTGAGGTAAGATGGAGGAACAAAATTAATGTGTTGCTGACTGATTTGATAGAATTGCTTGTGTTCTTCATATCAGCCACAAAATTTGAAAAAAAAATAAAAGATAGAGTGTGAGAGAGGGAGGAGGAAAAATATGAAAGGGAGGGGGTTGAGGAGGAGGACGAGGGAGGAAGAAGAGCTGACTCACAATGCAAGCCAATATACTTAGCAATTGTGATGTCACAGTGCCAAATCCGAAAGTCAATCATCGAAGGAGAAAGGTAGTTGAAAGACAACTTTCCATTAGGGAATTAACATATTACGGTATAAACACATCGTGCAGATGACAAATGTTGATACATGTCACATGATACAATCAAACATGAGGGTCAAGAGGAGAAAAACAATCTACTCTGAGCAATTTTTTTTTCTTTTTAATCAATAAATTTAAGGCTAGAATACAGTTTTTCTCAAAAAAAAAAAAATGGTTGCTACCTGGCTGTTTTATACTTAAGATAATATACTTCGCCAAAATATGTAAATGAATACATAGGTAAGGTCAGAATCATAGTCAAAAGTACGAAACTTCACCATTTTGTGTATTGAATGCCAATTTTGGTTAAGTATTTTAATTTACTACATCAGGACAACCCCCTCCCTCCAAATACTTAGATTTTTGATTGAAGTATTTCAATGAAATACCAGTTCTGACCTGCTGTATCTGCTGCTTGAGATCCTTGACCGTGGTCTGGTGATAGGCCCTAGTGGTCAAAGGGTGCTGGATCTCGTCCTGCCTCAAGTCCACCACAAACAACTTGATGGTCACTCCTTGAAACACAAGAAAGAGTGGATGCCGTGGATCACCATTACAAGATCATCACAAACACACTCAAAAGGTAGGGTAGCCCTCAAGCAGTTCAAAAACAATAGTCCCAATTGTGTGAATATCACAGAAAATCAAAGAAAATATGGCATACGGGTCCTGTTGCATAAAATTTACCATTGATGGTAATTTTGCTATCAATGGCAACTTCTAGGGAGACCTTGAATTTGATTGGTTTTTGAGTAATGTTACTATGGTAGTCACCATTGATGACAGAATTACCATTAGTGGTAAGATTTATGCAAAATGGCCAAAGACTTCACTCAGACTATTGGAACTGGAAACTTAACTGTGAGGGGAATTATGTTGATTGCTAGATTTTGAGTAGGTTGTGGGCAAGTTTCATAAAGAGTTGCAATTAATTAGAACTTGCCCTTGCAATTGATAGCAATTGTAACTCTGTATATTGGAGGTAGGAGATTGGACTTGCGATTGAGTCACAACTCTGTCATAAATCGCAACTCTTTATAAGATGTGTTCGAGGTTTTAAAAAGAACCCCCCCCCGCAAATATTTCATCTCGGCCCCCCGCTCACCTCCAGGTTTGTACGTCTGGAACTGCTGTTCGGCTGACCTTGTCTCCATGAGAAGGTCAAACATGTATGACCCCTTGACTCCTCCCAGGAGGTGGCCCATGGGTGTGTCTTCTTCCCCCTCATACGACCTCTCCAGTGACTCATGGAACTCGTCGTACTTCACCAGACGGCACTGCTCCACTGCAACGGCGCCCTCAAAGCCCAGGATCTGCCAATGAAATGAAGATGAGCATCACTCAGTGACTAATTTTGAAATGGCCTCAGGGTGATTCGCCCCATACAATGCAGCAACTTGATTTTTCTTACAGCATGGTTTAGGGTGTTAGATTTATACCATCAGCATGAATAAAACATTTATTTACTTAACATATAATAACTACCTATTTATTAGCAAGTAACAATAAAATAGATACAACATACATTAACATACATTTTAACTGGTCCTGTTTTACCATGATGTGCCTAAGTCACGCGCGACTTAACGCAAAACTTGTGACCTGTTCTTGTGCTAAATGAGATTCCCCAATTTGTCCCTATTTTAACATAGTGGGAGTAAACTTCCAACAATCCTTATCATATTTGACAAATCTTTAACTTTGTATTTAGATGCTTGCTAAAAACAAGAATTCTAATTTACAAAGATCAGATCTCAACTGAAGCTGATGTTAATCGGAATCATTGGCCTGATTCTGAACAGAGGTTTAGCGGAAATGGAAATAATAAAACTACATGAAACATTATCATTGATTCAATATAATTGATTCTGTCCTTGGAATCACTATCGTATATTCAGTTTGTCAACATGATAATGATCTGAAATCATCCCCTCTTATGATTATGTGACAGCATCAGATGATGTATTTTGCGCTTCATAAGGTTAGTCTACGTTTAGTACATGTATATGGTCTAAGTTAACCTTAAAAAGACTGGGGTATTTTGCAGGCTGGGGGGTGGGGGCTAAAGGGCCTAAAGGCCCCCCCCCCCCCCCCCCAGATCTCGGTCACAGAGCGCCGAAAAATCACGAAATTTGGCACATGTGTGGAACATATGAGAAAGAATATGCTCGCAAAATGTTTATGTTAAAATTCAATGTATTTTAGTAATTATTCAAATATATGTTAATTATATGCATAAATTACATTTTAATTAATATAAAATCAATTAAAAAGATTTGGAGCTGGAAACTTGTTTTAATATTGTTGCAAACTGCAAAGTTTCTAAAGCAACAATTTTGAAAATCTGTTTTATTTTGTTTTGTATTCTCATGTTTTTTTCATTTCTTATATATTTCTTTGATTTTTAACTTTTTTTTTTTCTTGTTTTTTGTGGAAATTGTTGATGTATCAAATATCAGCAGGTATTGCAGTAATTTTAACTATTATAAAAGCATACAACACAATTTCATGAGAGCTTGAAAGTCCTTTTCCATAGGTTTTGTACACAAATCTTAAAAATGCTCAAATTTTGAGCCAACATTCTATTACATAAGACTCCGAGACGGTACGTTCGATTTTTTCAAAAATAGTGTCAAAAGCTGCGCGAGACTTGAAAGAAGTCACCAAAGCGCGGTACGTGAGGAAAAAAATTTGGCGAAATTATTGCAAGAAATGTGGAGGGGGGGGGCCTTTTTAAGGTTAAACCACAACACAACAATGTTGGGAATGTGGGCCCTTATCTGATTTGGCACCCAAGAAAAGGTCCCCAGTCATGCGTAAAGTCGTGGGTAAATCACACACATTTTGTTTGAAACCCCTCCCCCAGGTGATCAATATCCCAAAGTGGTTGCAATCAAGAAAGCCCAGAACTGACCTGATGGGCGAGCTGCGTTGCCTCAGTGAGCGTCCTGTCCTTGTGCACCTCCAGCCTAGTCTCAACAGACTTCCCTGTCACAGGGTGCACTCCAAACAGCTTGATCTAAAACGGACACAGGGGTAGACAATAGAGGGCGCCGTCTTAACTTTACTTTAAAGGGAATATACTGTACTGGGAAGACAAAAAGCCTTGAAAAAGGTGATTGATCTAGATTTGGAGTAATTAGTGATTAAATCACAAATTCTTAAAATGTTCGGCCCGAACAACATGAGGAATTGTGACTTAATCACGGATTTCTCCAAATCTGGATCATTTGATGGCAAATAACTTTCAGCAAGTTTCTAAAATGGACAATACAAGACTTTAAGACCATTGGCAAGAAGATTGCTCACGATCATCTTTTTGAAGGCTTTTTGTCTTCCCAGTACAGTATATTCCCTTTAATTTGATTCAATAAGTCAGTTTGTGAACCGCTTGATCTAACAGGGACACACACAGTGAGACAAAAAGCCAGTTTGTAGTTGCAATCTGTGCATGATCAGATTATTGCTGGTAGAAAATGCCCTCAGGTCAATGCAACACTCACAGAGTAAAAATGGAAATTCATGAGACAGTCAACCACATTTCAGCTTATTATCATGCAAATACAGCAACAGGTATTCAGCTCTGAGAAGGTCGTGAAACAACATTCCACCATGTGCACATGCTTCTAGTGTTGTTCCTGGCACACTGTAAAATGTCTTTACACCGATTACAAAACACAGCTTCATGAACAAATCCCAGTCTGCAGTCTAGCAGTATTCATTCAGTGGATTGTACTACCATGGTGTAACTACGAACTGGTCTATAAATAACAATGTGGTACTGATAGATTTGACCCCTCTCCGTCCCATAGATGATAATCTGTGTAGTAATTGATATGGGAACATGACTGGTTGGTACCGAAAAGGTACGAGTTAACCTTCCCAGTCCCACAGATGATAATCTGTGTAGTAATTGATTAATTGGTACCGAGAGGGTTAATGCGCTACCTTGCAGGTGTTCCTCTCAATCTCCCTCTGCCTCTTCTCCTCCTCCTCCTCCTGATGCAGGCCTTGAGACAGGTTCGAGATGTGGGCAGGGAAGTTGTCTGAGTTCATGAAACCTGAACGTGAGCAATGAAAAATACAATACGGTGCCACATCATCATTCTGTGTCATTAGACAAGGGTGAAGAGGTAATTCTCATATTACTGGATTTTTTTTATTGGCTTTCGAAATAATAAAACACAACATTCTCCTGAAACGGGAGGTTTGGGATTAGTGGCCAGACCGACCACTCTCTCATATTTCCACACAAAAAAGTGTAGTACGCCATGGGGGGCGACCGCCGCCATTTTAAGATGAGGAGCATCGCGCTGGCTGCATGGCTGCATGCACTGCGCGCATAATATTTTTTACAAAATAACAAAAAAAAGGTGCATCCAGGAATATTTCTAAAAACGTATGCTACTACATATAAACTGATCTCCTCACCCTCATTTCTCATTTTTCCCCCTTTTGCTCTCACACATCCAGGGCTTTACTTATTTTTACCTCCGATCTAGTAAAAAAAAAGTCGACATAGCGAAGGATATTCGCGTTGATATCTGCTTGCATCCTGTATTCTTTTCTTTCTTTTGATCTCTAAACCCATTTACACAAACATCTTATCTGTAGATCATTTGAATAAAAGTTAATCGTTCATCCTAACTGAACTTATTGGACCAACCAACAACCAACAACTTTTTTTCCTGAGATACAATAAAATTGTTCTTAAGATTGTTATCGGAATACCCCTGCCCCCCTGGTTTTTAAGTAATGTGTCATTATCTATAAGTCAGGCCCGGAGAGCAGAACATTGCAGGTTTAAGTCCCGCTTATATTTCAGCAGATTGATCAATCAATCTTATGACTATGGATAGTAACAGCAAAACCACACTTATATCTACGAGAGCTTACTCGCATTCCTGAGAGGGTCGATCTGTCGGTACATGAGCATGTATGCATTAGTGGAGCTGGTATACGAGTTGGAGTAGTAGCCGCGGTAATGCGTGGGCTCCCCGCCGTACGTCTTGCGGATGTCGTCGTATGTGATGCGCGACACGTGCTGGTCGTTAAAGCAGTACCACTGTCCGTCAGTGAAGGATCTATGTGCGGGTGATACACGCAACAAATGTATTCAAGGAAAAATTATCATGTAAATCTACATATACATGTACATACTACTCATAATTCTCTATGCTCTTTATTATACTATAGGGACAATGAAAATACATAATATCTAATAAATCCAATATAAGAGATGCATCAAAATGGAATCTTCATATTATGGGCAAAATAAAACGTGCCATGGCAGAATCAGCCATTTTGTTATGTATTCACAACCAACTTTTCCCCCTCAAATCATCTTTATTTCGCGATTCAGTTTCAATGGATATAATGCACTCTGAACCTACCACTTCTTGATACTTGGACAAACCTCGGACCTTGTAACTATTAGCAACGTTTAGTTTAAAGGACACAAATAAAATTTGCATACATAACGATAATGGCCTATTCATGTAGCATTTGACTGGAAACTGGTGCCCCCCACACACAAACACACTTACTTGATGTATGCATAGTAGTGTCCGCCCGAGGCCGTCCCAGAATGCACCATGATGGAGAAGAGCTCGTAGGTGAAGGGCCCCCTCGCTTGGCGCTCCCTCTCGTTGCGGTGGTTGGTCATGTCGATGCCCTCATCCAGGGCATCCTCCAGGGAGTTCTCCTGGCTCTGACTGCCTGGGCTCCCGTCTTCATTCTCAGCCCCGCTGTCTGACTGGGTCTCCCCCTCCACCTGAGGAGCCAGTCAGAGATATTCCATTATTAACTTATTCAGTTATTTAATCATTCATTTATTAATTTCTTCTTCTTCTTTCGTGTGAGGTAGTAGAACATCAAGCTATTTCTTGGAGCTGCGTAAGCCAGTTGACTTGTGCGTCTTTAGGGCACGACAGATCAGTCATCCCGTCAGGGGGTTGGAGGTTGGGACAGATTTATTCATTTAATCACTTATACATTCATTCATTTCATTTTTTCAGTCATTCATTTAGACATTCATCAATTTATTCATTTATTCAAATATTAATTTATTAAATATTTTATTTGTTTATATATTCATTTATACGTTCATTCATTTACTTATTCAATCATTCATTAAGACATTGATCAATTTATCAATTTATTCACTTTTTAATTTATTAATTCATTCACTGTCTCCGTATAGGCAAATAGGCAAATTTTATATATCTACGCCATGGTTCCGTCTATATTCATGAGCTCACCTGGTGGTGCGCGGCAGTCTTTGCGGTCTGGTCACACTGAGCTGGCGGTTCAACTTCAACGAAAGCATTCAAGTCGAGAATCTCAGGGAATGTCATCCTGCCAGGTATGAAAAGAAACATACAAAAGTATAAATGAAGAGATATACAGCACAGGAAAATAGAATATTAAATGAGGACGATTTCTATATCTACGGAAATATCACAACGGCTATATCTGGATATATTGACAGAGAAGGAGATATGGCACAATAACTAGATAGATCGATAGATATAGGACTATATAAAGAGATGAAGATGAAGATAGACAGATTGATATATAAACTCGATGGGCTCACTTGTCATTGAGTTTGATGCGATGCAAGGTGTTGTAGTCAAAAGTCAAAGCATTTGAGTTGCAGGGTAAAGAGGTACGGAAAAAAGATGAAGATAGACAGATAGACATATAGATCGATAAATACTTGATGCGCCCACTTGTCATTGAGTTTGATGCGATGCATGGTGTTGTGCAGAGATAGAAACATGAAGATAGACAGATAGATAGATAGATGGATAAATAAATTTGATGGGCTCACTTGTCATTGAGTTTGATGCGATGCATGGTGTTGTAGTCAAAGTCAAAGCGTTTGAGTTGCAGGGTAAAGAGGTACGGAAAAAAGATGAAAATAGACAGATAGATAGATAGATGGATAAATAAATTTGATGGGCTCACTTGTCATTGAGTTTTATACGATGCATGGTGTTGTAGTCAAAGTCAAAGCGTTTGAGTTGTAGGGTGAGGAGGTACGGAAAGCTCTGGAACTTGAGCCCCTTGTGAGCATCACATTTCAGGTTGCACCTCTCGCAGAAATACTGGTTGCTCTCGTTGAGAATCTCTGGCTCCACAAAGGCCTGTAGGGCTTCATCCTGGTGGGAAACAGAACATGGAGACAACGCATTAAGTAGAGCCGGACGATAAAACTAAAGGGAGGGCACTGTGGTATAGTGGTGAGGGGCCTCGACTCTCGCAGAGAGATCCCGGGTTCAAGCTCAGCCCGGTGCGTACACCCTTGGACAAGGTGTTTTGCTCATGTTTGTCCCTCTCAACCCAGGTGTAGTAAACGGGTACCTGTCAGGAATATAGCATTCCTGATCTAATTAGATCAACTAGCTTTAAGTGCTACATATTTGGCTGCTTGGCTAAAGCCAGGGTAATAATCGAGCGCTTTGAGTTGTACTTCGTACTAGGAAAGTGCTATATAAGAACCGATTATTATTATTATTACAATTATTTGCTCAGCTCAGCTGCATTTCAAGCATGATATTAGGAGACGAACACACACAACCATGCAATGCTTTTTACCCATGGGAAAAAAAGACATATTCACTGGGTCTCTTTTTATGGTAAACTGCTACTTTGTGAACAAACTTGTATTTCCTTTGAAGGAAGAGTACTTAGTGCACTACCATAGTTTTTATTTGCTCCAAAGGGTCTGATAACCAGAGGGATATCCAGAAAGGTAGATACAGAGCTGTCAACCGTTGAAAGTCAAAAATTCGTATTTTTCCATCAAAATTCATACTTTTAACAGAGGCCAGTTGTTTTTTTGCGGTTCTGCAAAAGGCGCTCTGGTACGCGTATAATAATACATTAGTTTATTTTGCAAGTGATGTCGCAAGTGCAATCGAACGCCTGGGTGCGTTGCAATATACCTTGCATATTAATATTAGCTAGCTACGACTCAGAACTTTCGTCCTTTTCTTTTTACTATTTCATTTTGCTGTGAATTCATACTCTTTGGATGCGCTTTTGTACTTTCATATTCTCTTTTGATTTTCGTAACAAATACAAATTTTTCGTAACGGTTGGCAGCTCTGCAGATACGACTAGCATTCTAGTTAACTGCTTCGGTCTGAGCTCTCTTGTATTTCCTTTGAAGGAAGAGTACTTTCCACACTACCAAGACTTTGTTTGCTCCACAGGGTCTGACGACCAGAGGGAAAAGCTAATACTATTCACATCACAGTTAATTCATTCAGTGTGAACATGCTTTTAATTCCCCTAACACCCTCACAGTCCCTAGTTATAAGAAGCCAATTCATGTTTGAAATCTCATACCTAAGGTAATGAGAGGGTTATGGGAGGGCAACTTACCACACTGCCGTAGACTTTGTTTGCTCCAAATGGCCGGATGACCAGTGGGACATCCAGAAAAGCATCTGTTCTTGCACTCTCATAGCCACACTGTACGGGTCAACAGTGAATACATGCATTAGAAAATGTGTGAAAACTGTGTTTTTCTCATGGACAGCACAGACAGGACTTTAAATTAAAAAAATCAACGCACCAACCAGCCTGAAGGTTGGCATGTGCGGCACCTGCATGCTGCAGTGTTGTGGCGATGGAATCAATCAATCCATCAGAGTTGCATTTCATAATCTGACACTGCGTGTCAGAATGAATTCCTCTTTTTGCTGGCATTCGCATATGATATCCAGGGGCCAGCTGTCAGTGGCATCGCTGAGCCAAGAGGAGAAAGTCAGTCACAGCCACAATGCAAACAGCAACATCAAAGTTAAGTTATTATAAAAATGACTTTTGTAGTTTTGAATAATCCCTTTCCATGATGCCTTTGGTCTACCAGGCTTTCGTTTACCATGAGTTGGCAAGAGAGAGAGACATACAGAGAAAAAGAGAGAGTAAAGCAGGGGGACAGTGGAAGAGAGAAGGAGGGAGAGCAAGAGAGAGAGAGAGAGAGAGTTAATGTCATCATAGTTCCCGCTAACCTTCAAGCACTTGACATAGTCCTTCATCTGTCCCTGGTAGAGCTGGTTGATGAGATCGCTTTGGTCTGTGTTCTTCCACTTCTTCTCCAACATGACCCGGCACAGCTCTTGCACATCGTGTTGCTGCCAAGCTACAGGAAATAAAAGCAAGTCTTAAGTCAGGATGTTTCTCCTCCTCCTCTTCCTCCTCCTCCTCCTCCTTCTTCTCCTCCTCCTCCTCCTCCTCCTCCTTCTTCCTCTTCTTCTCCTTCTTCTTCTTCTTCTTCTTCTTCTTCTTCTTCTTCTTCTTCTTCTTCTCCTCCTTCTTCTCCTCCTCCTCCTCCTCCTCCTCCTCCTCCTCCTCCTCCTCCTCCTCCTTCTTCTTCTTCTTCTTCTTCTTCTTCTTCTTCTTCTTCTTCTTCTTCTTCTTCTTCTTCTTCTTCTTCTTCTTCTTCTTCTTCTTCTTCTTCTTCTTCTTCTTCTTCTTCTTCTTCTTCTTCTTCTTCTTCTTCTTCTTCTTCTTCTTCTTCTTCTTCTTCTTCTTCTTCTTCTTCTTCTTCTTCTTCTTCTTCTTCTTCTTCTTCTTCTTCTTCTTCTTCTCATTTGGCACAAGAAGGGGTCACCAGTCATTTTGTAAAGTCGTTCATAGCTTAAGAACAGCTCGGTGAAACACCCACCAGCTCCCTGTCTTATTCTGACATTTCTGGGTACCAGGGAGGTGTTTCACCGAGCTGTTTTTAAGCTAAGAACGACTACATGTAAGACTGGTGATCCTTTCTTGTGCAAAATCACATTCTCAATGATTTTGATTACCATCAGCTCAAGTTGAAATCTGATCTGAATAAATAAAAATTCTTGTTAACGAGTACCATCTAATTACGAAGTGTATTATTTATCAAATTTGAGTAGGATTGTTGGAAATTAACTCCCACTATGTTAAAACAGGAACAAATTGGGGTATCTGATCTAGCAAAAGAAGGGGTCACCAGTCATGTGTAAAAGTCTCCTTTAGCACAAGAAGGGGTCACCAGTCATGTGTACAGTCGTTCTTAGCTTAAGAACAGCTTGGTGAAACACCCCCCTAACATACCTGGTTCCCGTTTCTGAGTAGGAAACTGGGTATAACCGATTCCCATAGTAAGTGGGTTACTATAATCTTTGATGGTCTACCTTCACTGCTATCCCAGCCGAAGCTGCGGGTGACATCGGTGGTCTCCACTGACCGCTTCTTGCTGGACTGCAGCTGGACAAACAGCCTCTGTAGCTGAAAGGGTATGCTCTTCGCTGGGTCCTCCTGAGTGTCAGTGAACTCCCATCTGTCCACAAGTACAACATTTTGAACTTATTAAAGGGTTACTAAATTACAAAAATTAGTTCCCACTAATCTATGTAAAATTATCCACTAAAAATGAATTTCACATTCGTTTGCCGCAATAAAGTCTAATTTTGACGAAAATTTAAAAAACGCACAGCTCTAGTG
>OZ022597.1:7835698-7870698 GCA_963669155.1 Arbacia lixula
TACGTCGGCAGCGTGTATGCAAATGAGCCTTACGCACAATTGCCACTGTATTTCCGGGTTTTCACAACACACGATGCTATCCGTTGTACAAAGTCTATGGACAATTGTTTGTTGTGGCGTTGCGCTGTATATAGTAGTGAACGAATCAAATCCAAGTAGTATGTAGTAGCTGCTTGATCATCGAGCGACCTGTTCATTCTCTTGATGCGTTACCTGCAAAACTCACAAAAGAGAGTAGGAACCAAGTAAGCAAATTAAAATTGTGAAAATATGAAGATGAATTGTGTATAACAGGACTATCAAACAAAAGATTTTGTGATTTCTAGTCAATTTGGTAATTTCGTCGATGCATCGAATTCATCAAAACGAAATCGGAGTTCGACTTCTTCGATCGAACACCGGCTTAATAATCGATTCGACTCAGGCCTAAACAATGTCTGGAAAGACAGACTATGCGCCAATCCCATACAAAGAGGGGAAGAGGGAAGAAGTCAGAGGAGCTATGATGTCATTTAGGGCATAGTCTGTGTTACCAGACATAGTTGTTAACAGACTGGGTTGTGTCCATGCACCTCACAGCCTAGTACCTTGGCTTTGTCCGATGTACAGTGTTCAATGTGCATGTAGATGTAGGTGTTCAAAAAACACTTTTGATACTTTTGAAAACTGGTAGAAAATAAGTTACAACTCACATCAAGCTGAAAGTTACACATCATGAAGTCAAAGGATGTAAAACTTTTTAGAGGAGCAGGTTTCGTGACATTTTATTAATCATTATGTTGTAATAATCCTTTTTTTAAAATGAGATATGCACTTTTGGACAAATTTTGATCTAAAAATATGTGCATATCAGATAAATGATTCAGAACACAACAATGACCATTGTGTATCACACCTGTCAATCCACTAGCAACTGCCACAATGGTTTCATCAATAATGCATGATGCCTCTGGTAGCAGGTTGACATGTTGAAATACTATCACAGGATTATTTAAAGAAAAGTAATCAATGTCACAAAACCTGCTTCTAAAAGAATTTACATAAAGTACCTTGATTTTAGGATATCAGCTTCATTTGATATGTAACTTGTTATTTTAATCATTTTTCAAAAGTGTCAAAGGTGTTTATTTGGCACCTTGAAGTACATGTAAAAATGCCATATATCTATAAAACAATGTGCTAAAACAACATGTAGAAGTAGCAAGTAACTATAAAGGGATATTCAATCTTCTTCAAGTATATTTAGCAACTAGAGCATCTAGTCTATGCAGGCCCTGTCTTCTAAAGAGTTGCGATATGAGTGATATCACTTGTAACTTCGTACATTTTAGAGATTGGGGATTGGACTTGTGATCGACTATGATCAATCGCAAATCTTTATAAGACAGCCAGGTTTCTTGAATATCTAGACAGGTGCAGCAAACCATTTTTTTTGACAGCATACACTACAGCTCAAAGGAATTGGCATAGGGAAAGGGAAAAGGAAGAAAGGGAAGGAGCCGCAGTTTAAACCGCCGTATATTTTGTCCAGTTCAGCATGAAATATGATGCTTTTTAGGCTAAAGCATCGTGTTTCATACTGAACTGGACAAAATATGTACTGCGGTTTAAAACTGTGTCTTCTTCCCTTTCTTCCCTTTCCCTTTCCCTATGCCAATTCCTTTGAGCTGTTGTGTATGTGTACACATTGATTGCAGTCACTGAAAAAAGGGCTTAGGCCATACATGAAAGTTGATGTCAGGCTTCACTACACATCTACAATTCACGCCCAATTACCAAATTCTCTGTTTAATACATGTACGTCAGTTGGGTCAATATTTTTCTCAATGCAATTTTGTCAATCACTTTGTGCATCAATGAATCCTATTGTAAGCTAGCTCTCGAACTACATATGTACATGTATGATGGTGATTGATCATGTCAGTTAAATGCCTTCTCAATGCAATTTTCTCAACAGTTTTTTTTTACATTGTTAAGATAATTTGTACTTCAGCTCTTAAGCCCAGGCAATGACTGATTCAATAAATAACACGGTTATAAGTAATGTCATTTTTGGTACATATCTTTTTCAATCGCTTTTCTCAAACATTTCTTATACATGTATTGTTAAATCAGTTGTCATTTATCTCTTGGATTACAATGATGATTGAATCAATGAATTACATCGTTATCGTTATAAAAGATCCCATAATGCTTTTCAAAGACGAAAAAGGTCAAACTCACATTATCGTTGCCATCCTTTCCCCCTCTCAGCCAGTAGAGCTCAAAGGTGTTGGGTTCGTAGTTTGCCTGACGTGCCACCTCCTCGCAGAGCTCTGCCGCGCTCGTAGACGCGGGCAGCGTGACGGTGAACTTACATGTCTGCCACTGCGGATTGGTCAGATCAAGGACGATGCAAAGGATCTTGGGTAGTTTAGCAGTACAGGTCGCCTAGGATACAAAAATTGTAACAAAAGGCTCCATTTAGAACAAAGTAAACAGGTGCAAATGGTGGACTGTTCTTTTACTACCTTTCAAAGCTGGATAAGTGTTGTCATATATATCTGCATGATCATGAATAGAAACGTGGTCTACTATCTAATGAATTTTCATTTTACTCTGTGAGTTGTACGATTGACCTGAGGTCATTCGTACTCATGCACACATTGCAAAGTTCTACGAGCTTGCTTATTGAAACACCATGCTTTAGCCTAAAAAGCATCATGTTTTATGCTGAACTGGACAAAATATACTGCGGTTTAAAACTGCGGCTCCTTCCCTTTCTTCCCTTTCCCTTTCCCTCTGCCGATTCCTTTTGAGCTGTAGTGTAGTTTAGTATAGAGCTACATGTAACCAACATGGGGATGAGGAAAATGCTCTGTAGATGCTCTGTGTGTGTCTTGTTAACCCTGCAGGGTGGCCGGTGCATTAAAGCAGTAAAGAAAATACATACATGTATATAGCAGCTTAGGGAAAGTTGCCCCCCCCCCCCCCCATGCACAAATAAGAACATAATACTGTCTACAGTAAAGGGGTATTTTTTGGCAGAACTGAATCATTTGAAATTATGACTACCTTGCACCACCAAAATATGTGTTGAATTAATTTCCTCCAAAATAACTTCAGCTAAAATCCTGCTTTGAATGTTCATTTATTATACATTCCGAAACTAAGCCTGTACAAATTTTCTGAAGCGTACAAAACCTTTATTATTGGCTGGTTTATCTAAGAGACAAAAAAAATAAATGTAAAGTAGTCAGGCCCATCTTGCTCATGTAAAACCTTTTGATTAAATGGTTATAATACGGGCTCAACACTAGCAGCTTCCCATCAAAGTTAGAACTGTGGACCAGTAAAATCTACAAAATCATATAAGGGCGCTATACAATCCGCAATAACCCTAAAAATAACTTCCGGATAAAAAGCTAACTTTTGGAGCACTGTTATAATGCATGTCACGACCAAAAGGTACCCCAGAAATCTCACAAACTGTGGAGATTATGCGATACACCATGGGTTTGGCTTACATACATGTACATACGCACAGTATGTTCAAGGTTAACATTGTGGGGTGCCTTGTTCATGCGTCATGGACATCATTATAGGTTGGATTATGCTGAACAATCAACAAAGTTATGTGTATTTATTTATGACAATGACTACCTGGAACTACTCAAAATAGTACTGTATGCTTGTACAGGTATAGAGGACCGAAGAAGTGCTGTCATATCAATTGTTATTCAGGTTCTGAACAACATCGCTCAAGTGAGAGTTTCACTGGTCCGACATTGTCTAGCGGGCCAGTGTCTGGCAATCCCAATGAGAGTCCCCACTATGATCACAGAAGTTTGCTCTACTGACACACATGTAGTTTAGTACCAGTTCTCTCAACAACATGCTCACTTGACGTCATACTTCGGTGCGCTATGCTAACCGCACAATGGTGGTGGATTGTACCAGACTGGAAAAAGAAGAACTTGTCCTCTCTTCCTTGGCATTGCTGGGACATTTGTGACTATGGCAATGGTTCTTCCAATTTAAGAAGTTGTGAGGTGGTGGTATTTTTTTATAATGTGTGATGTCATTGTAAGCAAGTGCAGGTAGTCATTGCAATAAATTGCTTATTGCATGTAGCTTTGTCTATTGTTCAGCTTAGAGTATTTCTGAGTTCAATAATGTCATTAAAAATCACTATCAGCATGTACTGTATCATGGAACAGAAAAAGTTAGAGAAAAATCTGAATAATGATTGCATACAATGATAAAATGAACTGTATTTTGTGATGTACTGTGCAAATACGCAAGAACAAAAGTCAACATGTATGTATTTTGCTTTTTCAGCAATACTTTCAAAATATTACAGACTTCCTGTATAGCCAAAGTCAGAGGGTTGTAGTTAATGCTTCAAAGTTGGAATGGTCCAAGGTAAAAAGTGGTGTCACCCAAGAAAGTGTTCTGAGTCTCCTGCAAAATCAGGGAGGTTTGGCAGCTCCGCTACTGTGCTACAGCAGAGAAAAGTCTATATTGACAATGACTTAAAGTTCCATCAAGTGTGCCCTACACTGTCAAAAAGGCCAATGGCATCCTCTCATGTACTAGTATTTGTTGGGATAGGTCAACTATTCCCAGGCTGTACAAGGGACTTGTCAGACCAATCCATGACTACAGGAACACATTCTGATACCCTAGTCCCTACCCTCGCTTCTTAACAGACTGCAAAGGAGTGGAGAAGGTACAGAAGAGATCCACAAAAATGGTACATTTAGTAGTGCCAGCACATTCCTCCTAACATCAAGAGGCTACCTGTAGATCTATGTAAGCTCAACTTCCCATTCCCTGAGCACTGGCGAAGATAAGGGGACATGATACAGATTTTCAAGATAACGCATGGTATAGACAGAATTCAATACAACACATTCTTCTTGAGATCTGTCACATACAAGGGGCCAAAACATATACACTCCAGCACAAAGGAATTGGCATAGAGAAAGGGAAAGGGAAGAAAGGGAAGGAGCCACAGTTTTAAACCAAGGTATATTTTGTCCAGTTCAGCATGAAACATGACGCTTTTTAGGCTACATGTAAAGTAACGTGTTTCATGCTGAACTGGACAAAATATACCGCAGTTTAAAACTGCGGCTCCTTCCCTTTCTTCTCTTTCCCTTTCCCTATGCCAATTCCTTTAAGCTGTCATGTAAAAAAGCAGCAAAGTATCACTCAACTACGACAAGACTCTTTCAACCAAAAAAACTTGCAATGCCTGGAACTCCCTAAGTCATCATTGCTTCATCAGTTGATGTGTTCAAAGCTACATGTAGACTAGACAGGGTACGGGAAGGGCAGAGGTTGATGTCTGCATATTCACACCACTAGCAATCTCTGTGCCCGATTTGTGCAAGTCAACAAAATAAGTCAAAAGCGAGTAGCCCAGTAAAAACGACGAAGCTGAAATACCAGCTTGACCTAGAAAGCATTCTCTCGGAATATCTGGCAAAGGTAAATTTAGGGAAATACTTTGTACACTGTACATGTACACTGTAGACCTACCATAATAATACATTCTACATGTACTTTCAATCAAATAGAAAGTACATGGCATGCTGTAAGCATAGAACTTGAATGTTAACCATTTCCGAAAATGTCATTATTTTATGCCATGATTTGGTTTCACTCACCTTTCTTATGGTCAGTGTTGATGAATGAGCTTTTCAACTTGTTAGCACAGCTGAGCAAACCATAAAAACACCGTAACATTAAGATCCCAGTCTAGCTTTTGGTACAAGCTGTTACAGGGATTACTGCTTCTTGTATCAAATCACAAGAAAATCTTTTACGCATGGCTCAAAAGGGCAGAATGTCACTTTTTGTCAGAGATCTGTGCTGGATGCATGGTACACAACTATGGTACGCATGGCTCAAAGAAAGCAAAAACAATAAGAATAATAAAGACTTATGGTGATTTTACACGTGGCGCAGTAAATTTACACATGGCTCACAACAACTTTCTGGTCCCCACGTGTTCTGTTTGCGCCGCACGTTTTCTACACTGAGGACCACCCTGAACTGCCTAGCAATAACATGACAACCTGTAGTACCCAGGTTTGATTGGCATGATGCAAAGACTAGGAAAGTACCATACCAGAAAACTAGGAATAATCCATTATCTTAATAAATTTTCGGTCAACTTTATATGACCTACTGTTGTTAATAAGCCCATCAAGATTATAAAAAAATGCTCATTTGATTTTGTCTGCCACAACATCATTTTGGATTAAGTAATTTTGACCATTAAACTCTACATAGATTCTTATTGATTTGACTTTTTGAGCAATATAATTCAGATGCTGTCTATACTTTGCCTGTTGCTGTGATGTGTTGTTTCACATATATATATTTTTTTATCTGAAACTTTTAAGTCAATGTGATGATGCCATGCCACTGTCTCAGTGACAGTGCCGTGACGGGAGGTGTGACCGAATACAGGATCAAGAATTGAACCAGGGCCATGGCCCAGGCATTAGAGTAATTTTAGACCTAATTGATGTCATGTTATGTGTGCTTGGACTGGACCTGGCTTATTTAGCAAGGTCTAATTTACTACCTTTTTCAGTTAATCATGGTGAAACAGTTGAGCAGCACACCCAAAACATCCACAACACACACAACAACAATCGCGCTACATCACGCCGGAACAAATATTGCACTGCACAGTACACTGGACGTCAGACGGCCAGAAACTGTGCGATGCATTGCAACACACAGTGACTGAATTCACTGAATCACCGAAATCACCGATTCATTCACGCTCTCCGTTCTCGATCCAGATTCACAAATTCGACGTTTCACAAGAGAAAACGATAACTTACATCGGTAGGAACCAACTGACTGCTATCTATTGGAACCATCCTTTAAGAGGATCCACCAGAATTTTCGACTGTTGTATAATTTCTTAACAAACGATGAAATTAGTGTGAATAATTTCTACCAAAACATGATCAACGTGAAGAAATAAATATGACGACTTCGTGACCCGTAAAAGGTTCCGCTTCCGGGGTGAAAATACTTTTTCCGCTGCTTCCGTGATTACACCGCAAGGCCATATAATCTGGAAGCAGCTTACTGCTTCTTTGAGACTGTTCGCATTGCTAAGCCTGTTTCCACGGAAGCTATAATTTGCAATCTCTGTAGACATTTTGAGTGATCAATCTGTTACAAAGTCATATCGACATACTATCCGTCGGGTTTTTGTTTATTAAGACCTAGGAAATGTACTTTAAATAGTAGGTTAATTAAGGGAATTTAAAATTTATTGGATATTAAAAATATAAGCTCGGAGTGAATTTATATTGGTAGAAAAGTTTTAAATGAAGGGAAGGAGCAGTTAATTAATCACATTATACTTTTAATCAAATATATGATTTTTATTTATCGCAGATCTAAAAAAAAAAACCCAAACTCCTCAAGAAATATAGCCAAGAATGAGGGAAAATGAACGAGAGGAAAGAACATTAGCTGAAGAGCGAGGTACATTAACACACCACCTTATAGGACGTGGGAAAACTTTCATACATGAGGTTAGGTTAGAAAAAAAAAATGCTGGAACGGCTGAGATTGCACTTCTATTGTATACATCCTTCGGTACACATGTTTTTTGTGTGTTTAGGTGCGTGTTTAAATAATAAAGAATATCTTTAAAAAAAGGAAAATCAGAGATTAAGGCATATATAGATTTACTCCTCTGATACGAGAGAGATGTTGTGTTCAGTAGGCCTACATTATAGTTTATCTTCAATATTTTTCGTTTAAACGATTGTCCCTCTTACAGCTTATTATATTTCTATGACATTTTATTTCACACGGACAGCTTAATCACTAGATGTAAACAACAACAACGAATAGAAAAATTACTTACTAGGTCTGTAGAGGGTTCCCACGAGCAGCCATATTGGAGGACAAACAATAAAAACCTAGGCATCAGACCATGAAAAGTCATTGTTTTAATGGCACAGGCTTTTATTGTTTTGTCCTCGAATATGGCCGCTCGTGGGAACCTATACAGTGTAGGCCTATAAGAGAAGTTAGTGAAAACAGAGAGCTCTCTGTCACCTCTCTGGTGAAAACATATGAGGCGGTTTATCACGTACAAAATAACCTGTACAGCAAAAATAGAAATGAAAGTTCTTTCAATGACGTCAATATTAAGTAGGATTACAAATTAATAATAAAAAAAAAACGCTATAAGAAAAACCGACATTTTTTTGTGTGTGCTCATTTTCCATTTTTTTTTTTTTAAAGGAAACAAAATTGTCTTCAGTGGCATTTCATAATGTGACCGATATGTCGTACAGACATATGACGTCATGCTATGACGGATGGTCGAGTGGATTCACTTTTGGAAGTGAAATAAAACAGAAACTGCGGAAACGGACAATTTTGATTATGCAAAAGGGAAACACATTTCGACACTTTTAGAAACCCAACCAAAAAAAAATTGAAAATAAATTCGCAAACGCAAACGTAGGCCTACTTCGAAACACTACTGAATTGGAGCTCCCGGAAATTAGGCTCATAAGAAATGGACAAATTACGGTGGCGAATGGGTTTTTAACGCTACATTCTATCGCCCATAGGCATTGGCCCCGACAAACTATATATATAGAATAATGGTTATATTCTATAGTTTCAACAAAATTTCCTAAGAATCGGAAGTCAGATTAAGAAAATGCACTTTTGTAAAAAAAACCCCCAACAAATACATAGAAAATATAAGAAAATACACTTAACTGTTCAAAAACCTTCCCACCCAATATTAATAGAACTGGAAACTGGCTCTAAGCGGAATTATAGCTAGAGTTTGAGTAAGTTCTGGACGGGTCGCCCATAACCTGTAGCCAAGATAATGAATGTCGCATTATGCAATATTTAGCGCGCATCACGGCCTGTCGCACCACACATTGAAGATTGGACCTATAATAAACGCAGCGTTGCAATACGGTATATGCATATAGACCATACACATACACAAAGAATTTTATACTTGTTATCGTTACCATAATTACGGTATACTGCTGATTCCTGCCGAGTTTCCGAACTTTGGCAAATGGGCTACCCTGTCTTTAAATTCTTATGAAAGGTAAGATAATGGAGTATTTTGTTACATTTTTAGATTGTATGGGGACCACCAAACATTTTGATGATGACTTTCTTTATACCATTCATTTTTAAAAATGTTGTGGTTATTTTTCTGAAAATCAAGCTTTGGAAACAACTTTAGTTCATGCATAGATGCCCCTAAAAGCTACCGTTAATTTGTTCATTACTGCTATTCTGATAATCAGTCAAAATCGAACAAAAATGAATGAGCATTGTCTTTGTTACTTCAAGAATATAGTTACACTTTTGGTGCTCAAATGATGATTTTGAGAAAATAGCCCTTAAAATGAATGTACAGTACAACATAAATGTACATGGCTATACCGAACTACTACCGATTTACTCACATGTTTGCATGATTTAGGTACATGTATATTTCACATTTTGTAAGTGTTTTTTTGTTCTTATTAAACACAGTTCAAACTATAACATGACCAAAAGTGGATAAAAACATGGAAACAAAAATACCCCTTGCCACCGTACAACATCATGATCACGTGACAAATGACGTATGTCCCTCTTTACTTTCCATTTACATCCCATAAGTCATTGTGGGTCAAATATCTTCAAACCCATTTTATTTGTTTTAACCATGTTTTAACAGCGCCAGCTATCGAAGTGAACACGGAAAAGTTTTGTCATGATAACCTATATCCCTATCCCCTTCCCCAACCCCTTATCGTAGAAAGAAGGGGAAGTTGCCCCTATACTTATTTTGAAAGAAGTTTGAATGAAGTTGTGTCTGTAAACGGTACATTTTGTCGGCACAGATAAAATGTTTCAACAACAATGTCCTTTGTGCCAACAAATGTGTTTTCTATTTTTTTTTGTTTAGGAAAAGGATGTTATCATTTCACACATGCGACTAAAACAATAATCACGTTTGCTTTGCGTCTGACTGAGGCTTCAAACATGTCAAAGTTTCCGTTTTCTTTACAGGAACACTGACACTGAGCTATATAATTCCCTTGACAAACGGTATCATCTATTGTGTTTGTATCGTTCTAAAACTAAATCTAGCTGTATTAGTAGAATCAAGTGGAGCTGATGCGGTAGCACGCGTATTTGCAATGGTGTACCTTTGAACTCCGAAACAATGTCAATAGAAATAAACGTGATTCAAAATAAGTTGCGTTCAACCGCATTTATTTCAGCGAAGTTGACGAGTATACTTGCTGCCCATCGAATATTGGTTGAGAGGGAAGTTTGTCGATAAAATTCAACTCCTTTTGTGCCATGTGGCTTTTGATGCGAGTATTACACATACATCTTCTAGAGTAGCAACACAAATAAGGTAATGGATAGTGCATGGTGGGATGGATTACGGGACTTGTAGAGAGAGAGAGAGAGAGAGAGAGAGAGAGAGAGAGAGAGGAGAGAGAGAGAGGGGGGGGGGGAGGGAGAAAGAAATGGGGAGAGAGCGAGACATAAATAAAGAGAGAGAGAGAGAGAGAAAGAGAGAGAGAGAGAGTCAGACAGAGAGAGGGAGAGAGCAAGAGAAATACAGCGACAGACAGACAGACAGACAGACAGACAGACAGAGAGAGAGAGGGAGAGAGAGGTAAAGACAGAGAGACAGAGACAGAGGGACAGATATTATGAGAGAGGGGGAAGGGGGGGGTGGGTAGGTCAAGGGAAACATTACAACATACACTGTAATGAAAACGAAGAGGAAACGCTACCCATATGGTCGTGGTCCACCACACACTGACTCGTGACTGATCACAAGGCCGACATCAGGAACAAAAAATAATTGCCATAACATAATCAAATGCGTTTTTATTGCGTCCTTCTAAACACAACACCAAAAACGCCCACTTCTATTCGAGGGCAAAGTACATCCGTTTTGCTCGCCGGCGTTTCTTTTTTTTTTTTTATCTCGTTTTCTTATGTTTGCCAGTATAGTCCGCGAAACCGTCCATAGTTTTCTAGCATACCGGCATGGCCGGCGAAAGATATCCTCGTGAAAGGAAACATAACTTGTTCTGCAATTCCATAAAATATGAACCATAAAAAGCAAAGTAAACACTTTGTAAATGACAATCACAGTGTGCTGTTGCACTGTGGTAGGACAAAAATCGAAGCTATTACCTTTAAACATCATAACTCGCACCCATCATTGCCCATAGCGTGTGCATACTGCGGTGGCGTGAACTTTGGGTTTGATTTGTAGTTTCGGTACTGGCGGCGCATGGTTGCTAACATTTCTAACTAAAGCAAGCATATTGGTTCGTGTCATGTGATTTCGACTCGAAGTTCATGTAGCGCCAGGCAAGGAAGTGGTGTTCCCTCTATTCCGTCCCCCGCTCTCTTTCGATTAGGTCTTCGTTCGCAACGATGACGCTTGTGATCGACATCGTCCAGGAATTCTTGTCGAGGCAACTTCTACTTAAGACGTGCGTTTATCCTGCGAGGGTTTAGGCGGGTCGAGCACTATTGGAATTTGTATATTTTCTTCAGGAGTGACGGCGGCTGGGCAACGAACTAAAACCTATAGGCACAACCCTACAGCTTATTATTGGTAAGTGTGATGAAGGGAATGTGTTGATATGTGACGTATTTATCTTCATAATTATGTTTTATTGCTCAGTTTTCGGCTAAAAGCTGATATTTATTCGGTTCTGCATTGCACGGTTCGTTATCAGTTCAAAGATCATATGGGCTTCTAAAAGGGACCTTAGGTCTAACGAAAATGCGCGACATTTTTGTGATTCTCTTCCTCTTTCTGTCTCCTCCACCTGTCTATCTGTCTGTCTGTCTGTCTGTCTGTCTGTCTGTATGTCTGTCTCTCTGCCTGTCTGTCTCTCTGTCTCTCTCCCCTCTCTCTCCCCTCTCTCTCCCCTTCTCCCTCTTCCCTCTTCCTATCTCACTCACAAACACCTACATACACAGACATATTCACACGCACGTACATACACAGAAACATGCCTAATATACGTGCATAATCATATCCATGCAAACATTTTTTTTCCAGTGATATATATTTGATTCCATATACGCACCAAAAACAAACACAGAACAAAACAAAATACACACATTCGTTCATTCATTGTGAATATACATACATACACGCACTGATGCAAACTCACGCGCATATACGTACATGCATGCTAATAACTATATATACATTATGGAGTGCATTATCCCCTCCCCTCGTTCATAATTAGGTCTTTACAGCAAATATTACTCTAAAAAGTAGAGGGGTGGAGGGGGGGGGGGGCGGGGAGTGGGTACCGTTTTTTTTTTTTACAGGGATAGTCCACCCTGAAGTTAAGTTAGGTTTACAAGCAGAAACATGAAAGAAACATAATGTGAAGGTTTTATGATAATCCGTCAAAGGATACAAAAGTTATGATCTTTTAAGGTTTTTGATTTTGTGACTTTACATGGCGAGGATTCTTTCCCATAATCAAATGCATCATTTAACATGTGCATTTGGTACACCATTAGAATCACACATACCTCTATGTAAAAAAAAAATCCTTCATCAAGGACAGAAAAAGAGCAATTTATGGAATCATACTGTACACAACATATGGGAGGGCATCTGGCATGTGACGACACAAAATTGAAATTTCAAAAGATCATAACTTTCTTACCATTTTGACGGATTTTCATCAAACCATCACTAATATGTTCCTTTCAAAATGTCTGCTTTTACTGAAACCAACTTAATTCGAGGGCGGATTATCCATTAATGAGTATGTCTACGAAGAATGTGCATACGATCACTGATTGTGCTGTGTGGAATTACATCAAACTGAGGCAGGCTTAAAACACATACACACTCGAGTAATACATCACACCACTCTACATACCCATAGCTTCACCACGTTCATCGTTGTTCATGCCATAACTGGAGTTGTGGAATCCCGAATTAGCACATTCATTATTCTGAAATGACTGCAAGTCACGCTACAACGCCGCCAAATTAATTGTGTTTTTCAAAAGGAATTTTAGGCATACAGTGAGTAGTTCGGAAAGCGCGCTCCATCCTGAAAATAAATGAAAAGCAAGTCAGAAAATAATATGGTTTGTTTACGAAAGAGATTTGAACACAATATGCCTACATGCATGAAGAGGAGGGGGTGGGGGGGGGGGGGGGGTGGTGGTGTCACCGTGTATTTTGGAGGCGTAGGGGTCGTTTATTTCACACGTCATATTAACATTAGGAAAGAAACCCCAAATGGCAATGTCAATTTTTTGTGTAGTGTGATCATTTCGATGTTTGTGCGTACTTCCTCAATTATTTGTAGCGGATGAAATACACGGAAATTCTAGCAAATGATAGTACAACGTTAATGAAAACCTGACGTGAAGTGTACATAAATGACATCTGTATCGTATTGTGTCTATTTGGTCAACAACTATTTCGTTTATCAATGTTTGTTGTTTTCACATTTTGTACTTAACACATGGAATATGATCCGTTTATATGATTTCATTTCAATAGCATTTTTGATTGAATTTGGTTTTAATTACACGCATACGGCTAATTGTCCCAGAGCATGATCATGTGAATTAGTTTTTCAATTCAAAATGATTCAACATGGCAATGAAATGTATGAGGTGTGAATAATAAGTGAATACGCAAAGCAGAAGACAGATCGTTTCACGGGTAGGTGGGGTGCGGTTAGCTAAGCACCCCTCTCCCCCGTCCCACCCCCCCCCCCCCCCCCCCATTTTTCTCGTGAGTTATGTTTTCATGATAGAATGGAATCTTGTGTTTGCTGTTTATAAAGTGTTGGGACACTAATGCACATGTTTCTATGGATGCACATTACAATGCTTACATCCGGCTAAATGTGTTTTTTCCCCAATCAATTCAAAACCAGAGGTAAATAAACAATTATTGTACAATATTGTCTCCGATCTCGTTTGCCCTATGTCAATGGAAAGCTATGATATTTCAAACGACATTCTGTTCATTCGAGGCTATTGATTAAATATGTTGCGCATAAAATTAATTGCACAGCAATAGAACGTTTTCAATTGCCACTGCTGTGACTGTGACTATGACTGTGACTGTGACTGTGAATATGACTATGACTGTGACTATGACTGTGACTGTGACTATGACTGTGACTGTGACTGTGACTGTGACTATGACTGTGACTGTGACTGTGGCTTGCATCTACTCTATATAATGCGATGTACATGCGATTGCGAATTGCGACATGTCTACCCGTATCTTAACCATGTAATATGACACGCACATTACAATGGCCACCACAGACTACCCGAATTAATCACGACTCTGCAGTCCTAAGGGACTACGATCGGAAATGTGACGTCACCTTCTCACACAAATCCAATGACCGCGACCTACACCTTCGGTCAGTCGCAGAGTCGTACAACTGATCGGTTCGTTTTGTTTGCGGTAGCTTTTAGTCATCGTATCTAAAATTACACATTTCCACGACTACAACAGATTGTCGTAACACAGAAGAGCTGTGTATGATTTATTTCAAATTCCGTATTTACGTCTAATGAAAACTGGAGATCGTTTGTGAATACCTATGGGAACTAAATTCATGATATTCTGTTCTATCTACTAGTAAAATAATATGATAATGAAATATGCCATATTTTTAAAATGCAGATCTGTGCAAGAAGGAAGATTTTAAGACACATGCCTCGGCTCTGGTGGAGACGGGAGGGCGCACTTGAAGACGAAGTAACCATGGTAACCGATTCCAATTTGAACACGCCCCTCTATGATGTAGCCACGGTAAGTCTAGGACGGAACAGGTATGATTGTAACATAAGTAGTACAACTATGTACCTAGTGTACCATTTCGATTCTTTATGTTTTATATTCTCTTGAGCATATAGAGATACGCCTTTGCGTTTAGAAACAAAGTGCATGTATTAAGCACGGTATAATCTAGCCCCGGGACTGCTCCCGCGCACTGCGTGAGCGGGCTGGTCGCAGTAAGGTATAATCATGACAATAGTATGTATTATTGTTAGTAGCATTCCATTGTGCCTATGTGTTATGCGCGATACAGAAATGTTGCATTACTATTATTAGAAGTAATACGGAGAGAGAGAGAGAGAGAGAGAGAGAGAGAGAGGGGGGGGGGGAGGGGGTAGGGGAAGAAACAGACAGACTAGGGTAGGGGCATGATCGGAGAGAGAGAGAGAGAGAGAGAGAGAGAGAGAGAGTGGAGGAGAGACAGAGAGAGAGAGAGAGTCAGAGTGAAAGAGAGAGAGGGAGAGAGAGAGAGAGAGAGAGAGTCAGAGTGAGGGAGAGAAAGAGACAGATAGATAGGGAGAGAGAGATAGACAGGGAGAGAGGGAGGGGGATGAAAGAGACATTCATACACATACACATGATTAAGAGGGCAAGAGATAGAGGAGGTGGAGATATATGATCGTTAATATAGTCATAAACATTTCTTTCTCTACGTACCTGTAAGTGAATTTCAGAGCCTGCAGTCACTTAATAAATTGGTGTCAACTGTCAACTGTCAACTTTAGCTACTGTAGAAGAAATATGAGAAAATATATGATAAAACTGTTCCACTCTTGAATTTTTGTGTGTGTTACCATGGTTACTCTGTGTTGTTTCAGACTGTTCATGGCCTGGGTGTGCTGACGACAGGCGTCTTCATTATCGGGGAGATGGCTGGGACAGGGGTATTGGCCTTACCGAGAGCCATCGTAGATGCGGGTATCTTCTTCTTCCTGCTCCCGTTTCTGTTTCCTCCGGTTCCTCCTCTTCTTCCACTTCTTTATTTTTATCTTCTATTCTTCATATTCTTCTTCTAATTTCTCTGCTTTCTCTTCTTCCTCTTTGCGTGTGTGTTCAATTGATCAATGAATCAATAAATTCATTGATAGGCTAGATTAGGCTACCCGTGTCATGGTGATCATCCTGTCCACTAATGTCAATCTTTGCAATATCCAGTTAGCCAAGTAATAATTATTGATGACTGCTATTTACTGTCTCATATAATCAATCAATTAATCAATCAACCAATTAATCAATTAATCATTCAGTAAATCAATTCGTCAATGGACGATATTTGTCTAGGCTACTTGTTCCTAGGTGCTGCTGAACTTTCATTTGGTAAATCAATCATTGGTCAACTCTTTGCAGACTGTCTAATCAATTCATCAATTGATCAATCAATCATAGAATCCATCAATCAGTCAATCAATCGATCGATCAATCAATCAATCAACCCATCAATCAATCAAGTAACCAATCAATCAACCAACCAATCAATCAATCAATCAATCAATCAATCAATCAACCAATCAATCAATCAATCAATCAACCAAGTAACCAATCAATCAATCCATCAATCAATCAATCAATCAATCATTCAATCAATCAACTAATCAATCAATCTCTTTCTAGGCTGGGTTGGGCTCCCGTTGATCATCATAGCTGCTGTGATGTCTGGCTACACTGGGGTGGTTCTTGGCCGCTGCTGGACTATCATCAAGGAGCGCTACCCGGAGAAGTACGCCGAGCCTTCCCGGTACCCATACCCCGCCATCGGCGAAGAGGCGTGCGGGAAATTTGGCAGGTATTAATCCAAATGGCTTCTCATTGGGGATCTGTGTGCGTTGTTGGTGAAATGAAACACACGTGGCATCTAAAGGGGTAACGCCAATTGTGTGGGATAGGATAGACGCTCAAATTGGTTTTGAAAAATTACACCAAAAGTAACAACAGAAGGAAAGAAACTAAATATTGGTCACTCCTAAATAAAAATCAGTATCACTCCAAAAAGAATTTTTTTTTGTCAGATCGTATTGTGCTGAATTTGTTTGACATGATCGAGTACCGCTTTTCCACACCTTGCAGAGAGCAACACGGAAAATACTTCATATTATCATAGCATTCCACTTTTATTCCAAAACAATGTTGAAAATCCAGGTGTTCGGTCTGCTTATATATTTGTATGTTTTAGCACCATAATCATAATTCTCCTTCCGTAGTTGTCGGTATTGCGATTCTTTAGATGACTAGAAAAATAATATTTCACCAGTGTCCCAAACCAATATTGGTGTTCTATTTGTCTGTGTATATGGGTGTTTCTTGGAACTATAATTGTCCTTCCGTTATCTTCTTTATTGTCATAGTTACTTGGTGACATTGTGTGAGCATGACTCCATCCCATTCCATTCTTGTACTACTCCACATCAATTTGAACCATTCAAAAGCTCTGTTCATCTATGTACGTTTTCAATACAAGAACTCTTTGTGTACCACGTGAAATGCTGCTCAATTGTATTTGCGGGAATGATGGGTGACACAGTGTACATCTGCCACACAAAGAGATAATCATGATAATTGTCCTTCGTAATTATCGTTGTAGTTACATGGTGACGTTCTGTGTGAACGCGACTCTGTTCGGCGTGAGCACCGTGTTCCTACTCCTCGCTGCGAGCAACATGGAGCTGCTCGTTGGAAAAGGGCTCTCATTCTGTTACTGGTTGCCAATCATCGCGGTCTTCCTCGTACCACTAACCTGGCTAGGAACGCCCAAAGATTTCTGGTGAGTCCAGGGCCCTGTTGCATAAAGCTTTCCACTGATAGTAACTTTGCTACCAATGGCAGCTTCTATGAAAACCTTGAATTTGATCGGCTGTTGAGCGATTCTACCATGGTAGTTACCATTCATGACAGAATTACCATTAACATGATTAATGTGTTATGCAACGGGGCCCAGGGCCATGTTGCATAATAGGTTTTCAACTATTATAACTTACCACTAATGGTAACTACTATGGCAGCAGCCAATGAGCTTTAATTATTGCACCTGTTGCCGTGGTGGTTACCATTGATGGTAAGTTACAATAATTGAAAACCTATAGAGCCTATGCAACATGACTCTGAGCCATGTTGCATATAGGTTTTCATATAGGCCTAGGTTTTAAGCATGGATTGTGCGATGAAAAATGTGTACAATCGCAATGTACACACTATCCCTACTTCGAAGATTCAATGTAAGCTTTGTCATTTTGGTCATATTGTTTTTCACTTTATTATCCGTTTAAATTATAATTCTCCTTGTTATCATTGTTCATCTGTTCCTTATCTTCGTATGCCTGTACTTGATTTCCCTCTTTATGTTTCCTCCTCCTTCCTTTATGTTGATGTCGTTCTTCTTTTACCTCCTTTCTCCTCTCTCTTATTCATCGTTTCGCCATCTTCTGTTTGTTATTTCTCCTTTATCAATATCCTTCTTCTTTCTTACTAATAAGAAAAGCAAACGAGGGAGAAGTAGAATGAGTAGTAAAAGTAGCAGTAGCAGCAGCAATAGTAGTATTTTTATTAGTAGTAGTAAGTAATATTAGTAGTAGTAGTAATAGTAGTAGTAGTAGTAGTAGTAGTAGTAGTAGTAGTAGTAGTAGTAGTAGTAGTAGAACAAGTATTATAATCCAGCGGCATAGCTCGATATATTGACCTAACTGTTCACTTTTGTCTAAAAGCACCACATTTGGCAAGCATGTAGAACGACATGTTGTACGCAAATTTGGATATGGAGCCATCTCGCATTTTGCCCAAGAGAGCCATAACGACCATTAAAAAAAAATGGCCGCCATGCAAAAGTAGTATTGACCATTTTTTCTTTTAAAAAGATAACATTTTTAATGGCATATTTTCTCACATCATAGGTGTCATATTTAATACATTTTATATTTAGTACAAGACAATATCGGATTTAGCATGCGAGTTATTTTCATGACACGTTTGGGCAAAAAATGTAATTTTTAATAATTTCCCCCCCAAATGTGAATTTTTATTACACATTTCTTCACATTTCAAAAATCCGCCTCACTACAACTTGTTGGCAGTCTGCCAGGATGTACAGTATGTTACATAATCTTTGCAAAAGTTACATCGTCAGTGATCGCCTGTCAGCAGTAAGGTACAATAAAGAAATCGCCCTGTCTGGTGAATCAATTATGCACGCTCATCATAGAGTACTAAAGTGGTGTCGCCATGTGAACATGTTGTCAAGAAACTGGCTCTAAACAAACTTACTCCAGTGAGAGGTTTAACTGTCCGATATTGTCTATCGGGCTAGTGTCCGGCATTGCCAATTACAGTCCCCGTTGTGATCACCGCTGCTTGCTCTAACCGTATTGTTTAGAGCCAGTTCTATTTACATTAATGCTCAAATGACGTCACACTTCGGTACTTTGTAGTGTTCGCCGTTTTGCTCACAAACCTAAACCTATACAAATCTGGTATCCCTTGTCCGTTTTACCGCCCAGCTTCTTCCCTTGTTCAGGGGGGCATTTCATCAACATTTTTCGTCTGACAAGTTGTCTTTCTCTGACAGTTACCATAGTAACAGTCAGAGGCTAGTGCTCTCAGCCAATCAAAAAAGGATTTCACTGAAGTTGTCAGTAATGACTATTTAGTCAGTGCTGACAACTTTCATGAAATGCTCCCCAGGTGTATCACACCTGTCAATCCTCCAGCAACCGGCCATCGGAGTGTCATTAATAATGAATGATGCTTCTGGAAGAAAAGAAGTTGTGGGTTGAGATGTGTTCGTGATGCACAATGACTATTGTTGTGCTCTGAATTAATTATCTGATACGCATGAATTTTTCGATTCAATTTTGTCCAAAAGTGAAAATATCATTGAATATATACAGGATAATTAGATTGTTAGAAAAATCATCCATAAAATGTCACAATACATGTTTCTAAAAAGCTCACATCCTTCGACTTCATGATGTATCGATGTCAGTTTGATTCGAGTTGTAGCTTTTTCTGAAATATGTTTCAGACTGTTAACAGTTTTTGAACACCTAGTATAACATGTATGGCGTGTGAAACAATAAGCCAATTTACGATATGTATTCACAACTTTTCCCTTAGATGCGTAGTAATACGGTATTACGATTACCTGTATCTGGAGATTTGATTCAATGGGTGGAACGCGCCCTGAACCATTATTAGTTGTTGATACACGGACAAACCTCGGACAAGCTTTTGGGGCGTACGTAAACTTTGCATACATAATGAAAATGGTCTATTGGGGAAGGGATAAAGGCGATTATAGATACAATCGACATAGGGCAGCATTCCATCTGAAACACAAGGGGTTAAGGTACCGTTTCAAAGAAGTGAAAAAAAACACTAAGCAGTCTTCATAAACCTAATAATAACTAACTTGATCAAAGAATCCAGAACAGCAATGCATTTGCGCTAACATTACGGTGTATGCAAACTAATGCAAGAAGCGAGTTCGGTTAAAGTATACCAGGATAGGGCCAATAATAGACAGTGTCGGATGTTCGCTTACATAACGCATACGTTATTTCGTAGTTAAGTTCGAGTTGTTTTTCTGTTAACACTGCGCGTTGTGTATCATGTGACGAACCATGTCTGTATGAAGATATGGATATCAATCTTTTTGAACGAGCTTTGGTTCTGCCTCTCAATATTCATGACTGCTGCTGTGAACACTACGATGCATAGCAATTGCATCATATCCACCTGGATTTTTCAATAGGTCACGTTAATAGACCCATTTCATTATGAGTTCAAATGTTATTCACGTCGTTCAAACAATGTGTCAATAATGGTAACCCCAAAGCTTGTCCGAGGTTTGTTCGAGTCGCTACAACTAATAGATTTAGAGTGCGTTCCCTCCATTGAAACTGAATCACGAAATAAAGTTGAATGTAATAACGCGTCACCGGGCAGTTAGTCGCTATTCATAACCATGCGCACATTTTCAGCTGTCGCTGCTGAACTGGTAGTTTTGTCACGAAGTTAGGAATTCTCATGGCCTATTGTAAAATCCAGGTGGACATGACGCAATCGCGTACGCATCGTATTGTTAGGAGCAGCTGTTAGTCATGAATATTGAGTGGCGACACCAAAGCTCATTCAAAGGGATGGGTATCCAATTTCTTTAGACATCATTGGTGAATCTACCAGGGCGAACGATCAAATGAGTCTGGAAAATCACTCAGCCATATCATCGAGCTCCGCACGATCGGTGATCGGTGTTATCCTTATTACATTTCCAGTTATTGTACCTCACTGGTCAGCTCAGTGGGTAGAGCGTCGGGCTGATAATACGAAGGTTGTGAGTTCGAGTCTGACACCAGACGCTACAATTCCTTTTGCTTTTCTTTCGTTGATTTGAAACTATCAGTCTAAAAGCTTAAATTCCCCAGCATCAGCACCGACGCTATTATGGCCGAGAGGTCTAATACGCCGGGAGTGCTTTCACACTCGTGCCTCGCACGGGTTCGAATATCGTCTGACTCTAATATAGGTTCAAGGCATTTTGCGGTTTGGCACCGTGTGATTGGGATCAGCCTTGTTTCCTCCCCTAAAGGGTCAGGGCTCCTCGGGGCTAGAGTTCCAGGAATGCACGAAGAGACATGCTTTGGGCCGAGATCGCCATATCAGAAGGGCACTAATGGTAGTCGGTAAAAGGTCATCGATTTGACCCCAAGTCACGACACCTGAACGCCTGGCAACCATCGCGTAATCTTTTATTTTTCTTTTCTTTCAATATATTTTAGCAATTAGCTCGGTTGATGCGAATTGAATAACAGAAAGTTATTAATCGCAGACCCAACCCGTAAAATCTACTTTAAAATATATTTTCAAAATAACGGCTATTGAAATAAAATGCGCACTCACGCTTATTGTTTGCCAATTGTTTAAAAAAAAGTGATTGGAAGGTAACTAGAGGAGGTAATTCTTAATTCAAAATTGGTAGAAAAGTTTATGTAAAAAATTGTGCTTGGAATGAAGAAGACTGTACGCGGAGGCATATGATAACAGAAGAAACATGGACAAGATAGCGCATTAAAGTATCCCCATTAGGCTAAGCCCAAATTAAAAGGTTTACTGACAATCTTTGGATTAGAAGTTAACCCTAATTTTTTTTTAGTTTGGATGCACCCCATAGAGATAGGCATCCCATAGAAACCAATTGTAAATGTACATGAATACATTATATGATTTAGAACTTCGCTTACTTTTTGTGTGAACACAATCGTCCCGTCGACAGAACAGATATTGCTACATGCAGGGATGTACCCAGCAAACACAAAACGTTTTCAGAACGTTTTAAAGACGTTTTTTTTAGATCCTGTACGTCTTCGTCCTAAATGAACGTTTTTAAAACGTTTATAAAACGTTACAGTTTGGAGTTGATTTTTAGTTTTTTGAGAACATTTTAAAAACGTTTTTTTGGACGTTACAAAGCTAAACGTTTTGTATCGGACGTTTACAGGATGTTTTTATAGGACGTTTACAGAACGTTTGATATAGGACGTTTACAAAACTTTTTATTAGGTCCTGTACGTCTTCGTATTCAGATGCTCATGAATATTCATGCGTGCATTAGGCCTATTGACTTAAGTCACATTTTTATACATCTTAATAGATAAACGGTACTAAAAACTTTTTTATAGGTCTTCTGCACGTTCTAATAACGTCCACATAACATTTTCAAAAGGTTTTGTACGTCTTGAATTTGTAAAAGTTTTTTATTTTTTTTAGGTTCTTTCCAAGTTTAAAAAACGTTCTTAAAAAATCCAATAAAACGTTTTTAAAACGTCTAAAACCTATGACATTTTGACGTCCATAAACCGTTTTATTGGACGTCCAAAAAACCTACTAGGAACGTTTTTAAAACGTTTTTATTGTTCCCTGGATATGAATCGAGCATGGACCGAGTAGATACAGGGTAATTGTATAGTGTATAGTACACATGAACTGATACTTGTCTGAGGGAAGTGATTTGTTTACAATTTTAAACGATCAAAAGGCTTGAAATACGTAGTCTGTATTTGTACGCGTACGTTTGATGTAATAGAAAAAGGAATTGCCTCATATTGGGGATCGCGCAATCACTCGAATCGTTGCGCCGAGATCCGTCGCGCGCTGTGAACACCAATTGGGCTGATAACATGCGTGTAGAACTTGGCCTTTCTAGAGACGGGAGGGGGGTCTCTAATGGAATTTCCATTTTTCTGATAAAAAGTTCACTTGTTGATGCTTGAAAGGAGGGATTTGGAAGCACTTTATCATGACAACACAACACCGATACTTATAACGTATGCATGTCACTGAATTGGTTAGGTCAAGTGGGCCTACTAATTCAACGGCATAGCTCGATTTATTGACTCAATTGGCCACTTCTTTCTAAAATAACAAAATTTGGCAAGCTGGTTAAATGATACATTTTACGCAAATTTGGATATCACGCCATCTCAAATTTTCCCAAGAGAGCCTATTAGCAATAGTCGTGGAAGTGTCAGTATCAGGAGTAATAGAATAAATAGGAGAAATATAGATAGCAATACGAGGGAAAGTGTGATTAAAGCATGCGCAATAGTAACACTAGCAGCAGCAGCAGTAGTAGTAGTAGTAGTAGTAGTAGAAGTAAAAACAGCAGCAGTAGTAGTAGCAGTAGTAATAGTTGTGGTGGTGGTGACAGGAATGACAATAGCAGTGGTAGTGGTAATAGAGGTAATCTTTTGTGTACCAGATGAACTGCTGCTCTATATTCTGGGATTTGTGAGTTTTACTTGTGAAACTCAAAAAGAGAATATAACCATGTACCCTCTCTCCTCCTTTCATCTCCCTTCTACTACCAGGCCGGTGGCAATCGGTGCCATGATCGCTACCAGCATCGCATGTCTGCTGCTCTTCATCCAAATCCTGATCGAGATTCCACAGTACCCCGACACAACCCACACGTCGCCCTCTGTCGTTAGTTTCTTTGTAGCTTTCGGTACTATCGTCTTTGCGTTTGGTGGACACGCGGCCTTCCCGACTATACAGCACGACATGAGGGAGCCCAATAAGTTCTCATCTAGTATCATGTTCGCTTATGCAAGTGAGTTTATTACCTATTATGCGTAGCATATCTTTATATTTGATTACTAGTAAATCTTCTTGTTCTCTCATCATACTCATTTTTAAAGAAATGTGGTTTATTTGCGTCTTGAATCCAGAAATCATAAATTATTGGGCCATACATCTGATTTTTTAATACTCTTCCTTTTCCCGTAGTCATTGTCCTCATGTACTTCCCCGTCGCCGCCGCTGGCTACTTCGTCTACGGCGACGTCTTCCTCGTCGAGAAAACCGATTACATTCTCGACGTCATCAACCACGGTGTCATCCACAAGATCGTGACGTCGATGATCATGCTCCATCTCATTCTCGGTTTCGTCATTGTCGTAAACCCGTTGTGCCAGCAGTTGGAGGAGTTTCTAAATATACCATTGAGTAAGCCGAAGAGTATCTAACGCTTCCTAAACAAGGCAAAGTATAGCCTAACCTCTAGGCTTTGGGGTATTTTTACTCCAAACTATTCAAAAATGGCGTCTGGCTGCAGTAGACTAATCAGTCTCGATTTCATGTCAGGCTCGTAAACGAGAAAAATGATAAAGTGACAAGTCTTGTGAGAGGTAGACTCCATTTTTCAGTTTGGATTAAAATGTCTAACAGCTTGGAAGCCAGGCTAGATAAAATGCTGGGGCGGTATTCCGAAAATCCACAGAGATAAAAATTTTATCTCCCCTAAGATACAATGTCCTTAAAATATTTTATCTTTGGTATTCCGAAAAACATTTTAGGAAGATTTTAACCAATATTAATGAGCGCATGCCCTGCGCTCCTATCACAGAGGCAGCCAGTAATAAACGTCCTCTCATGTCTTTTGCATACATTAACTGATGGTGTGATGTCATGAAACTGAAATGGACATTGCGCATCAATGTCTATCAGCGCGCCTTATTGCATTTGATGCGCACATGTGCAAAGAGCTGAATGCGCGAATAATTTTTGCACGTAATGCTATGGGCCTAGGCGCGTACGTCTGGAGATAAAATTGCTTGGGAGCAGTTTTATCTTTTATCCTAACTTTTTTTCCTAAGTGCGTTTCAGAATACCGATTTAGCTCATTTGCATAAAAATTTTATCTCGGAGGCTCATTTACATAAAAATTTTATCTCTAGCTCATTTGAATAAAAATTTTATCTTTTATTGTAAGTTGGCTTTTCGGAATACCAAAAGATAAAATTTTTCCTAAGTCCCTGAGATACAATAAAAATTTTCCTAAGTTCGTTTTCGGAATACCCCCCCTGGTTGACATATGACTGGTATGCGAATATATCCGGAGCACATATAGATTTGAGACTTTGCGTGTCCTTTCGCGTTTTTCACTCGCAATGCTACTACGGACATGACGGAGGACTATTTTGTCCGGTAGAGGTGTCTACATTTTCCATATATAGGGCCTCGTTGCATAAAATTTACCACTAATAGTAATGGTAACTACCATGGTAACATCGCTCGACAGCCAACCACGCTCTAGTTTTTCATAAAAGTTGCCATTAATAGCAAAGTTGACATCAATGGTAAGTTTTAGGCAACATGGCCCAGATGGGTGTAGTGAACTGTTTACTGGCGAGACCATTCCAAACGTTGGCGCTTTCCCGACGTTAGTTGGCGGTATCTGGTGATATCTCACATTTACATTCCTTTTCACATCCCTTGAAAAATGGCTTTAATTGACATGATTTCAGAACATCACATAGAGAAAAATGATGTATGGTTGTTAAACTTAAAGGGATAGTCTACCCTAAAGTTAAATTGATTTTGATAAATGCAGAAATATGAAAGAAATATATTAGTGAATGTTTGGCGAAAATCTGTCAAAGGGTATGAAAGTTATGATCTTTTAAAGTCTTCATATTGTGACGTCACAGAGAGAGAGAGCATCTCGCACATGACGTCACAAAATTGAACTTTTAAAAGATCATAACTTTTTTACGCTTTATCGGATTTTCATCAAACCTTCACTAATGTTTCTTTCATGTTTCTGTTTTTAGTGAAAGCAACTTAATTTGAGGGTGGACTATCCCTTTAATGTACTGTCTCATCATTTCTTGCAGATTTTAACTGGAAGAGAGCCATACTGCGAACATTGGTGGTGGGTTTGATCCTGTTCACTGGCGAGTCGATCCCGCATTTTGGCGCCATTCTGTCCTTGGTGGGCGGGTCTACCGTGACCTTCTTGACCTTTGTCTTTCCGTCTCTCTTCTACATCCGGCTCATTCACGCGGACAACTCGCAGGAAAGGTAAGCGACAGGTTTTTATTCATTATCATGGCCACGCGGACAAAATTGAAGATTAAGATTTTTGTTCAAGATTAGTAATAGTCGGTCTGTAATGGTTTTTTTCCTGATATACTCAAATGTTGAAAGGGTTATTGTAACCATGGTAACGATTCTGGGACACAATTTTAATGAGACGTCATTCAAATTAATTGCGCCGATTAAGACCATAGACTACTTTAAATGTACGAATTTCAGTTTGAATTTCGGCTTATTTTTCGGCCAACCATACACTTCTATTGAGAGCCCAAAACAGTGACACATTGTGTGGAATGGATGTGTGTTGTACAAGTTTCTCCTTCTTCACTTGTTACTTTTATCTCTTTTTCCTTTTGTCACTCTCTCTCTGTCTTTGTCTCTCTCTCTCTCACACACAACACACATATACACGCACACATACATACATTTTTTTTACACACATATACAAACACACATCACACACACACATGCACACACGCTACGCTATATACACTCGTTTTTCTTCTCTCCTGCTTTCTCCCTCCCTCTCTCCGTCTGACCCATCCCTTCTCCTCCCTTTTTCTTTTCCACATCTTCGTCTTCTCCTCACTCATCGTCGTCGTCATCATGGTAATCATCTCATTTTTTCTTCCACCTTCCCGATCTCCATCTCGCCCTCGGTGAGCCCTGCAGACGCCTGGAGGTCTACCAGAAGATCATACACGGGGAGATCATACTGGTCGGGCTGGTAGGGGGCGTGGCCTCCACCTACTCCGTCATCTACTCCATGGCAAGTGGCCAATCACAGTTCACCGTGCCGTGTTACGTCAACATTACTGCCGCTCATGTCTGATCGATGAACCAATCACTGATCACCTCAGCGAGCTATAGAAAATCAGGTTATTTTAATGTTTGTGCTCAAATATGGTGGTTTGTGTGTTTATGTGTGTGTGTGTGTGTGTGTGTGTGTGTGTGTGTGTGAGAGAGAGAGAGAGAGAGAGAGAGAGAGAGAGAGAGAGAGATAGAGAGAAAGATGGAGGGAGAGAAAGATGAAAAAAGAGAGAAGGCGGGGGGCAGCTCAAAATTAATGACGAAGGACACTTATATTTGGTGACCACCATCAACGTGTTCAAGTAACGTTTGTATCTATATGCTGGAAAACTCCTAGTATTTGAGTACAGCGAACCTGTATATAAAGACCACTCAAAGGAGACAGGACTGGTGGCCTTTATAAGCAGGTGGTCGCTACGTATAGGATACTCCGATACAGGTTTTAATAATAAACATTGTTTAAGGGAAATAAACAATGCAGTTCTTAAAAGCGGTCTTCATATTCAAGTGGACGCTGAAGCAGTTTTTTTTTTGTTACTACATAGATATAAATATTGATAAAAACCGAGAATACTCGTACATGAGCGATTGTGTGTGTGTGTGTGTGTGTGTGGGGTGTGTGGGGGGATGTGTTTGTATCACCAGGAAGCATTTGTATATCTAATCCATAAATGGAATATACTGTACTGGGAAGACAAAAAGCCTTCAATCAGGTGATTGTGACCAATCTTCTTACCACTGGTATTAAATTCATGCATTGCCTATTTTAGAAACGTGCTGAAAGTTAGTTGTCCGCAAATGATTTAGACTTTGCAGTTATTAGTGATTAAATCACAAATCCTTAAAATGAGGACTTTGAGGGGGGATATATATAAATATATAAATAGGGGATATATATAAAAGGGGATTCATGGGGGAGGGGCCTGAAGTGCATGCATGTGTGTGTGTGTGTGTGTGCGCGCGCGCGTGCAATTGTGATATACAGATATACAACTGTAAGTGAAAAGAAAGGGGCCATGGTGATGAAAAAATGCTGCACAGCATGTTAATTAATGTTCATGTGTACTGTATAACCAGAGACTCATATTTTACACATTTTTTACTTGAATATTATACTTTTTAGAATGATTATGATGGATTATATATATGCATTCAGGAGATCAGTGCAATTGGGAAGCATTAAATGATAACAGTTTGTCAATGCCCGAAGTATTACCGTACGCCCTCTTCGTCAAAGTTCTGTTGGCGGTAAGATCGCATTTTCTGTATCGATATTAGACAGTGGGGATTTGTGTTGTGTGCATAGAGTTAAATACGTACTATAACTCTATGTTTAGGTTTATATAACTCTATGGTTGTGTGTCTTTCTATCTCGCGGTATATATTTTTTTTCAGGAAATATGATGAAAAGTAATATATCAACATGTTTAATCTTATTTTTCGATACATTTGAATATCAAGTAAAGCAAGACATAAATCCTAAAGAAGTATTATATTGAATGCAAATTATAATAACTGCCTGTCTTGAATATTAAGCACTTTGTTTAATGGTGGTAATGAACATGTTAATGAATTAATGATGTTTAAAGTTTCGTTCATAGTTCTGTTGGTCTAAATTAATTACCGTCGTTGTTGTTTGTTCTTCAATACGGTAGGTTTCGTGAGGACACGTGAACGCAGAAATAACACAAACTGTATTATATTCGTTTCATACATTTATATACATTATAATGATTTAATAGTGAACGATTTCTGTAAATAACGAGAATATTACAATAAATAAGCATAAAGTCTTACAAAAGTCTCAGATGAGTTCGTTATTGCACGCATTGGCAGTATAAGGTTGCAATGAGGATCGTTGTAGGTTGCCGCACTTATATAGTCTCAGCCAATTCGCTGGTCTGCCTATTGCGACACATTGCACATGCTGGCAGGGACAAGCGAAAGTGAAACTTGTTCCCCACACATGCAGCGCATTATTTCGCTGATAATAATAATAATGATAATAATTAACAGCATATATATAGCGCTTATCACAAAGAATGTCTCTAAGCGCTGATGCGCAAGTATAATTGAGGAGAGTATCGTTATAGGCAGTCTTTGTGCCTAGTTTGAGTTCAGCGAACAGCCCAGTACTACGTAGCCACGAGCAACGACACATAGATCTGTTTTTCAAAGAAAATGGACAGCAGCGCTAATCTTCACCCTATCACACATGATAATAGCAAATTGTAATTTCAACAAAAATGAGTGGTGAGGATAATCGTGATCATGGGAATAATGATTAAGGTTTTGATAGTGTCTTGTCGATGATGACGGTGACGGCGATGATGACGACGATGATCAGCCTGGTGATGTCAATGCCGACGATGATGACAATGATAACGGCGATGATGGCGATAATGACGACGGATATGTTGGAAGTCATGGTGATGATGATGACGACGAGGAATACGATGAGGATGTTGGCATTCGTGGCGATGATGATGATGACGACGATGACGACGATGATAATGGTGCAACGTTCTGTGCTCGAATGGAGTTGGGGCGGGGTCGCTCGGCCCGATGAGTTCTGGCAACGTCACACACCCCATCTCCCATTTTACATGGTATCATGTTACTATGGTAACATGATGCTATGACTCAGGGCTCGTTCATGTTGCTATCTGTTCCACCCGGAGCTTTCAAGTCACCGCAGAGATGTGTTGTTTCTTTGCGAGCTGCTCCTTCAACCTGTTCTGTGCAGACATAATGTAGATCTACGTGACCTGTAAATGTTACTTATGAATAAACTCACAAGCGGCAGATGTTACGAGTTAAGCGTCTCTCCTGGCTGGTTTCAGAAGCAGTAGCCCGTCGTTGATGGCTCGACCTGGTTTTAGTAGTAGTAGCCCGCTGTTGCTGGCTCGGGCTGGTTTTAGTAGTAGTAGCCCGCCGTTGTTAGCTTGAGCTGGTTTCAGCAATAGTAGCCGTTGCGAGCTTGAGCTGGTTTAAGTAGTCATAGCCCGCCGTTGCTTGCCCGGGACGGTGTCAGTAGTAATAGCCCGCCGTTGATGGCTCGACCTGGTTTTAGTAGTAGTAGCCCGCTGTTGCTGGCTTGAGCTGGTTTCAGTAATAGTAGCCGTTGCGAGCTTGAGCTGGTTTAAGTAGAAGTAGCCCACCGTTGCTTGATCAGGCTGGTTTCAGTAGTCATAGCCCGCCGTTGCTTGCCCAGGACGGTGTCAGTAGTAATAGCCCGCCGTTGCTTGCCCAGGACGGTGTCAGTAGTCATAGCCCGCCGTTGCTTGCCCAGGACGGTGTCAGTAGAAGTAGCCCGCCGTTACTTGTCCGGGACGGTGTCAGTTGTCATAGCCCGCCGTTGCTTGCCCAGGACGGTGTCAGTAGAAGTAGCCCGCCGTTGCTTGTCCGGGACGGTGTCAGTAGTAGTAGCCCGCCGTTGATGGCTCGACCTGGTTTTAGTAGTAGTAGCCCGCCGTTGATGGTTCGGACTGGTTTCAGTAGTAGTAGTCCGTCGTTGTTAGCTTGAGCTAGTTTCAGTAATAGTAGCCGTTGCGAGCTTGAGCTGGTTTAAGTAGAAGTAGCCCGCCGTTGCTTGATCAGGCTTGTTTCAGTAGTCATAGCCCGCCGTTGCTTGCCCAGGACGGTGTCAGTAGTAATAGCCCGCCGTTGCTTGCCCAGGACGGTGTCAGTAGAAGTAGCCCGCCGTTGCTTGCCCAGGACGGTGTCAGTAGAAGTAGCCCGCCGTTGCTTGCCTGGGACGGTGTCAGTAGTAGTAGCCCGCCGTTGCTTGCCTGGGACGGTGTCAGTAGTAATAGCCCGCCGTTGCTTGTCCGGGACGGTGTCAGTAGTAGTAGCCCGCCGTTGATGGCTCGACCTGGTTTTAGTAGTAGTAGCCCGCCGTTGATGGTTCGGACTGGTTTCAGTAGTAGTAGTCCGTCGTTGTTAGCTTGAGCTAGTTTCAGTAATAGTAGCCGTTGCGAGCTTGAGCTGGTGTCAGTAGAAGTAGCCCGCCGTTGCTTGCCCAGGACGGTGTCAGTAGTAATAGCCCGCCGTTGCTTGCCCGGGACAGTGTCAGTAGTAATAGCCCGCCGTTGCTTGCCCGGGACGGTGTCAGTAGTAATAGCCCGCCGTTGCTTGCCCAGGACGGTGTCAGTAGAAGTAGCCCGCCGTTGCTTGTCCGGGACGGTGTCAGTAGTAGTAGCCCGCCGTTGCTGGCTCGGGCTGGTACTCATAGCCGTTACCCTGTAGCAGGAAAGGAGGGTGGTTGGTGGAGGAGGAGGGGGTGGATTTAAGAAGAGGGAGAAAGAGAGAGAGAGAGAGAGAGAGAGAGAGAGAGAGAAAGAAAGAGAGAGAGAGAGAGAGAAAGAGAGAGAGAGAGAGAGAGAGAGAGAGAGAGAGAGAGAGGGGTGAAGTTGGGAGGAGAGAAGTGGGAAGGACAAAAAAAGATGACATTTATCAATGATATTGTAAGATAAATATTGGAGGCATTTAATTTAATGAAAATCTGAATCCATTTAGGCTATCATTTGTTCTTTGAAGAACATGAATATAGTCCGAATGTTTCGTTTCGTTATTTTCGCAACACAAACACGTAAATACAAAATGTTAAAACAGAGTATGTTTGTGGTCTATATTGATATGCATTATTACGAGTAGGTATGGAATTCAAGTTTTCAGGTTGGTCTTACGTACGAACATAGGTGGACACGAATGTTTCTTTTGCAAACAAAATAATGTACAGTAGGCCTTCTATTAACAAAAAAAGTTCAATAGCAAATTACGAACAAACTACTTCCATGTGGTTCAAAGCAATAATGTATATACAAGAAGGAACCAAAACTGTCTATGTGACCCTTATTAAACAGTAGCTCTGAAATAGGAAGAACAGAATGTTGGAAGGAAAGGAGACGTAGACAACACAAGACAAAGACAGAGTAGATCTAGAAGAGAATGGTACAAAATATTGAGGTCATTAAGATTGACCAAATCCAGTGTCATCACATAACATCTCTCTCTCTCTCCACCGCCCTCTCATCGCTGTTCTTCCCCTGTCCTTTACTTTACTTCCCCCTCTTTCTTTGACATAATCATTATAAATACACACAACGCACGCGCACACACATAAACAGACATACACATTCACAAATAAACACACACACACACATAAACACACATACACACACACACACACACACACACACACGCGCGCGCGCGCGCGCCCACACGTGGGTCGGATGGATGGATATAGGGGTAAGGGGGTGGGGGGGGGGGGCGTCCCATGATTTTAAAGTCGTATGGTGGTCCTTTTGTGCAATTTTTCTATGGTAGGTTGTTAGTTTATAAACCTTGAGTGAGCGGGGTCCATACTTCACATAAAACTTCGCAGAATCCTTCCAAACGCCTCTCATTTCTGATAAACTCGGCGTGCCAGAGAAAGTGGGCTTTATGTGATTTGTGTGTAATATTGTCATCAAAATGACAAAGTGGCATATTAAGGGTTAAAAAAGCTGCCTTTTGGCCTCTGCTGATGTTGGTTATGCTCTTCAAACTTCGTTTAAGAAAGGAGCAAATAACGAAATGTTTGTGGAGAAATGATGAATGACTATCACGCCTAATCAACGAGTGTTGGCGCCTGAAGCACCTTTTTCGTTTCAGTGTAGCGATTAGAGGATTTAAAAGCTTCTCTACGTTTCTCTCCCGCTTCACAGTGGTACGTGCAAACGATTTTGAACAATTAACACGTGTATCTCCCAATGATAACTGCTTACCCCGCAAACACACTCTCTGATGTCTTAACCACAACTTCCCCTCCTGAATCCAACACTCTAGGGGATCGCAGAAAATAATGGCCGCGCGCAGGATGTCGGTTTTTGGCTCGGCAGCACGCTTCTCTCCACGCCGATATCCCAAGTATGCCGCAAGCTGTGCAGGTTGTTTTCCACCGGCACGTCGCAATGCGCAGCCCCGTAGTCCCGGGCGACTGACGTTGACGGATCGCGCTGATTGCTCGAGATTTCTGCTACCGGTTTATCGTCATTGTTCGTTTTTACCAGAACAACCAGAAGATGGATTATTTTTATCGTTTGCTAATTTGCCAATTTGAGGACCAGTTCCCCGATAAGACCGGGCTTGAAAGAAAAGGTTACCCTCGGCTTTTAACTCACAAACCAGGCCTAATTAGCCCTAGCTTTCGTTGTAAGTATATGGCCTGATAAATGATTGGCTAATTCTTTTGCGACTGGAGGCGGAGAAAAAGCCAAATAAAATCATCAAGCTATGAAAGGCAAAAGGAAGGTGCCGCGTTATCTACGCACGCGCTACTCCGCCGAGAATGACAGAGAAACTTTTTTTCAATTTTTGCTGAATTGTCTTAATTTTATGTTATTTGACTCTCTATAATAGTCGAATATAAAGCCAAAAAGGAACACAATTACCCATGAAATATAGTTTATGATAATTAAATTATACAACTAATAAGACAATATAAATGTATAATTTATCTCATAAACCAAACGTTTAAGTTACGAAAACAATCTGCTATCTTCTGAAGATAGCGAGAGGAAAATGGAAAGTAGCATATTTGCGACAAACATAGAGTGTAAAGGAATACAATCTTTTGAGGAATGATAAATGTATTTAAGGGCAATTTTTTTTGTATGCGAACAATGTCATATTTTTTCTACCAACACTTTGCAGAGCTGCAGAACTGCAAATCCAAACCCTACGATGTCGTCCCAATGTTCCTTTACATAGAGACACTATGCCAAAAAGCGTTATGTGACTCGTATGTAAGATTCCATATACTTGGTGTCATGATCTTACACCCAATATTTTACCCTAGATCAAATTATGATTACTAGCATTGAATTCTGATATAAGACCTCATGGGCAACCACATCGATTCACAATAACCATAGACGTAGCCCTATGCGCCATTTCCATTCTTGTTGTCTACCATGCGTGATGAAGACAGCGACCCAGGTATCACGTTTGCCCTACTTTAACAATGAAAGTAGGTGACAAATCACTAAATTTGGATTATTGATACTCATAGATTGTAACTAACATTCCCTACATACAGACAGAATATGGGGATATATTTATCTTGCTGCGAGATGTTCAACCTAACATGATGTGGTGTTGCACTGATGCCAATGCAAGTGACAGATACATTTTGCTAATTTGCCAGAAAAGTCTCTTTTGTTTGTTGAAACCATTTGTCAAAGTAGGGCGGACGTCCTGTCTATCATTTGGATTATACAGACCAAGATCACAGGGCTAAGAGTTGTTTACCCTAAATAATTTGCTTATTCATTCGTAGTTTTCTTCAAATTTTCCAACCTGTTTGTTTCAACTTATTATCAAGGATTAATTCCCCATTCATCTGCATGAAAGGAATATAAAATATATCATACATTTTATCATGTCATGAAATTCAATTTCATTAATATACCTCATACAACGTGATATATAATCCAATGTCAAATGAAATTATTATACTACAATGAACGCATGGCATTATGACATTGATAGTAATTCAATATTTTCATAATAAGATTAACGTTAATGCTTAATGTGTTACTCATTGCAGATAATTTGCTAATGATAATCGCTTTTTCTCGCAATGTATGGTCAACGAAATCGACAAGGATCGCGACGACGGTTTCGTGCACCGCTGCAACACTTCGTCAAGTGTGATACAAACTTGTAGTAAGTAGGGGTTTGTTTTTATTTAGCTCCTTGAGTGCCAGTTGCTGGTGATGACACCGTCAATACACATTAAGTCCACTGAGCAGCATTTTACCTGATGCGGGAAGTGTTAACAGAATATTATTTCCACGAATCAAGCAATGGACCAGATTTTGACAAAAGATGTGGCTTATAATGACATAAAATCCCGCCGCTTTAGCCCTCGCGGTAACAAGTCATAATTCATGGG